>JADLZK010008646.1:0-168879 GCA_015847255.1 Hyparrhenia diplandra
GTTTAAAACTAAAGAAATAAAACCAAAACCAAACTGCATGCGTGTCCATATCGAGAGAAACCGGACTGGTGCATCATTGTTGAAAACGAACTTTTCTAAGAGCCAAAAACCCGAACTAAGCGATGCGGTGTAAGCGAATGCCCGGGTGAGCGGGGGCTAATGGAATAGTTGGTTTGAAGGCGTAGTGGACGGGATGGATACGCTACTGTGAGCATGTCGGCGCTGTGTGCGCTCTAGGATGATGATTGTCTCACCGGCAAGCGCTGACGCGATGGCGATCCCATCCGGGCGTGGCGGCATCCCGCCTGGCGGTGGCCCTAGAACGATTTTGCATCACGCCCTGCATGGCGTCCCCCACCACACACACACACCATCCGGCCCCGGCAAGGACACAAAGATGAGGAAGCAAAACACAATCAATGGCTACTCATGCCACTGAAGGGACTCCAAATAAATCAACAAGCGTGTATATAGAAAGAGAGATCTATAATTCATCCAAGAAGGTGACTCGATTGAAATAACTAGTCGAATCAATAGAAATATGTAAAACAAAATCCCAATTCATTTATTAATCTCCCTACATAGAACCTACGTGCAAAATTAACAAATATATTTTTGGATTGAATTATTACCGAATCGATTCCTTGTACAAAAAGAAGATCATATCACGAGAAAGTAAGCGGCTAGCATGGCGATCCCGTCCGGTCGATGGGCGGCTGGTGATTTGCGGCAGAAAGATTTTGTGGTTGGGAATCGACCTAGGATGTGGCCTCGGGGCGAACTGAGGAGTGAGGGAAAAGAATGAATAGTAAATGCGAGCAATTGCAGTGCAAAAGTCGATGCGGCGGGATGTGCGCGACGTGGGCATGGTGTGAGACGGGAGGAGAGTGACGAAGAGGCCTGGATCGCCTTTCCACGTATGTGTGTGGCAAGCTCGCGCATGAAAAAGAAACCATATTCGACATATCAAAGCGCCGGGCGTGCGATGGCGATCCCGTCCCAAGCCAAGCATGTCGTTGATATTATTTCTAACACGTATCCAAATTAGAAGGCGAAAGAAATATATATGGGATATCTATCTAATCATGCTAGCTTGGATATGGGATTAACTCATGATCCAACAAAGCGGTTAGGTGTTGTTAGTAGTGGGATGTAAACTCGCATCATTATCCATAGTGGAGTTAATCTCACCAAGATATGTACTAAGTTATACCACTCATTTCTTAGGCATTACCTATATACACTATACTTGTCACCCTAGCAATAACGCTCAAAAGAAATGTGAGGCATGGTATTTGTTGATAGGCCTTGATAAAAGAATGAACATGATATACGCGAAAGCGCCGCACGATAGAAATACCATCGCAGCACTTCACCGGAGTAATCCGGTATCGTATTTATATTTTACCACGGGGAAGGTAAGTCTATGGAAAAAGTAGAGAGAAAAGGATATCTAATGATTTAGAGGTGCATTTATGAGATCCACTTTACGATTGTATAATGCGAGTAGCCATATGCATCTAACATTACTCAACAGGATAAGTCACAAGATAAATAAATTTATATAAATGATAATTACCAAGTCTAAGATCATCATATGCCATTAGTATCATACGAGCTTATTAGCATGTTATAGAAAGAATAGAAAGAATATTCTAAAGATACTCCTAAATCATATGTCAATGAATACTACAATTAGTGCAATACATCTAGTTATCATGGCAAGGTTGGATTACATCTACATATGGCAAGCATTACCAATAACAACCAAGGACAAAACTTCGATCATTACCATAATTATAGTTGGAAGCTAGTCCCAACATTCGAGGGTGGATTACAAAAGGACTCAACAGATCGGTCACTCCCGCGATCTACCCACACGGCCCGGAATGTGGTGCATGCGAGGGCGAAGGCATACTATGCCGCATGGTGCGCATGCACCACCCCGTTTTTAACCTATAGTAATCAAGCTTTCCCGCCCTTATGCACCCACCCAAAAGCCCATGGGTGCCGCACCACCCACACCCCCATCAAGACCATCGACGTCTCTAATTTTCGCCACTTCGTATTCCCACGGGCGGACCACTCAGACTCAGCGGCGTAGCCAATATTACGTGCGTATCGTCCGTAAAGGCGTACCGAGGCTGCCGCTTCCCTCACCCTCCAAATGATCCCCGCTCCTCCAATCGCTCGCCAAGATCACGGCACCAAGCATACCAAGGCAAGATCAAGGCACCAAGCAGATCAAGGCACCACAACACAAGCCGCATCACACACCAAGTAGACGCGGCCGCCGCCAAGAATAATATTTTAAGGTATGATTAGATTTATTATATATGTCGTTTCTTTCTCTTTCTCAAATTAACCTAAAAGTAATGCAAAGATACATATTTATGCTCCTTTTTATATGTGTTAATAGCGTGCTAATTGGATGGAACGATTTTACAAAAGAAAAGAACAGCCTAGTAGTTGCAAGTAATCTCCCTAATCACTTGTTTGATGATATCAATTGGGAGGAGGGAGATTAAAATATGATCCAGGATTCATGAATCAAAATTGATGACTATTTGGAGAATAGGCCGCACACCCTGATTTTCCCGTGACATATTGGAGGAGCTCCGAGAAGGTTCATTGAGGGGAATGGTTCGATGAGTTCGATTGGCTTCTGATGAGTCCAAAAGATAAAAGCATATTGTTTTGTTGTTTTTTATTTAGAGATAAGAGGATGTCGGTTTTGATTGCATTTGTTAAAATGGATTTGAACACTTTTCATAAAAAGGACAGGCTAAGAGCTCATGTAGGAGATGTCAATGGAGCACACAATGTTGCAATGAAGAAGTGATGATACGCTACAAAAGCATTTCAAAGATATTGATGTTTATGCTCCGAGAGTGCGAATACGGTAAGAAGAATTACTTTACTAGGCTGAATGGGTCTATTGGCGTTGCTAGAATATTATTGCAGCAAGGATTATCTTTTCGGGGGCCTGATGAGTCAGCGATTTTAAATAAAGGAAACTTGAGAATTGCATTAATTCAAGAAATAGAGGCAAAATCCAAAATTTTTAAGAAAGGCAATAGTAAGTAAATGTGACAATAGTCTTTTGATTGCTCCACGAAATACAAAAGGATATTGTACATTGTTTTGCAAAGGAAGTGCTACATGCCATTCTGAAGAAATTGGAGATGGTGCTTTTTTCCTTACTAGTTGATGAGTCAAGAGATGTTTCTGAAAGAACAAATGGCCGATTGTCTTGAGATATGTAGATAAATGTGGAGTTGTCAAAGAGAGATTTGTTGGTCTTGTTCATGTGACCGAAACAACATCCCATCTCAAGTCTCGCTATTGATGGATTATTTGCTAATCTTAAGTTGCTTAAAACAAGTCCGTGGCCAAGGAGCAAGGACGGTGCTAGCAATATGAGATGTGGAGTTCAATGGTTTGCAATCTTTGATAATGAGAGAAAATAGTTCGCCTTATTACGTGCATTGTTTTTGCTCATCAGCTCCAGTTAGTACTTGTGGCTATTGTTAGTGAAACACATAAAGGGGTTAGTGAATTTTTTAATAGATCTCTCTCGTTACTAAATGTGGTGGGTGGATCATCCAAGAGAAGGGATCTGATTAGAGATATTAATCCGTGTAAATTAGTAAGGCACTAGGGTGTGGGCAACTTGAAACCGGCATGTGGTTGAATCAAGAGCAAAGTCTTCAAAGACCGGGATACTCGTTGGAGTCCCCATTATAAGTCTCTCAAAAGTTTGATTGGCATGTTTTCTGCAATAGTAAAGGTGCCAGAAATTGTGGGAAATGATAAAAAGGGATTGGAAAATTAGAGACCAAGCATCAAATCTTCTAGAATATTTCAGTCTTTGACTTTGTCTTCATTTGCATCTCATGTTGACTATATTGGGAACCACAAAAATCTTGTCATTGGCATTGCAACGGAAGGATCGGGACATAGTGAATGCTATGAAATGTGGGAGCAACTCAGAGCCCAACTAGATGAGCTTTAGAAGAGAAAAATGGGAAAAATAATAGATGAGGGTCTATGAATTTTGTGAAAAGAATGATATAGTCAAATTAGTAATGGAAGATGAATATGTCGATCCCAAGAAGCGAGGCATAGATCCGGGAATTTACAAAACAAAACATTACTATCAAGTTGATTGTTTCAATGACGTTATTGATTGGCTACTTCAAGAGCTTGACAACCGCTTCAATGAAACAAGCTCTCAATTGCTTATCTGTTGGCTTCCTTCAGCCCAAGAGACTCATTTCATGATTTTAATTTGGAAAAATTTGATGAACCTTGCAAAGCTTTATCCACATGACTTTGATTCTCGGAGAATTGAGGGACCTTAGCCACAACCTTGGTGTCTACATATCTGGATGCAAAGAATGATGCTAGGTTCTCTAACCTACAAACCGTTGTCGAGCTTTCTCAAAGAATGGTGAAGACTAGAAAACATGAGCGATATCCATTAGTTTATCGACTCATGAAGCTTGTACTAGTGTTGCCGGTTGTAAATCGGCTACGCTTGAGAGGATTTTCTCCCAGGCATGAAGTTTGTGAAGACAAATTTGCGCAATAGCATTGCTGATGAATTTATGAATAATTGCCTTATTTCCTATGTGTGGAAAGAGGAGATGATGAAAGTCACAAATAACGCCGTGGTTCATCGCTTCATGAAAATGGCAGGGACGTAGATTTCAATATGAAGATTAAAGGTAATTTATTATATTTATTTTCATTTGTTCATTATTTGGTTGAAAACATGAAAATTTGAACCACAAGTCATTTGTTTTCTTTTTGAGGGCAATCAAATGTCCAAGATGTTTAGGACTTGAAGTTAAACGTTGTTTTTT
Organism: Hyparrhenia diplandra; assembly: GCA_015847255.1. Classification (NCBI taxonomy): domain Eukaryota; kingdom Viridiplantae; phylum Streptophyta; class Magnoliopsida; order Poales; family Poaceae; genus Hyparrhenia; species Hyparrhenia diplandra. The sequence goes on from JADLZK010008646.1 coordinate 4,869, forward strand.
TTATGTTTTTTGACCTTTGTAATGGAGTAATGGTACTTTATTTTGGTATGCTTCTTAAACACTTAATTATAGTTGCACCACCCTCTATTTTGCTCTAGCTTCGCCGTAGGGGTGCAATTGCTTGGATAAACGTTGTATGAACACCACGTTTACACATTGCTTATCACACACATAGTGATCATCTACGTGGATGCTATACAATTCCATGCATAAGATATAAGACAATCTCACTAAACTAAACATATAATCACTAGCATGCATAAACACATATCAATAAGAATATAATAATTATATAGATCAAAGCCATAACAATTGTATTCTGAATATAATAGTACTTACAGATTGAATACAAGAGAGAAGTCTCAAGAACGATGATCCTTGCTACTTCTTGACTATCGAACTCAAGATGAACTTGATCTTCAACTAAGAACTAGCTAGATAGCTAACTACTTCTAGTATGATGAACTAGGGCTTAGGTTTAGACTTGGTTGGACTTGAGATGGATTGATAATGAACTAGTATGAATTAGTAATGACTTAGGGTTTAGCCAGGGTCACCGGTCTTCTTATATAGGACTTGGCGATGAATGTGGACCCTTGGATCAAACCGACCTTCAATAACGGTGTAGATACAACCTCAAGGTCGGTGGTAAAACCGACATAAAAGGTGAGCTCCACAAAGTGACCCCACTGGCGGCCGGCCTAGTTGGCAGCGGGCGCCGCCGAGGTGGCAGGCCATCTCGGCTTCCGTTTCTTCCGGTGTTCTACGGTACCTTCTAGAATGTTTTTAGTCCACTTTTTGGGTTAAGTTACTTCACGGTCAAGTCTTGTCATCATATGTCTTGTATATTCCGGAACTTTCTCCATTCTTCTCGGCATTTATCCTAGAAACATTTAAGTCCCTAGGAAAGTCCTGAGATCACCAAAACTCGTGAAAATATATTAGTTAGACCCCTAGACTTATATTTGGTCTTTGACTTGAGCCCTTATTTCATGTTATTTGACTTATAAAATTATGCTATAACAGGTGTCAACAACGGCATCCTAGTCACGGCCGATCGCGGCGGCCCCTAAGGGCGATCAGAGTCGTGGCGATGGCGTTGGCCTTCGAGCATTGGCGATGAGCGGTGGCGGTGTAGTGTATACCATCGAGGGTCCGTCGACCCCGATAACTTTAGCTAATCCTCTATATATTAGGTATTTGTTCGGTCATAATTCACAATAAAACATCATATAACAACTAGTTCTTTGATGCTGACCGATGACTAATCTAGCTAGATTCACCCTCATGGCGATGGCGAGGTTCCTTTGATCCCCCATGGTGATGAGCGAGCATTGGCGGTTCCACGGCTCGTCACGCCGTGGGTTGTTATATATATATATATATATTTTGCGGTGAGGATGGCGGGCTTCGAACGATGGTTGCCTCGACGCATGAGAATAAAAGGGCGTGAGGGTGAGGGTGTAAGGGCATCAAACTTTCAATCTCCACCTTCATCCTTTAATCCGTTGGTTGGTGCGCTTGATCTAAAATAGCTAAAATTGGGACATTATAGTAGAGATAAAACCCAAGCCACTAAAAAAATATGATATTTTTTGCATAGATTTTTTTAATAAGAATAGTGCTCAAATTTGTTGTAAAAAAAAAGTAAAATGTCATATATAGTTTGGAATGGATGGATTAAGTACGTAAGATTTGATTATATTGGACTATGCAAACTTACACAAGTCAATGCGCACACAGAAATAAAGTATTCTCACTCTTCATACCTCTACTAAAAACATAAGATCTCAACTAGAATATAGTGATGACTACATTGCAACAAAATGTAAACCAAACACAATTTGTCAAACAATTTATGCAAGAATTACACACTGAGATATTACATACATTTATGTACATTTATATTAGCTTAGATTATTCTGCATAAAAATCTAATACAGGCTAAGACTAAGATAAATAACCAGTTAGAACTATACAAATGGCCAACTCCTTCCCAAGATAAGGAATAATTTGGATCGTCAAAACTGATTAATGTTAGTCCAACTAAAATTAGTTAATTAAAGTTTATAGTCCCGTACTTTTTTTAGATATTCTAGATTTGGGATTACAACTTATTGTGGACTGAACTGAAAGATAGTTCAGCTTTCATTTTACACTTTTACAGTTTAGATGGTGCGTGACTAAACTCATCCAATCAGGGACTGAGTAATGTAGCGCAAAATCAAATTGCGCGTCGCAAAGTTTCTGACTTATGTAACCCTGTCCTGGCATGGCCAGACAAGATAAAATTGGCGCAATGATGCTAGTAACATCGAGGCATCGTTCGAGCTGGTCATTCACTACAGTAACCCCAGGCACGCATGATCATGCAAACCAGGCATTGAGCATCATAATATTCTGACTTCTGACTTCTGACAGGGACAAAACGAAGGAAATCATTTCACCCACTCCACTCTGTGGACACATGGCTGTGTTTAGAGGCCAAAGACTCCTCCAAAATTTCTCGCACTCCCATCACATCCCATCACATCGAAACAATAAATGCACTAAAAAGATACATTTTCGGAGTATGAAATGTAGGTAAAAAAATAAACTAATTACACAGTTTAGATGTGCATTGCGAGACGATTCTTTTGAGCCTAGTTACCCTATGATAGGATAATATTTACCACAAACAAAGCGAAAAAGTGCTACTGGTCTTTTCAGTTACTTCTGGTTTAATTTCAGAATTTTGGCCCCAAATTTTGGCCTCTAAACACACCCTTTAAGTCTTTTTAGCATTAACTAGGTAGCATTACTTATTTTTATTAGCTGTCATAAATTGAATCAATTTTAGAGTTGTTTTAAAGTGTAAATTTATTTTAAATTAAATCACTTAAACTTTGATCAAACTTATAGCACCAAATTAGTATCACTAGAAATATACTAATAAGATATGCTTTTATAATATATACTTATTTGGTGTCTTTGAAATATTGTTCTTTTTCTTATAAAGTTTGTCAAACTTAAGATAGTTGATCCAAAATGATTCTAGGAATTAATTTATTTTAGGGACGAAGAGAGTATTCGTTCAAACAAAAAATAGAAACATTATTTTTCTTATTAAGTTTAACCCAATATATATGAAATAATATTAATATTTATGAAGCATAATAAATATGGCTAGATTAAATCATGAAATATAATTTTATAATAAACCAATTTAAAATACAAATATTGATACTATTCTTCTATGGATTTAGTTAAATTTGGATTATTTGACTCCTCATAAAGAGGAATTTCTACTCTCTTCATTCTAATCTAGGTACGTTACTTTTGCTTTATGTCTAGACAGACAGAGTGAGGTTGTTCGACTGATAGTTTATGCGGCTAATAAAATTTGTGATGCTTATTATTGGTGAGAGAAAAACATCATATAAGGTGTGCGCCAACTATGTATATATATGGAAAATCGAGCGACTTAATTACAAGGGGTATGCACAAACTATTCTTTAACTATAAGAGCGCAAACGAAGCCAAGAGGTGCTAGATCAGTTGGTCTAGCACTCTTATTGGCACTCGTGGCGTGAGTTAGAGCCCCAAGTGTGGTGCACATCCGTTGTTTTCGGAAATTTTTCCTCGAGCGGAGGTAAAAAAACTCCCTCGTCTGTCTCACGTCCAAAGCAAATGTATGTGACCAACTCATCACACATAGGCGTGTGCCCATTTGTGTGCGTGGGATGGGCGGGGGTTTTAGGGTTTTTCTCGATTTGTGTGAGTCTTAATCCTCCGGTCGAGTATTTTTAAGAGCGCATAAAGTAGCGCCACAAGAATGGGAGTTTCATGAAAAGTGTTTCATGCACATTAAATGTAGTGCCACATCCGTGAACCTTCACTTTTTGCATGAAACTCTAAGAGAGAAGGAAAAAGTTTTCACCAGGTGAAACTTTTTTGCAAGATTGTTTCACATCGTTGAAGCGATTGTGCGAAACCTCCATTGAGAGAGAAATAACGTTCACCATGGAACTATGCAATTAAAACCATCAATGAGAGAGAGGTTGTAGGGAACTACGGTACCCTTATAAAGCGGCAATGAAAGCGTGCATTGAGAGGCGTGTATTTTTAAATAAAGTTCACGCGTCTCGATAGGAGGTGAAGCTACCATTGAGGCTCCGCCACGATAAATACAGGCGTTGGGATATCGAGTCGCCCGCGCAGCAGTACATGAACTGTCATGATAGTAGACAGCTTCAAGCATTCTACGACTATATTGGGGCCATACCAGAGCAGTAGATCTTCTAGGATTCCATATGCATATGCCCGACAATGACCGAACGACCCATTTAGCATACGCGTACAGCAAGCTGACAAAACGCGCCGCAATTCCCTCCAACCGTAACCGGCGCGTCGCCGTCAATCACAGGCAACCACAGTAGCCAACACGGCAAATTGAGCGATGTGTATGCATGGGTGGTGGCGCCCTCGAGATAACGTAATCAGCGTTTGGTGTGCACCATGCCTGGCTGCTGGGCTCTCGCTAGGCTAGCTTAGGTATGCTCAAGCATGTCGGCTGTCGATTGCATCCCAACACCAGCAGCGGCCGCGATAAGGACGGGCGGCCGGCGGACCGCTGGCGCTGGACAATAGCGTTTGGACTGCGCGCACTACAGTCTACAGAGTGCAGCGTAGAGGCTGGGAGAGAGAGAGAGGAGGAGGTTCCATCGATGACTACTTCCAGTACGCGCTCGGGCTCCGCGTCGCGACGCCGACCTGGCAGGGTCAGCTCAGGCGCGCGTACATCTCGCTCCGTCGTGCTCGTTTGGATTTGGCTGTGGTGTGGTGCCTCATACATGGCGTCGTGGTGAACGATGGCGAGAATGAGAGCAACTGAAAGCGATGTAGAGACAGTACAAGTGATGAGTTATGAGGTTGTTTCTGTGTTTGGCTGACGGCTGGGGCATGGAGCAGAGACATGCCACGGTGAAATACCACTTGTCAGCACGGAGCAGCCTCGGACGTACAGTGGCCACCGGGCAGGCTGGGAATTTTCACAGTTTTGTCTGGCCTTGCCCGTGGCCCGTGGGGGCCAAGGAATAATCCTGGGACTGGCGATGGGTTTGAGCTTTGGGGCCCTCGGCTCTGCCTGTTTGGTTGGGGGACTGCTCACGGTCTTGGAGCGCCAGTGCTAGTGGTTCCACGCCTCCATGGCCGCCGGACCACGGGGAGGGCCACCGAACGAACGCGCTCGGCGCGGAAAGAAAATGCATGCAGAGCAAGCAACAGGGACGTGGCGCGGGACGTGGCGAGGCCTTGCCCTGGCACTGACCTGAATATTCCTCGGAGGAATTGGTGTACAACATGCATCAAACGCGTGCTGTGTTGGGTTATGGCCCATAACTTATGGGTATCCTTTGCTTCCAGCTATTTTCATCGAGCTCAAACTCTGTTAAGTGCTCCGTGTTCGAGCTACGGTGATGCGTAGTACGTACTCCCTCTGTCCTTTTTAGATGTCATTTTATGGGGTGCGAAAACTTCTTAACTTTTGGTAAGTTTGTAGAAAATACGTCGCGAAACATTTATATCTCCGGATAAATTTATTAAAAACTAGACTTTAAAGATCTTTTCAATGATACTAATTACTTGGCGTAAATATTTATATATTTTTAATATATAATTCTAAAGGGAAAAACGTTGAACTTACGGGAGCGAGAATGAGCATCTATTAGGGACGGAGGAAAGTACGTGTAGAGTCTCCAGTGACCACTGGTCCTCCTTCCCCAGCCAGCGCGGCCAACCGGCCAGCCAAACCCGATGCCCCGATCCGACCGTCGTCACACCATACCCGCGACCCACCGTACCGTCACCTCGATTCCCGCGCCACAGACACCTCACATGGCTATAGGATAGCCTAGCAGCCCATCCATCACCGTCCGTCCCCGGCCGTCCGTCGTCGCCGGCGGACCTGTTTGCCTCCGCTGCCCTGGCTCGCCTCGTTCGTCGCGCCCGGTCGGCCCTGCCGCGCCCGGCTCCTGTCGGCCACCTGCCGCCCACGCAGGGCGCACGCTGGCCCATCCACCCGGTGGCATGCACGGCCGGCCAACACGTACCCGCGCCCATCATTCCGCATTTCCACCCTCGGCCCACCGCCGCAGCGCCGAAGAACGGCGGAGACGCTCCGCGTGCACCGCGTGCCGTGCCGCCGGAGCTGCCCCGGCCCGGCCGCTCGCGTTTTCGCCGCTCTTTTACTGGTTGTTGGTGGTGCGTTCCGGCACGCTAGCGCTGCTAGCCGGGGCCGGCCAGGCGGCTGTTGAGTTCCCTCTCTCTCGTCCACTCGCCGCCTCCTTTTCCTTTCACGTCCAAGTACTGTACGTGTTCGTTTGGCCCGCTGGTGCGTGAGCGAGCCGGCATCATTGCAGTTGCAGCGCGCTCTCCACGCCTGCTTCTCGGTAGTTCGGCGCGCGTCGGCGGTTGCCGCTTGGCTTTGCTCCCGTTACGTCGGCATCGGCGGTGCTGTGCTTCGTTCAACGTTACGGCCGGACGAAATGAGCGTCTCTGCGAACTTGCGAAGTAGTGTTTGGACACTACCTTTTCGAGTTCCATGACATGCATGTCAAAGGAGAAAAACGACACATAGTGCATTGTATGTAGACAGTAGTCCGGCTCAGGAGTACACATGCATGAACATTTACCAAAATGTGCAGCTACGTTACCAGTACGCGTACTTGAGATTTTGGAGCCGGCGCGTCCATGCTCCATCGTTGTAGTTTAGATCTTTGGAGATCGTGCGTGCGTGGTTCCGGGTTGATCAACGTCTCGACGAACTTCAAAGGCCCCGACGACGAAGTAATGACGAATGAATCGCTCCCGCTGTTCTCTCGTACGATCCCGTTCCTAGGACAAGCCGCTGCTAAAGGCCCAGGAATACTCGTGACGCATGTGGTACGCAGGAATACTAGAGGCCCAGGAATACTCGTGCACGCCCAGGAAAAAAGCGAGGAAAAACGCCCCCCTCTTTTCTGCGAAAGTACGTTTTGGTCCCCATCCTAAAACCGGACAAAACGGGTCCCTCTTTCTAAACTTAAATGCGGTTTTCGTCGCCGGCGGGTTTGGATGGTGGTTTTATTCTGATAACTCCGGGTTCTTCTGTGACTTTGGTTTCATTTTTTTCTTTTTCTTATTTATTTCGGCTAAATCTTTCAAAATCATAGTAAATCACAAAAAATTCATAAAATAGAAAATCAATTTTGTTGGACTCCACATGAGTAGAGGCTATGCAATGAATATATAATATGGTATACTTTAGTACAAAGTTTTTGCTAGAAAGTTTTTTTTTCTTTTTATTTATTTGACTCAATCTTTAAAAAATCTAAGTAAATTACAGGAAAAATTATAAAATAAAAATTCAATTTTGTTGGACTCCACATGAGGGTATAATAACACAAGACGTATTTCTTTGTGGCTCTTTAGCTGGGTTAGGTTAGCTAGGTTTGCCCGCGCACGATACGCACATGAGCCGTGAACCCGATCGATGGATCCCGCCAATAAATTAAATAGTACACCTATATATCTTTATTGTGTAAATATGCTCATGTGGAGTCTAGCAAAATTGGTTTTTCAATTTTATGATTTTTTATAGTTTACTAAAAATTTTTAAAGATTGAGCCGAAATAAATAAAAAAGAAAAAAGGCAAAACCTTCTAGCAAAAACTTTATACTAAAGTATATCATATTATATATTCATTGCGTAGCTCTACTCATGTGGAGTCCAACAAAATTTGATTTTCTATTTTATGAATTTTTCTGTGATTTACTATGATTTTTGAAAGATTCAAATAAATAAATAAGAAAAGAGAAAAAACGAAACTACGGTTCTTGTAGAAAAACCGGAGTTATCAGAAGAAACCACCGTCCAAACCCGCCGAGGACGAAATCCGCACGGTTTGAAAAGTTGAGGGACCTATTTTGTCCGGTTTTTGGAGTTGGAGGACCAAAATCGGACTTTCGTGAAAAGTTGGGGACCGAAACTAGACTTTTTTTTCCAAAAAACAATGTGAATCTAACCATAAGCCCAATATGGCAATGCAGGCCCATTGGTTTTCTCCCGAACCTTTTGCCGATGTGCTAGAGGCCCTGCAATACTCGTGCACGCCCAGGGAAAAAAAAAAATGTTTCTTCTACCCTTTTTTTATGGAAACGGGAGGGGTTGCCCCCTATTGAGCTTTTATTGAAACCAATAGAGTCCTACAAAGTTGCTCAAGAAACAAAAAGGATAAAAGAATCTAAAGAATTACACATAAGCTTCCAACTATTGTTGTAACAAGGAGTTGAACTTTGTTTTGCTCTTAGTATAACTAGAGCAACTACTACAAAATTGATTTTACACGACACTTCAAAAACATTTACCGTGGCGGGCTTTAAAAAAAAAACGCCACGATTAATATCATGATAATCGTGTAGGTTCCGTGGCGGTTATTATAACCGCCATGGTAAATCGATTAACCGTGGTGGTTTTTATAAAAAACCGCCACGGTTAATGAGGCCCAGAGTTGCAACCCAGACAAGCCCATACAAGCCCATTACCGCCTCAAGCATATAAAATAAGACGAAACCCTAACCCACTCACCCCTCACCCCTCAACAACCGCCTGCCGTGGGTCGAATATCACGGGGTATGCCACCCACAGACATAGTAAAATGGCTCATGTGGGGCTCAGATGACCTAGCTCAAAGGGACACAAGATGCGAGGTTTATACTCGATTCGGGCAAATCGGTGCCTAGTCCGGTCTCCAGTGGAGTCACTATGTGGCCGAGCTCAAATGCTCATATCGGGGGTGAATACAAGCAGGTCGAGAGAGGGAGGCCTCCCAGGTCTCTGTGAGTAGAGTCGAGTGGGAATCGATGGGGAGAAAATCGATCGATCCCTTCTCTGGTGGCCAAGGCTCCCCTTTTATAGTCGTAAGGGGAGGATACACAAGTGCCACCAGAGGAGGACTAAGGGTGTAAAGATTACAAAATAGAGGGGGTAAAGTGTAAAAAGTTGCCTCGGCTTGGTCGTCGTCGCGCCTTGATTCTTGGAGATGGGCGGTGCCGGCCCGCGTCCTGTCTTCGATCGGAGTAGGAAAACGTCCCATCGGTATGGGCTCGGATGACGTCAATCTCGGCGTCGGTTGTGCCGATTTGACCGAGGGGGGAGCGATTAGCCGTACTCGAGCATGGCGGAGTGAATCTGTCACCTTTATCCGCCATCGCGGGCCCGGCGTGGCTACAGTTCCGTCGAGCGGAGTGGTTGGCCTACTCTGTACCCGCTGGCTTCCTCGAGAAGACCGGCAGATGAGCGGAAGTTCGACGCGTGAGCTCGAGCTCGCGCAGGGCGGATCGGATAAACGTCTCAAAGCTCGCGGCTCGGCGGAGACGGGCTGCCCGAGCTCGAGCTCGGCGCGGCGGAGAAAAGTTCCCGACCGAGCTTGCGCCGTGCGCGGCCGGGAGCCCGTGGGGACGGCACGTCTTCCGGTTGTAATGAATCCGAAGTCAGGACGCGCCGTCGCCGCGAGTTGCCGATCTCGAGGAGCTCGCAGGTCGTATGTTCCGAATCTTATCGAGATCGCGGAGCTCGAGGACCCATAGTCGGCGAGTCGCCTTTGTCGAGACCGCGCGTTCGAGCTCGGAGCTTGGGGGACCCGTAGGTCGCACGAGTCATCCGGGCGACGGGCTCGAGCTCGGAGGTCCGTCTCGGCGGCTTCGGAGCTCGGGGACCGTGAAGTCTGGGTCGGGATGTGGTTTTGTGCCCGGCCCCTAAGCTCGCCGGGCGGGGTTCGACCACGATCGAGCTCAGACAACGCCAGAGCCCAAACCGGCCTCGGGCTCATCTGAGGTGGAGAGCTCGTGCACGTGCGGCGGAAGTATCCCCGTGGCCGGAGATCGCGTTGATGCCGTCCGGGGGCGAGGTGCCGTTTGGGATTTTGCCGCGATTAGTCATGTGTTTAGGATACCCCTAATATTGGTATTCCACAACCGCACAACTCCATCCCACTTTCTCGTTCCCGGTAGGAGCACTCCTCATTCTCTCGTAAACTCCGTCTCCATTCCCTCTCCACTCGGTCCCAGCTCCCCCACGACACTACACTCCGGCCCGCTCCAACGGGGTGCACGGGACTTCGAGCGCGGGCTTGCGCCGCTGGACTACGGGCTGGGCGGGCAAGCGCAAGGCCTGCCGTGGCGGCGGCGCGGCGGATCTTCCTCTTCCCAAGCCCGACGCCGCCCCATCCCAAGCCCGGCGGATCCATGGCGCGGCGGATCGGGGCCCCGGGCGATGGATCCCGGCCACCGGCGTAGGATCCCACCGTCTAGCGCCCGAATCCGGGGCCCGTGGCGACGGCCCGGCGGCGCAGCCCTAGATCTGGGCCTGCATGCGGATTTTTCTTTTTCTTTTTGTTTTTATTTATTTACCGTGGAGGTTATCCCATGTAATAAAAATGCCACCGTTAATCCTTCTATTTCCGGTGACCTTAGCTTGGTGGCGGTTGCAAAACCGCCACCGAAAATCTAAAATAACCGCCACCTAAAATAAAGGCAGTAGTAGTGTCATCCCGACGGATCATTTTGCGTCGTCGATGGAGGACTGTAGTCGCTTAAAAATTGTAGCATTTTGAACCATCCAAATCGTCCAAGACATTGACACGAATGGTTTAACAAGTTTTCTTTTCTCTGACCTCTTCTTCTCCATGGCACCAAGCTTTAAGTATAGCATGACTCCTCTATCCTACTCATCTTCCTCGTCTTTGATTCCTCCTCCTTGTCAGATCATAGCCGCTTCCTTCCATCATGCTAACTCGGTCACACCAAAATGTCGTTGTGACGTTCCCATCTCGCCATTGGCCCAATTGTCGTCCTTCACCGTCCATGCCAACAGTGTCACCCCCACCCCTCCTCATCAGCCCCATGGCTGCCATCACCGTCGGTTCGCCGTGCTTCCACCCTTAGATTCTCCAAATACCTTCCTAAGGCCATCGGCTTAGAACTAGCCCCCAAACCCTAAGAAAGATCAAGTGTCGAGATGACCAAAAACAAAGAAAAAATTGTAGTTTAAGATCCCCATAATATAAATCAACCCCGCTATACTTAGCATGTCCAACTTCCCATGAGGTTATGACCTCACAGCAAGGGCTGATAGGTCTCCATGAATATTTGTCTACAAAATTTTCTCTTCTCTCAGAATATTAACCATATAGTTTTAGCAAAAGTTTAGTCAAGACAAACTTTTTTTCTTATCAAGATCTAAGGATCAGAAAACTAGAATTGTGACAAAATTATCTTAAGGGCGTGTTTGATTGTTTAGAAGGCTTGGTACTCTAATTTCTAAGACATTCTCACATTTTCTTCTTATGAAAGGTCAGTGTTGAAAGATGCAATACTAGGAAAAATACTTGTGCATGTAGATTTTTTTGGCAATGGCATGGATTATCCGTGTTGGGCCATGGATATTTTTCATCTTTTTAATTTGAAGTTCAACTTTATTTGAAAAAATCTCTTTTTTTCCTAACAATAAATGGCAAAACGAATAAAAAAGCCCTATTTGTTTCCATAGTATTTTTTAGTCCTAGGACTTACTTCTAGGGACTTCTAGAGAAAAATCTTAAAAAAGTTCACATTATTTGTTTTTTTGGGACTTTTGAGATTTTTTCGAAAAGCGTGCATCTTGCACGTGTTGCATTAAGGGAAGTTAGAGTTTTACATGCTCAACGTCCCGGCCAAAAGATTTAGCCGTGGCGTAGAGCCACACACTTACATAAATCACCGGCTTGAACAGCCCCGCCACTTATTTGTACCTAAAGAGACACACAATTGGGCGACTAAAGTGAACGTGAACGGTACGCTAACGGTGTGGCTGCACCGCTGCCAGGAGGAACGCGAGGTCCCTGAACCCTGCTGCAGCCCAAGTGTCTTCCTCCTCCTTGATTCGCAGGACCAGTTGAGCCGGCGATAAGCTTTTGTTGTCGAAAGTCCTTCTGTTCCTCTCCTTCCACACCTCCCAGCTGACAAGGATTGGGGAGTCGAATCCTTTCCTAAAAGGCTTCGCCACAAGTCGCCTAGTGGATAGCCACCAAGAGGTGGTGGTGTCGTCCGAGGTCAGGCACAAGCGCTCCAGGTTAGACAGGCGAAGAAGACGGTACCACACCTCTCTAGAGTAGACACAAGAGGTGAGGAGATGCGCCGCGGTCTTGGGCAGCTGGGAGCAGAGGGCGCAGTCGTCGGTCTGCTGCAAGCCATGGCGCATCCTCCTCTTTGCCGTCCAGAGGCGGTCATGCAGCCCGAGCCAGAAGAAGAAGTTAACCTTTGACGATGCCTTGACGCGCCAAAGCTTCTTGGCTCCTAACAACGTCGTGGAGCCGGCGATGAATGCGGCGTAAGCCGACGAAGAAGAGTACTCTCCGGAGGCTGTCCATTTCCACACAAAACGATCGGATACTCCGGGCTGTAGTGATACCCCTGTAGCTTGTCGAAGAGCTCCGCGAACTCGACGAGAGCGGACATGCTGTATGAAAGGCCACGTCCTGGATCCAGCGGAATAAAGAGTTCCTAGAACCAAACGACGTCAAAGTCTCTAGAAAGGGATCGCATGGGCTGTGAGGGGATGGGTTGTTAGTTCATAGTCTAATAGAAACTGCACGACAAACACAAAACACTTCGGACTTATAATACGAGCAGTCTCTAACAGGTACGCAGGCCGACTCGGATACGGGAAACATTTTTCTTAATTCTCGCAAAAGGGATAAAAAAAAGATACGTTCTTCTTTAAAAGCATCACGTTCCGAAACACAAATCCAACAACGATCTCCTTCGGCGAACGATCGAGGGGAGGAGCGCCGGAGACGGGAGCCCCGACCAGCCGACGACCCCGAGCACGCAGAGCACTACTTGTAATCTAGGAACGTCAATGTGCGCACGCGCCGTCCGCCACTCACCTAGGAGTACGCCGGACGGCGAAGGCCAGAGATGGGTCGCCATCACGCATGCCTCGGACCTCCTTCCTCGGTTCCTCCCCAGTTCTGTCCTGTCCTTGGCTACTACTTGCAGAGGAACGACGTACGTACGGCATGAAAAATTTGGTCGTGCATCCACCATTAATCTTTTCATGGTGATAGGAGACCTGGCGTCTCATCAGATCAGACGAAGCTACCGGTCGAGCCCTCACATGTTAGCGTCGTTTCCACGACACGATAAGTGCGTTCTCCTACCTGCGATCCACAACCATCCGTCGTCCACAGGCTGCGCGGCGGCCGCTTTTACTTTAACCGGGTCGTAATAAAAAAATCTGCACGATGTGGAAAGCGGCTTCACCGCAGCATGCCAGCATAAGTAGGTTGGGTTATGCTGTTTGCTTTTCTTTCCTGCTGATAGAGGAGTTTAGGTGATGACCTAATTCCACCATTACTAGCAGCAGATCTTTTTCCTGGACAGGTATTTTTTAATAACCAAGTTAGCTTTTCATGGAATGAATTATATAGTTAGTCTAGCTGCACCACCCCAATCCGTATTAGGTTGCAAATTGAATATTAGGATATGATCCTAACTCCTCATATAGATTAATGATGAGGTGAGGATTGATTGCAGCCAAACAAGAAACAAGTACTTAAAACGGCTTACATACAAAGTAACCAAAGTACCCGCCGTACCAAACCAACCAATATGTATGCATATTCCTTCCAGTACGAGTGAACCATCTGGAGGTTGATGATGTGCTATTGCGGCATAGTTTTCAGGACAACAGCAAGTCAAACAACGTCTGCTGCCACCGTCGTTTTAATCAATTGCGAAATGTTAGTTGCCTGCTATAGTTTGCAACATGGCCGGCGGTGGCAAAGCTCTGGGTGGTTCATCTGGTTGACATGGTTCAGGTTGGTGAAGGAAAGGAGGGCACACAATGCTGAATTCCTTTGAGGGTTCGGTCCTTGTCGCCCCCACGCACCCTGAGGTCAGCCAGTGTTTGACACCGTACACGTCAAAACTTGCAGTGGTGGCTATGCGGTGCGGCACCAAGGAATGTCCCCTACCACATAGTCCTTTCCAAAAGATGGTCTCTGTGAAAATTGTAAAAGGGGAGTCGTCCACTTCAAGCTAGTATATGGTCTAGTTTCTGTGTACGAAGAGGCAATATTTAGATGATGAAAGCCTTGGAATCCCCATGGTAGAGCTTCGTGGAAATATCATGTTTTCTGTACTACTGGAAATGACAAGTACTAGCTTTGTACCCTGTACTACCAAGGAGAGGTTAGTGCTGGGGCGAGGTCTTCTTTTTTAGGAAAGCAAAAACATAGGAATAGGAAGAGTATAGAAATTACACAGGAATGTACGTATTTATATAACAGAGGATTAGAAAACACATGAATTTTAAAAAGGAATGGTCATTTGGATGGACCGTATGAACAGCGTGTGACTTTTACCAAGAGGTTTGAGTGGATGCTAAATTTCCTGTTATTTTTCTCCAAAAACAACATCAAAGGAAATTCTCCTACACGTACTAATTCTATGTTCTATTCCTATGAACCAAAGGCACGAAAAATAGTAATTCCTATAGTTTTCTCAATCTTATGTTTTTCCTCTGTTTTTCCTACGAACCAAAGGAGGCCGACACCTGAGTTCTTTTTTTAATCATTTTCCTTTTCCATTTTCTTCTCTCTTCTCAGTGGATCTAGAGTAAGTGGTAAATCACCTGTAAGTGGTGTTGAACATTTGGCCAACTTTTTTTTTATTTTTTTTATCCACTAACAAAAATGTCACAAAATTTTTGCCATCCGTCCAAAAAATATAATATAAAAGTTTTTTTTTTCGTTTTAAAGAAACTTTGTTAGGTCTAACTTTATTATGTTCATGAACATACACAGTTAGATACATGTCGAATATATGTATGGTTTTGGTTACGTTGGACAGCTGTATTAGAGGCTAGTCTTTTGGGTTGAGTTAGGATCTTGTGGCTCCAGTGGAGCTAGACCCGAGGGGTTGTTGGCTCTTGTTTTAGCGAGCTGGACCGTATTCCGCTGTGCACTCTAACGTATACATGTGCATACATCACGAGTCATGACATATGCACACAAATATATCTATAGCTATACTTAGATCAGTCGATCACGTCTTTAGAGAGATCAATGGGACTATCAATGGCTCTATGCGCAACGTGTATCCTAGGTGTCGTGGTCTAATACCATGGTCACAGTAATCGACTAGCTAATGTGTGCAACGATGGCCTAACTCAAGAGACAATGACACGAGATTTATACTGGTTCGGGGCAAATCGAGGACCCTAGTCCAGTCGGAGTCACTATCTGAGCTCAAAGGCTCGTACCGGGGCGAGTACAAGCTGGTCGAGAGAGGGAATGGGCTCCCAGGTCTCTATGGTGTGTTATGGATGTCGATGGTGTTGAGGATGAAGATGATCCCTCCTAATGGCCAAGGTGCCCCTTTTATAGTCCAAGGGTCACGTACAGGGGGCCAAGGGAGGAGATCCAACGTAAAGGGTAGAAGCGTAAATGTGCAAATAGTAGTACACGCTGCGGTGTCAGGCACGCATGCGCCGCTCCCTACGACTATGTAGCCTGCTCCCTATCTAGCTCGATGTGGGAGGTATTTTCGTAGGGGTCGCGATGTCCGGGGTCCACATGCTCGAGCTCGGGAGCTCGAGGATGCTCGGTAACTGGCGTGCCCGTTGACACCCTGATCGAGTGTTATGCCCAGGGCGGTGTCACATCTGTTGTCAGGCACACCCCTTCGCTCGGCCGCCGACACCGCCGCGCCTCAATCCTTTGTTGCGCTTCCGCCGATGGCGCGGGGAATCCGAGCGAGGCGTGATGAAATATGTGGACAGGAGAGCTCGAGGGGTACGACCCTTCCCGTCCCGTGGCGTTCCGTCGAGCTCGAGCTCAACTTCTGATGACTGCTCCTGTCACGGGTTTGTCATACGGCGTGCCGGGGACTACGGGGTCCGTAGCACAGCTATGGTACTCGAGTACTTCTGGCCCGGGGATCGTAGGCCTGATACCTGATCTCCTGCAGATATCGCGGCGTGGTCATGATGGCTAATCTGTAGATAGCTAGATCTGCCTCGCCCCGAGCTCGAGCTCGCACGAGTCGGGGAGGTCGCTTAGTCCCCAGAGGTCTCGGGTTCGAAGCTCATCCGGGGCGCGAGCTCATCCGGGGCTCGCTCGCGCCGAGGCGGAGAAAACCCGCCCGAGCTTGACCTCGCGGGCGCGGGGGGGTTTTAGGGCTCGCTTCGGGGCGTGGCTCCTCGCTAGCCCTCGCGCCCAGATCCCAGCCCGATCATGGGCCACGTCGGCTCCTAGTTATACTTGATTGCTGAATTAGTTCTTGGGTTGGGGATCCTTGATTTAGGCCCCCGACACTAGGAATTCTAGAACTTAAACATGGTAAACCAAATGGTGCATGCAACCCTTCTTGGCTACCATAGTTGGGTTAGTAGTAGAAACTAATGGTAGGTATACATGTAGAGGTGGAAGGCAGGTAGAAGTTGGATATCCATGAATTTTAGCAAATGAACTAGGAATTCAAATCTTTTTGAAATTTCTGCCTTTCTACTTCGTTTTTTTGAACTAGAGGGTATCCATTGGACATCCATGGACATCCAAGTTCCACTTATACATGTGAATGTTTGTGTTTTTAAAGTGAAGTGCAGGGCTAATTCACTTAGGATCACTTATAATTTAGAATAAATTCTAAACGCTTAGATACCATATATTGCAGGATGAAGGGAGTATGTTTGCTGGTAGAGTTGGGTAAGTTTTTGGAAACAAAATAGATATAGCTGAATTGATGGTTAGATCTTTATATTTTTTTTCTTGGAAATTTATAGGATCTATTTTTTTATCACATCTGAGGTTTGATAGACCTTTACTTAGTAATAGTAACATGACATTAGCTAGTAATAATAATAGCAAGATAACATCCTATATCATGTTGAACATGAAGTTTGCTACTACTGGACTATACTAATCTGAATTCACGGGGCGAATTTGGCCATGTTTACCGTGGTCTGACGACTCTGATAGCATATGCAAATCCTTTAACAAAATATGTATGAATAAAAAATAATCATGTCATGCAATGAAGTTACTTTTGATGACCCCGATCATAGGTGGAAGACTAATCGAATTTGGATATCCATGGATTTTGACAAATGACCTAGAAATTCAAATTTTGGTGGGGGGACCATCTCTTCCAGTTCATTTTTTTAACTAGGGGTATCCATTGGACATCCATGGACATCCAACTTCCACCTACAACCCCGATGATGTTTTTGGCTAGATTTGCCCCATTTCTGAAACAACAACAACGCAGTGACCATCACTAATCCTGAATTCTGAAATAACACAGTGATGGCCACTGTCCACTGAGTTATATATACATCAGCACTGAGCCACGGAGTGCGGAACCCGGGTGAACGCTCCTGTCTTGTGCCGCGACAAATGCGATCGTCCTTTACGCACTACTCCTCCTTTACCTGTCACTTAGAGAGAAAAGATTTCAAGTACAAAAGGGTACCTTCCTGGTGCCTTTCAAAGGCTGTCATTTTCCGAATCATCATAATTCTAGAACCCTAGCCCCTCATGCCGGCACTTACACACTGTCACGCACATTTTACCCTCCTTTTAACTACTTTTTAGGCTAATCCATGATTATATCCTGGATCGCAGAGAGGATGACCTAATGATCTGCTGAGTATGTAGTGCGCTGGGCTCGTCGCTCTCTCCTCTTTTTTCCCGGCATGATAGAAAACGTCGATTGAAACCCTTGTGCGCTTACCAAACTAGATTTGGTTACTTACATGCATAATGCTTGGGGACAGGACAGAGATGCTCTGTCTGATAAGATATCAGCGGAGCGGCGGAGCAAACACTCTCGCCTTTTCCTGCGTCAGCGTCACGATTTGATTGCTTTTTTGGCTCTGTGGTGACCGAAGCTAAGGCCAGAGCATCACTGACGTGTCAGCAGATAACGAGCTGGGTGCACCGACGTGTCTACCGCTAGCCACGTTGTGAGGCTCCACGTAGGAGACCCCGGATGCCATGTCAGCCGAGGGAGCAGTAGGATGTGCCTGTGTCTGTGTGGATTCAGATTTGCTGGGATTTAGGTGGAGACGTGGAGGATTAGACGATAAGGGGCAGACCTAATGTGCATGAAATGGCGGGTCCCGGCTTTATTAATCTCGTGGACGGAAGCATGCATGATGTAGCAACGGCAGCACAGGTAGTGCGCCTGCCGAACTTGGAATTTTGTGAGTTTTTCGAGTCCAGAATAGGCCTGTGTGGTTGACCTAACATGCATGTGTACAGGACACATGGTGACAACTTTTTATAACGTAGTTTTCCTTTCGGTGTAACAGTTCACAAGTCAACAACAAGGGTGAGAGACATTTGTTTTTTGATGGCAACACAGAACTTAATTTGCAGCAGCAGCAGAAATGAGGGCATGGAAGAGAGAGAGAGAGAGAGAGAGAGAGAGAGCGCAAAAGAAGAGCTCTAATGTCAAGTGACTCAGTGATGTCTCGAAAGTTCTGGCCTATGAACTGTCCACACAAGTCACAACTTGTGTATGCACGCGCTCACAACAACAATATTTTTTTTTTTTGACAAGACGCTCACAACAATAGTTGTAGTAGCAGCATCAAGCGATGCTCCCTCTTCTTAAAAATGAGACTCTGAGACTCGAGATTGTTAAATTTTCTTAAGTCTTTTTAAGTTTCAATATATGGAGCCTATGAGACTTTTGTTTGTTAAATTTTCTCATTTTTTCTTAAGTTTAAGTAGATTTATATGAAAAAATATTTTTATATTTCTCAACAGATTTGCTACACCATGTTGGCGGACGGCCTCCCTCCTTGGACTATTGAGGAGATCGACAACATTTGTCGTCGATTCTTCCGGGCGGGAAAGAAGGCTCCATCGGAGGAAGTGCATGGTTGCTTGGTCTACGGTATGCCGCCCCACCGACCTAGGTGGGCTAGGTGTTCGGACCGCGACCGGGCAACGACCGCATTGCAAAACCGGTGGATATGGATCCAAAGAACCGACGAGAACCGCTACCGCGAGCTACCACTTTGTAGGTATCAAAGGAAGTCCAAGCCTTCTTCCGCATGTCCACCTACACACAGCTAGGAAACGGTCGCACCACTTTGTTCTAGACTGGGCGTTGGATACAGGGGTGGGTGGTCAAAGACATTGCACCTACGTTGCTGGACTATGTCAACCGTAGGTGCATATCCAACACCACCGTGGCTGATGGTCCGCAGGATCATGCTTGGATACGCCAGATCACGGGTGGGATAACCGTGTCGGTCACATGTGAATACTTCACCCTATGGAACCTCGTCAGCCAGGTGCAGCTGTCGAATGCCGAGGATCGACTCATCTAGAGATGGACGCCGTCGGGAACCCGCTCCTCCTCATCAGCATATAGGGCACTGTAGATGACCTCCCACCCAATCCCGGGATGCACCAGGATCTGGAAGACTTGGGCACCACTGCGGGTAAAGATCTTCCTCAGGCTGGCAGTGCGGAGGTAACACTGGACTGCGGACAGGAGGCGGCGACACGGTCTAGAGGCAAACGACAACTGGTTCCTCTGCGATCAGGAGCTGGAAACCATCGACTACATCATCGCCTCTTGCTCATACTTCAGGCAGGTGTGGTGGACCATCCTCGCGGTCCTAGACGTTGATTCATCGCAGGTGGGTCATGCATCTATGCTGGACTGGTGGGACAAATGGAGAGTCAGATGGCATGGAAACAACCAGATGGGCGCCGAGCGTCGACACCCTATTTGCTCTGGTAGCCTGGGAGATATGGAAGGAACGGAACGCAAAGTGCTTCCACAACGAAGCCTCCCCCACCAGCCAGTTCCTAGCTACCATCAAGCACACCGTCGATCTTTGGATCAAGGCGGTCTTGGCGCAAGTTTGGTTGTCTCATTCGCGAGTAGTCGGCTTGAGTCTATTGGGGAGGGCAGCACTTGTTGTATAATTCCCCCCCCAAATTGTACCGCTATGTAAGGAAACTCTTCTTAATCAAAAAGATACGCAAACCTTATACGTATTCGAGAAAAAAGATATTTGTTATAAAAAATATTCAATGATTTATCTAATAATACTAATCACGAATGAAGCATATTAACATTTTCTTATATATTAAAGTGAGAATGATACTTTTTTTTTGACCGAAGTCGGCAGGGGAAATCTCAACCTATGTTTTAGTTTTTTTTTAATAATGTAGCCTGTTTAAATTCGCTCCCATGAGGAGTCAAACCCAAATCTGCTGGGTGCTACTGAGGTGCTCTAACCACTAGGCTAGAGACCCTTTCACAGAATGATACTTTTCATTAAACCTATGGAGTAGTAATCGATATCATGTTCCACAAGAAAGTGCAGAACACGGGCTTACAGGGCGGCGTGCTCTACCTTCGGAAGGCTATTTGTTGTCCGATCGAGATCTATATTGGTACACAGCCATGCCTATATTACTCAGTACACAGCCATGCCGGATATCACTCTTTCCATTTTCAGCTTTTTTTTTAGAATTATACGATTGCACAACACTCATAACATGCACGCACACTCACCCCTATGAATACACGTACGCAAACCCTACCACTATGAGCACTCCGAAGGGCTGACCACCTGACAGATCTGGAGATTCCTGAAGTCAGCATTGGCGCCTTGTCGTCGACGGGAACGTCGCTTACCACTGAATGTATAAAGCCGGTAAATCCTGAGAAAATTCCAGAAAAAAAAGCGAGCACCAGAATTTGAACCGCACCGGACTGTCCTATCATTGGATTACTGGTCAATTCGCTCCATTTTCAGCTTTTACTATATACCAATTTCGCAGCAGATGTACCAATTGCAGAAAGAAACATCACAACACAAGCAAGAAATATCTCAAACAGGGCGGACGACTTGGGAGACAGCTTGTACGGTCCTGTTGCACGGCAACTGCCTCTCTAGTGTGCCACTTTGGTTGGTGCACATCACTTGCACAGTCACTGCACCACCCTCGTCTAGTCATTCCGAACCAATCTGCAATTTCATGGACTCCACTCCAACCACGCCAGAATCCGGGTTCCACCAGAACGAGCAATGAACGACAGTGACCGATCACACAAACACACAACCACCTCGAACCAGTAGCTAGCATGCATCTCCGTTCCGTGCGTGTGCGTGGCTCCATTACCGTCCCCGGAGATCCTGAACCAGTAGCTAGCATGCATTCCCGGCCTCTCGACGCCCGTCCCGGTGCCGATCCAAGGACAGGAACGATGCCCCGCCACGAGCGATTCTGACATGCATAATCCGGCTGTCTCGGCTTCAGGTGACTCGCCGGGAAGGCGTCCTTATCCGCCGTACGTTCATCCATCCGAGTGCTCGCCATCCTAGCTATCCACCACCATTGACTGCGGCGGAAGCAGCAGAACGCGGCCGGGACGCGTACGAGAAAGTGCGCGCGCACGGCAGGGGTACGGTGGTGTTGCAGCTGCTGAGAAGGGACGGCCACCACCACCACCGTACCAGGGGCCAGGGCGGCGTCGGCCCGTCGGCCGTCGCCGCCGGTCGGTCGCAACTTGGAGTCGCCGAGTGAATCTTGATGGATATTTCGGCCGCTCTGTTGGTTACAGCTGCGCGCGGCGTGCTGTACGTGCCACTACTTGCTATTGCTATTGCTGAGGCAGGAACACGGTAGCAATAGCAAGTAGCAAGATAATTGCAGCTCTCGGTTGCTTCCACCTCTAGCTCCATGGCTGATCTGGATAGAGTGGAGACGGAACACCAACCAGATAAGAAGCACTGTCTGTTTAATTTTTGTTCCCACGTTGTTTGCTAGGATTTCAGTTTATTGGCAAACTTGAAACCATAATCTCGCATATGTTTCACACTTCCAGTTTAATTAGATTTCAAACATGTTTTTATCCATTACATTTCGGGTTCCAGTTGTTTATCTGGTACCATTTCTTCGGTTTGCAGGAAGAGACTGAAGAAACAACATAATGGTGGTGGTAGCACTGCTTCTTTTGTTTCCATTATCCATTAGAAAAAAAAAGAACCATGTGAAATCAAATCATCATGAAATTCTTGTGTGCTGCACATGCTTTCCAAAAACCTTTTCTCCCCCTCGGTTTACAAAAAGTAAAAGACCACCTCCTTTTTATTTTATTTTCTAGGGGAAAGGAAAACAAAGGAAACTGTACTATGATTCTATCGAAACAGCGGTGCATGTGCATCCACTGATATGACTGGCTAGGTACAAATGGCTGCCGGCTAGTGCGATTAGCCCAAGTACAAGTAGTACCACGGGTTCCACGATCCAGTGGTTTCTCTGCTCTTTTTCCTTGCACTTTCCCTTTGGCCCTACGTGAAATCGAATATGCTCTTGAAATCCAATTTGGCTGCGATTGGAGGGAATTTGCCTGCATTTGGACATTCTTTCATCCAAGTACATTTATCTTGAAACCGAACTATGATATTTGGATACACTTTCTATGTTTCTAATGTTTTAGGACGGCGTTAAGCCGCGACCCATTGCGCGTGACCACGGCTCCGCACTTTTCTTCCCGGCACGGTGCGCTATCTTCCTTCCCCGCCCCCCACCTCGTCCCCCACTGCCTACATTTTTGTGGTTTTATGTCTTTTTCTCCTAATTTAGTGCTTCTAGTTCTTCTACCTCTCATCTGTTTTCTATAATCATATCATCCCTTCTAATGGAACATTTGCCATGACACAACAAACTTTGTAAATATGTTTTTTAAGTAAATATGTTGTTTCTATGAAATAAAGTTGGCAACTGAAACGGTTCCTGCAGTTTATTAACAGAATATTTCTCTTTGCAAGCCAACAGCCAAAGTTTATGTTAATAGTTTGCAAAATGAAGTCACTTTTTCTTAATGAAAAACAGTCAGTTCCTCCTAGGTTTTTTTTCAAATTCACAAATTATGGTAAATTAAAAGGGGATGTTAAGTTGCTAACTGTACTTTGTCACACCTCACAAGTTTGATCAAACTGGAAAACTGACAACTAATTAGGCAAGATTCTTTTTAAATTCCAAATGTCAGAGTTAAAAAAAGTATGACATGTGACAAAGTGTGACGCTAAATTTCCTAGTTATACTTTTGTAAGTTTAGTTGTGGCAAATTATGGATGTGAACCAAATAGGACCAAATTATAGAGAGATCACCCATCCTTCCTCTATTTCGATCAATTGGCTTTTCTAGAAATATCTGTCTTTCTATGCATCTAGAGAATATATCTAAGTGCCAAAGAAGCCATAAGAGGTTGTTACTAGTCATTGAGGTGGAAGAAAGGCGTCAAAGTAAAGTACCTTTTTAGAATTCCAAAAACGCAAGAGGTAAGCAAAACGGCCATGGTCTCTTATGTTTTTTTCTTTAGAATTCCATGATCTCATATGTAATATAAGGCACACAGCGAATGGATGGTATTGTCCGGCCCAACATTGTTTCGGTCCTGTTATATTACGTACGTACAGCATTATCGTTTCCTTGTTTTTCCAATTCCGATTCATTTCAGCTTCTGCAGTTAAATAAAGCACTAAAAACATTTAATACCTTTTGGCTACATTTTACTAGCGCCATTTGTTTGAATCTCCAATGTGGAGTGGCACTCTCACAATTAGCAAGCTTTCCAGGACCCATTAGCTAGGACGACATTGGCTGATCAAAATCGCTCTCACCCAGAAACTAGAAAAAACAACCCACACCAAAAAAAAACTTTGTGGCGAACAAACATATATTAGCTAGGATGATAAGAAATCGTGGCCTATCTGAACGTACTAGCACACTAGCAATCGTATTGCCGATCCACTCGCGCGCATTTTTTCTCTGCCCAATCCGCTTTCCAAAATGCATGTATGGCTGTTGCACTTAGTCGTCGCCGTTTTGTGCGCCGGGTTGGTCTTCCCTAATCTCGATCTGCTTTTGTACATGCCCTACGTCAAAGTCCAATACCCTACCCCCCATCTCTCTTTGCTCTCTCTATATATATACCAGCCTCCAGCTTTCTCACAACATTCCATGACAAGAAGGTCGATCGTTTGGTAACAAAGCCTAGTGTTTGTTCTCATTCCTCTGTTGGAAGGAGCAAGTGAGACAAACAAGCAGCAAGAGCATCCAACTGCAGAAACAGAGAGAGAGAGGTCAACCTCAGCAGTCAGCCAGATCGAATACCAAATACACTGCACAGGCAGGCGTCACATTCTTTTGCTGCCATTCTCACACGCTTACAATAGGGACCCAACCGGTGTTGGCAGCCGCGCTCGTGTACCGATCAGCATGGACGCCGCCGCGAGGGAAGCGCAGAGTGGTCTGGAATGGCGGGTGACCGTGCCGGAGGGCGTGACGGTGACCATTGAGGAGCACGACGACGCCGGCGGCCTCGCCGCGAGGGCGTGGGCGTGGCTGCTGGCTTGCTTTGCCGAGGCCTGGAGCAGGGTCGCCGGGTTCGCGAGGAAGGTGTGGAGGATCGGCGCAGATGACCCCCGGAAGGCGGTGCACGGGCTCAAGGTCGGCCTGGCGCTCGCGCTCGTCTCCGTGTTCTACTACACCAGGCCCCTGTACGATGGCGTTGGTGGGGCTGCCATGTGGGCCATCATGACGGTCGTCGTTGTCTTCGAGTACACTGTTGGTGAGTCCCTGCCTTTGCTGCTTTGGCAGGCTGCAGTGCCAGTGCCACCATGAGATGAGCTGTGCGTGCGTGCATGCGTGGATCTTTGTCTTGACCTGGTCTTTGCATTGCATGGGCAGGTGGCAGCGTGTACAAGTGCTTCAACAGAGTCGTTGCGACGGCGAGCGCCGGCGTTCTCGCGCTCGGCGTGCACTGGGTGGCGGACAGATCCGGCGAGCTCGAGCCGGTCATCGTCACTGGCTCCCTCTTCCTGCTGGGTACGTTGCATTGGATTGTGTGATAATAATCTCTCTGTTAACCGACAACGACAAGCACTAACAGCAAAAGTGAATTGCAGCTGCGGCAGCCACCTTCTCGCGGTTCATCCCGACGGTGAAAGCGCGGTTCGACTACGGCGTGACCATCTTCATCCTGACCTACAGCCTGGTGGCCGTGTCGGGGTACCGCGTCGACCAGCTGGCGTCGCTGGCGCAGCAGCGGGTGTCCACCATCGGCATCGGCATCTTCATGTGCCTCGCCGTCAGCATGCTCATCTGCCCCGTGTGGTCCGGCCTGGAGCTGCACCGTCTCACCACGCGGAACATGGACAAGCTCGCCGACGCCATGGAGGCCTGCGTCGAGGGCTACTTCGCCGAGGCGGAGGAGGAGCCGCAGGCCAAGGACGCCAGGTCGGACGGGTACAAGTGCGTGCTCAACTCCAAGGCCTCCGAGGACTCGCATGCCAACCTGGCGCGGTGGGAGCCCGCGCACGGGCGCTTCGGCTTCCGCCACCCGTACGGGCAGTACGCCAAGGTGGGCGCGGCGATGCGCGCGTGCGCCTACTGCGTGGAGGCCCTGAGCAGCTGCGCGTCCGCCGAGGTCCAGGCGCCCCCGCACGTGAAGCGCCTCCTCGGCGAGGCGTGCACCAGGGTGGCCGCGCGGTGCGCGCGGGTTCTCAGGGAGGCGTCGCGCTCCGTCGCCACCATGACCACGTCCTCCTCCGGGGCCCTGGACTTCGCCGTGGCGGACATGAACACGGGGGTGCAGGAGCTGCAGGGCGACATGCGGACGCTGCCGTCGTCCATGCTGGCCATGAAGCTGCTGGCGGAGACGACGTCCCTCATGGACACCATGCCCGTCTTCACCGTGGCGTCGCTGCTGGTGGAGATATCGGCGAGGGTCGAGGGCGTCGTGGACGCCGTCGACGAGCTGGCGAACCTTGCGAGCTTCAAGCAGGTCGATGACGATGATGATGACGACAAGAGTGAAACCGAGATGACGGTTAAAGTGCACCCGTTGAACGAGCCGGACACCGACGAGGAATCACCGGAAAACAGACAACCAACAAGGCTTAACAATCGATAATAAACGTGAAAAACCTCGGTCAACCTCCAAACCAGGGCGTGCAGATCAGAAGACACGAGTCACACGACGAACTCGATAAGATTTAGCGTGCCTACATAAACCATTTCATTATTACTACATATATTATTTGAAGCCTGAAGGCCTTGATTATTATTTTCCGTGGATCGGAGGAGCTTGATCACAGCTTCACCAGTCACCACATCCACGGGTGTATACAAGGGAATAAGAGCATAAGACCCGGCTCCGGCTGGGCGGAGGAGAATCATAGCAGTTGTGTACATAGATTTACAAACCAGCAAAGCATGTTGACACGGATCGCGCACAGAGTCACTTGTGTTCCACTGATCCTACACTTGTCACTTGTGTATCATCATATTTAAGGGAAAAAAGAACAGATTGATCGTGTCAGCAGCTTGTTGCATTACAGCAGCGCCACGCACTATGCCGGTGCGCGCGCATTGCCTCACGATGGATCGCCACACCATGGCTCGCAGATTATTACAAGGACCGAAAAAGGTGATGGCAGCGTGCCGCGGTTGATCATTTGTTTTCTTGAAAACACAGGGGACCTTGGCAGACTAGTCGATAAGATATTAGGAATGTCAAAGTCACCAACATGACTCGTCTCTGCCACTGCCAAAGACACCTCTGACACCAGTAAAAAAAATAGCTGAAAATGCAACCACACACTCAAAAAATAATGCCCTGGTTTTATAGGAACTGGACGATCCTGTTTGGTCAAATACCTAACGAAAACTTTCTATTCTGGTTTCCACCACAAATAACCTACAACTAGTTCGCCGCAACATATTATTTAGTTCATGCATGCTCGCTGCGTGCGTGCGTGCGTACGTGATATAGGATTGAGAGGGATCGGAGGTGGATGTGGATGGGATTCGGCCTGGCTCATAGTGGAGTACAAAACTTCTGCACTGAAGAAACAGGTAGGCGATGATGATGGTACATCGTCATACATATGCATATCTGAAACACCAGGGAGGGCCAAAGTAAGTACTAAAAGCCGACGACGAGCCACTACGCCGGCGGCCGGCAGCTCCGATCCGGCACGAGCTCGATCGGT
This sequence comes from Hyparrhenia diplandra, assembly GCA_015847255.1. Classification (NCBI taxonomy): domain Eukaryota; kingdom Viridiplantae; phylum Streptophyta; class Magnoliopsida; order Poales; family Poaceae; genus Hyparrhenia; species Hyparrhenia diplandra. The sequence goes on from JADLZK010008646.1 coordinate 31,967, forward strand.
GATCAGTCTGATCTCAGGATCTGGCCAGTAGCTTAGGGATAAGGATCTCCCAAATATTTAATGGAATGGGTAGTATAGACGCAACACGATTGAGTGAACCGTGTAGCGTCATTAGATAGGACGACTGATGGAGCGATCCGTCAGCTGCAATTCGGTAACGCCTCTCATGTGCTCTGAGCAACATGCTAAAAAGCCTAAAGTTTCCCACTCACAAACAAACTAGCACTAATGACTCTTTATTTATCCATCAACTTGATCTGCAATTTAAGCACTGGCCAGTCGTATGTATGGAAAGTAACTGTACCGTCGGTGCAAAAGTTTGTAAGACACATTCTCAAACCATTGTCGCTTCCAACGCCGGAGCTCTCGGAGTAATGCGCACGGCATGGGGCAACAGGTGACAAGCTCCAACAGTACGTCTTGCTCCCTAAAGTTTAAGATCCTCTTTGGTAGGGTTTTTGTTGAGACTTTTCCAGCGATCTAATAAAAAAATATGCCAAACATGTCACGGTTTGTGAAGTCATAACCAAACTGAATAAAAATCACGAAGGCCGGAAGGAGGACCTTGGTGCAGACCACGCTGTCGGCAATACCGGTCCACACCTCCATCTGCTGCGCCCTGTCCCCTTGGGCTGTCGAGGAGATCGACAGGTGACAACGCGCTTTCCTTTGGGCGGTGACGGACTCGGTCGCAGGCGGGAAGTGCATGCTCGCCTGGCCGGTGGTCTGTCCCCCCAAGGAACTCGGGGGCCTAGGGCTCCCGGACCTCAGGAGCTTGGGCTTCACTCTCCGTCTACGTTGGAAGTGGCAGCAACGTTCTCAGCCAGACGCTCCTTGGGAGAGGCTCCCCTCCAGACCTGAGCGCGTGGTGGACGCCATGTTCTGGGCTTCTGTCACGGTTGTGCTTGGCAACGGTGCCTCTACGCTTTTCTGGACGGATGCATGGCTGCCCGACGGGGCCATTTGCTCTTTCGCGCCCAACCTGTTCAGGGATGTGGGGTGCCATCGTTGAGCACACACCGTCCGGGATGCTCTTCACAACGACCAGTGCAAGCGGGACATCGTTGGTGCGCCAACGGTGGCAGTCATCGATGAGCTCTTGCGCCTTCACGAGGTTCTGCAGGAGGTTCAGCTACTACCGGACGTGCAGGACTGCTTCGTCTGGAAGTGGACGGCGAACGACAAATACTCGAGCGCTTCGGCCTACCAGCTCTTCTTTGCAGGGAGGACCACACTTGCGGGGCTCGGGAGGTCTGGCGGGCGTCGGCACCGCCAAAGGTAAAGTTGTTCTGCTGGCTGGCCTTGCATAGGAGGCCCTGGACGGCAGACCGGAGGAGGCGCCATGGCCTCCAGACGTTGGCAGAGTGCGCCCTTTACTCACAGGACGATGAGTCCATTGACCACCTCCTAGCCTCGTGCGTCTTCACTCGACAGGTGTGGCATCTCCTTCTGTCTCGTGTCGGTCTCACGCATTTCACACCGTCACCGGACTCCACGCTTGTCGACTGGTGGCTTCGGACGCGGGCCCTTGTGCCACACAGATTCAGACGGGCCTTCGACTCGCTGGTTCTTCTCGTCTCTTGGGAGACTTGGAAGGAGCGCAACTGGCGAACCTTCAAATCCGTCTCGTGCAGGCCGCTTCAGCTCTTCGAGACCATTCGTAATGAGGCGGACGACTGGGTGGCGGTCGGCTTCAGAGGGATAGTGCCGGCGGTCGCCGCGCTCTCGGCAACCTGAGCGCGCTCCTCCATCCACCTAGCTTCACCCTTGTAGCAAAATCGATTTTCTCTTAGTTTACACCTTATTAGCTCCAGCGTTCTGGCCGTTGTCATGTGTTAGTGTTCTAACTTGTACCATTCCCACGGCATCTTGCTATGGAAATGCTGCAAGTCATGTATGAACTATCTTGATTCTCTTAATTAAGTACGAGCCAAGCTCGTTTTCGAAAAAAAAAATTTAATAAAAAGAAGTTGAAGCCGTTTTAGCCTATTCTAAATATATAGCTTCACTTTTCCTGCGCTTCAGGTGCCTGAAAATCTAAATATATAGCTTCACTTTTCCTGCGCTTCAGGTGCCTGAAAATGGCAGAGATTTCAGACGACAGTTTAATTGTGTGCAAACAACATGGAAGTAAATAGAGGGAAAAGATATACGTACGTATTTCCATCAGACATTTCATATACAGTACGTCGCCTAAGAGGATCCTAAATTTCAGTCACCTGATTAATAGCATATGTCCCATATACTTCTCGGATCATCTTATGCATTCAAACATGTCACCATTTTTAGACAGGCCAAAATCTGGGTCTAAATAAGAAGCACAGCCGCATATAGACAAATCTACTACAAGTTACAAATGCAAATAAATATTAGAAGTTTGAGACTGTAATCTTGATGGGCCAAGAGATTCTGGCAACCTGATGTCCTGGTCCAAGAAGAATCCAGATTTGGCCTATTTGGCCACTATTAGGCAGTGTCGATGGCTCGTCTCCCTGCATCCCAAAGAATGTAGATCGGTTCAGTTGTGGGCTAATATTTCTCCTTCACTCAAATAATACACCATTGGTGTTCTTTGAGCCCATTTTTCGTTCTTTAGCGCATGTTTATTTGCTGGACTGTCCGATTTCGGCTAGATTGGGCCGGAATTGACACGTGTTCTTCAACCGTTGGAGCTTCGGAGATTGCGCACGGGGCTGCAGCTTCGCGCCGGGCGACGACGAGCAGCAGCTCGAGCAACGAGGTGGAGAGGAGGAGCCGTCGGGAGGAGGCGGCGGGCGGCGGGCGGCGCCGCCGGCGCGGATGGCGCGCGGCGGCGCAGGGCGGGGCGGGCACGCGGCGCCGGAGAGGGCGGCGGCGGTTGGAGCGGAGAGCCCGAGGGCGAAAGATATTTTTTTATTTGCTTGCTTATCCCCTAGAGATTACATGCCTCTTGGTTATATATGGCCCGACTAGTGGGACTTGTAATCTAAGCAATCTCTATAAGGTTTCCTTATACGATCGGAATACCTTTTACAAGCATATCCTAATTTATTCTTTCCTAATAAAGGTCTCCCTTATAGATGAGATATCCCCTTGCACACCAAAAATTACCTAAGATAATCCTAACTTGAATATGAAGCAAACTCGAGTCGCACGGAAGAGGGAAGGCGGCGGCGGCAGGGCCGGCCCCCCCTTGCCCCGCCCTGGCCTTTCTTCGGGCCGGCGGCCGTCGCGTTTTGGCCCAATTAGCCACTCCCCGGGTGGCCCAATTCTGGTTCATGACATAGACATTATTGTAACCAAGTAACCCACTGCCAGAATCGTGTGATTTGTTCTAGGCGTACAGCAATTTTGTTCCTTATCCAAGTCCCAATAAAACTATAAAATCATTATATATCCAAGTCTCTTACTGGTTGTTCAATTTCTGGGCCCCCTCTTGTAACGACAATGCTCACGGGCGGGCGTCTGTTCCATCGGTCGCTCTAAAAATCTTTACTACCGTAAAGGATGGAAAGGGGACAATTTTTGGTGCGGTAAAAATTTTCTGTCCGCCTCCCCACCCGTGCGACACTTCCCCGGTATAACCGGCGCCTTCCTTCATGCGTCTCGTGTGGGCTTCCCATAATATGCCACTATTATACAACCCACCAAATCTAGGTTCGCAAAATGCCATTACACAAGGAAACTGATCGTGCGGGTAAGGAAACCACGGACAAAAAGAAACCATGTAATCAGCCCGCAGTCAGCGCGGCCCTCATCATCTCATCCTCCTTCGTGTCCATCACCTCCTGTGATCGCGCGCCTCCATCGGTCCGCGATCCTTGCGAGTTGCGACTGACTTCCTCACTGCCCTCGACTCCAACTCCTCGTGCGACGCCTTCATCGTGGACGCCTGCCCTCGACGACGTATCCTCCAAAGCCCTCCGCGCTGCTGCGGCACCACCGGCAGAGGGTCGTCCTGGAATACAACAAGTTCGTACGTGCATTACACATAATCTTGGCCTTCCTCGCATCTCGATGTTGCTTGCATCTCATCATAGCACTTGAATCCTCAGGTTCCCGTCTGACGGCGGCGTTTGCCAGTTTGAAGCGCCGAGCAAGGAACGACGGTCCTCGACAACGCGCTGCTGCGGCACCACCGACAAAGGGTAGCCCCTCGGCAACTGTCTTCTTCCTGGTACATACTCCATCGATCTGCTTTGCCATTGTCTTCCTGCTCAATCGATCTTGTTTGCCGCTATGGATTTGTGCCAGCCACGCCGCCACTTCTAGGTGCCCCATGGTTGTGATTGCTAGGTTTCCCATAGCCGTAGCCCGAGCCTTGGCCCCGTCTCTGGCCGTAGCAGAGGAAAATGAGATTACAATGCAGATTGTTAATGATTTAATTTAAGGACGAATATAATTCTACAATGCTGACGTTGCATTCTACCAAAGAAGAAACGGAACAAAAGTATGCATGGCTCACCTGGGTAGCTTCTGGTAATGTAAAATCACTTTATTATTTATCCGTCTTTTAGTCAGCATAAAGGAAACATGATTTGAAATTTTGTTTCCATTCATCATGAAGTGTGTTTCTGAATTCAGTCATGCTGTGAACATGAAGGATACAATTTAGTCAGAAAAGGCATATTATTAATTTCAGTGGAATCTTAGGAAAAAGGTATGTTTTGTTTTAGAAAAAAAATTATATTGGTTTCATATAAGTCCCTTAAACTTTAATGACATATTCCAAAACCTAAAAATTGTACTCCTACTGAAGTTTTGGGATGATGACCAAAATGATATTTAAACCATTTAAACCAAATGTAGCGGACTGCCTGCGAATCTCAAAATCCAAACTGCGGAAAACAGCTTTAGATTTTTTTCTTTTCTTCAAATTGTAGTAATGTGAAGTGTGATATTCTTAAAAATTCACGTTCAGGTCTCAAGTGGGTGATATTCTAAACTATAATTCACATCACAGTAGACTATTGAATATTCTTAATCATCTGTATGGTCACATGTACAAATCTGTGTTTTTACCTCTTTCACAGTGGGTGGTAACATGTAGAACCAGCCCAGATCTTAGGATTGAAACATTGTAAATTCTCTCAAAAAGAAAATGCCCACGATCTCATCATATGGCTCACCTGGGTGACAGCTATCTTAGAAGTGCAGTAAGAAGGATATGCTTCTCCTTCCCTCACGGCCTCTATGGTGTCATCGCCATGGACACCCGACATCGATGGCAACCTGCTTCTCCTACCCTCGTTGCCTCCCATACAATCTGCTTCTCTACATGGGCATAGTCACAGTAAATTGCACACACACAAGGTTAGACCCTCTAAATATACAAGGACTAGCAGTATGTTTGGTCTATCCCTAGATTCAAATTGCAGACACTTAGATAAAAGATCAACCAATTTCGAAGCATCTTCATTAGAACTTCTAAGGAGGAATCCATCAGTAACAGGTAACAGTATATTCTCTCCCCTTATAAATCTAGGGCCAAGAATTCTAGAGAGAGAGAGAGAGAGAGAGAGAGATGAGAACTCATTATCATAATATGCACCAAGAGCTGTCAGTTCATGATTCAAGGCACACACAGCAGGCCACCATTGCAAACATTGTACCGAAAGGCAGTGTGATACAAGGGAATTGCTAGAGATATTCTAGAAATATATTATTCTTGAGAAAAAGCAAATGAAGCATACATGACTAGGAGGAATGTGTTTTCCGCTCAAAAGATCCAACACGACAGTTCCATAGCTGTATATCAGACTCTCTCGAATTACTCCGCCTATCATTTAAGCACAAGTTATTTAATGCAGTCCAAAATAGCATATTGTAACCAGTACTACAGTGAATAGTGTATTGCAAACTTGAACAAAACAATTGATGATAATCCTGCAAAAAATGTACTGTGACCCAAAAGTATGTATTCGACAACAATCAGGAAGCAAGAAGTTTTACAATTGTACTCTCAAGAGGCACACTAGCTCACAAGAGCTTTTAACTTCATCTAACTTTTACTGATTGGGCTTATAATTAGCTCAAATGATCTACACCAGGGTGCCAACAAGGGTATTGGAAAATCAAGAATGTAATAATATTATAGTAAATTAGTAACCAGTAAGCACAAGGGGATCTTACTGGTTCACAGAAACTCTGGTGGACTGTAAGCCAGGTTAGTACTATAACTTTTTCCATCACGGTTGTTCTTCATTAATCCAAAACTTGACAATCGAGGACCACCTTCCTGATAGGACCAATAGAAATCGATTACAAAAGATGAGGTATCCTTTTTTTTTTTTTTTTTTTGAGAAGAAAGATGAGGTATCCTTTAGACGGCAACGTATCCTATGCTAACTAGATTCAGATGCTAACTATGCTAACTTCGATCCGGACCTCGATGAGCATCCGATGGATGGAGACGTAGGTGGGTTTAAGTGCCAGAAAATTTGATTAGAAAAGCTAATGGTGGGAGGGTTTAAGTGCTAAATTAACCCACCTATGTCATCCATCGGATGCTCATGGAGAGGTCCAGATCGGAGTTAGCATAGTTAGCATACGAATCTAGTTAGCATAGGATACGTTGCCCCTTTAGACAGCAACAATAATCAATTACAACAGATGTGTATATATATCAGAAAAAGGCTAGCAGGTGGATAGGGATAGGGAGGGATTGGGGGGAGACCTGGAGAGCATGTACAGTAGAAGAGATGCTTGGACACGGTGTCGTTGGGCATGTACTCGGCGACGAGCAGCCTCTCGTCACCCTCTGCCTCTGCGTAGCAGCCAATGATCCCCACGCCCGCTGCCTCCGCCTGCAGCAGCAAGTCAGCAACACTGCATCACAATGCGAGATCCGGGGCTGGGAGGGAAACAACACGCAGCATGCAACAGCACATCCATACGGGGAACTGTTGCAGGTCAGGCCAGGAGATGCGCGAGAAGAGCTTTGACGGCGATGAGGCGGTCGCGGTAGACGGCGTTGGGCGCCTTCTCGCCGCTCTCGAAGATGATGAGGTCGGCACCGAATCCCTTGGTGGCGGCGTGCAGCTCGGCCAGCGCGAACTCCCTGAACACCGGCACCGCGTGCTTCACCGTGAGCGCCACAACGTCCGCGCCGCCTCAGACGCCCACCGCCGCAGCCTCGCCAGCCACCACCGCCGCCAGCCGATGCGGCCGCGGTTTCCACCCCACCGCTCTACTTGACTGGGTGACCGCGCTCGAGTGGAGCTTGATCCGCTATTTCGCTCGAGTGGAGCAATCGCCAAGCTCGATTAGCTATTTCGCTCAATTGGAGCACTCATCATCACTACCTAGCTCGATTGCGGAATGGATAAGGCAAAACAACGATGTCTTTGTTGACAATATGGGCCCCATCTGAACACAAACCGTTCAGCAGCATTTCGAGTTGAACACAGCTCAACACAGCTCGGCAGCATTTCAAGGCACTGCTGTTGCCTCTGCCACGGTGGTATTTGTGACGTTGGGGTCGGCAGCCCAATAAGCTGTGCGAGTGAGTGTGATCGGAGCGGGGATTAAAACGCCACAAATGTCCATAATTAAAAGATAAATAAAGTTGTCATCGAAGCTATATATAATCAACCTTATTTTATAAGCTTTTTAGACCTGATTCATCTTTTTATGTTTTATTAATCATTCTTAAACTTGACAAGTCCCTGCGTTCAATTATAGGTTGATTTGACTTTTTGTTTTGGTATCATCCATTTTCTTATGTACATCTAGATACATTATTATACCTAGATGCATAACAAAAAAAAAAACCAAAACAAGTTAAAACGATTTATAATTTCGAATGAAGGGGGTATCAATGATTTGTAATGCACATAAATGGTATTAATTAGTCTTTTTGACTTTTACTTTCTGCCAATACCAATGCGTACATCGAATCCCCTCCCTCAGCAAGTGTACTGCTCCTTGCAACATCTCCTGCTTGGGGTAGACGACTCCATTGTAGATGAGCCGAGCAACATGGAGGGAGAACGCCGAGCGACATCGAAGGAGAATGTCATGCCACTCCATTTCTCAAACTTTATTTTTATATATATAAAATGTCACTTTAACGTTAGTATTTAATTTTATGGTATGCTTGTCTCATGATCCGTGGTAGTTTTAGTACAAGACTTTAGTTTTCCTAATACCCTTTTTACGGGTTGACAAAAAATTTTTGTCTTGCAAACGTTCATGATTTCCCGTTCCAGTTTAAGAAGTAGTTTCCTAACATGGATGTGTATATATTTGCCAAGCGGTCAACAAGTCATATGGCCAAATTATGCGAACGTGGAGGTGTATATATTTGCCCGCACCGTGTTCTCAGAACGGTCGGTTGTATGTTGCGATGCCTAGAGCCACATCAAGAGTGAGTATCAAAATCCTTACCCTCCCGCATGATGCGGATGCACAAGAGGAGGCAGCCAAAAAGATGCAGATGAAAAAAAAAAAAAAAAGATGGAAAGAGCTTATTATGATTGACTCACCTCTTGAAAAAACGGTGTAAAGACACAATGGCGCTGATGTATACCACCGAGACGCGATGAACACACATATTCCTAGATGAAATGAGGATAAATTCAAATGGAAATTCATCCGTGACAAAACATTGCGAGATGACATAGATGGGTAACTAACTCGAGAATCACAATCGCTTATAGCAATAATAACTATGGCGGTGATTCTTGCCACAGATGCTCAAGTGGATCACTCAATCTTCAGTACATTTCTGCATGCAATAGTCGTAAACCCGCAAATAGTTGTATAGTGAGGATAAAATACTTTGTTTTAAGGTTTTATAAGATTTTTTTTAAGACACATAGTATTGCCCATGTGATAGATAGTAATATTTGCATACATTCTCATGTGTACAGGATGACATGAAGATGCGTTGGAACTAATTCGTGGATTTTTTTGGTGCATGAAATAAATGGATATCGAAGACAACTTCCGGCCCGATATAAACAATTTTATGTTAATTTCACAAATTATGGAAAAGCCAATAGAGTTCATGAACCTGTGACACCGCGATATCGAGATTGTGCTAATTTCATAAACTTTAGTTGTTTGGATTAAATATCACTTTAATATTATTATTTAGTTTCACAAGTATTGTTATCTTATCATGCGATCCTTTTCTTTTTACGTAAAATGTAGTTAATCCGTAACAAGACGGGCGCGATACTAGTGTAATAGTATAATGCTAGGATCCAGATCGATGTTCGTTGTGTTAGAGGAAAGAGGAGATACATTTGAGAACTTGATCTTTGTGGCACACTTATGACATGTAGAATCCACTGCAAGTCTGCAATTGTAGATGACGGTGTGAAAACTCATCCATCCCATTTGATTCAATCACTACTAAAGTGACACCAAACAAAGATGATTCCATTCCTCTTGATAAAATACTACCTGGGATGATTCCATCCTAAAAAGATAGATAGGGCTATTTTATTTTTTTTTTTTTTTTTTGACAACATATTTTATTTTATCTTTGTTGCCGGACCAAATACACATTGTTGATTGAGTAGCATGTACTAGTAGCACGATAACGTGTCCCTTGCTTTGCAAACTAGACGCAAACACTATGTTTAGAATGGAAGAATTTGTTATTATTATCTCCACGTTTTATATATGCTATATATATAAATAAAATTAGAATATTCCTGCGTTCAACGAGAGCCTTCAAACGGAGCACCACATGCCTCTTGCTGTTTTGTTTCTCACCTGCTCTCCGAAATCAAATCCCCAGCCAGGGCCGGCCCAACTACTATTTCCACCTTTCCCTCCCCACCACCACCTACCTCCCTATTATTCGTCGTCGCCTCCCACCTCCCCCTCCCCCTCCTCCTCCCCGACTCCCGTGCAGACCACCGCTCCGCTCCGCCAATCCGTCGCAACCCTAGCCTGCCTCAGCCTGGCCTCACCTGATCCCACTCCGTCCATGTGCAGCACCACCGCCTCCCCTTGTCCGTAGGAGCCGCCGCCGCTGCCGCGCGATGAGTTCCGCATACGCCGTCAAGAGGACACCGATCGAGGGAGAATGAGGTGCTGCGTCTGCCGTGTATCCTCCGCCGGGTGCCGTGCCATGGGCGTTGCGGGACGGGCGAACCCGACGTCGTCGCTGCGCAGCCGACGCTGCCTCCGGATGCGGCCGTCGTACGCCCTGTTCTCGGAGCCCTTCACTGAAGGCTCGGCACGCGCCGCGCCGTCATCCCCTGCTGCCGCGCCGAGAGCGTAGGGAGACATCTCCGGCGATCTCACTGCCAATCTTTCTTTGCTTCCTCTCTCCCCCTCTTGCTCGTAAAGTCATTTGTTTGTCGGGACTGAAACATTTGGGATGGAGGTGTTTGACTGCGGGGATGACGTGGTCGATGCTGAATATGCGGAAGTAGATCCAACCGGAAGATACATGCGCGTAAGTTCTGTGTCTATCAATACTTGTCTTTGTTCTGTCATGGATTCGTATTACATTTTAGGTTTGTTCGATTTGATGCGATGCTGTGATTTGACGTCTTCATGGTATTATGCTAACCTTTAATGGTATAATGCCACACCACTCAATTAATCAATTTCCTGAAAATTAATGGATGCATACATCAATTTAGTGAAAAAAATACATCATGTCTCTTAATATTTATTGATATGCAGTAGTCTATTGGTTGATGTGTTTCAGTATTACTCAAAACAGGTCATGCAAAATATATCCTGAATTTTCATGCTCAGTCATGAAAACAGGTCATGCAAAATGAAACATGAAAACAACATGATTCTGCCACTTGTATTGATCTGATTCTCTTCGTTGTGCAGTATAATTTGATTCTGGGGAGAGGAGCTTTCAAGACTGTGTATGCCCTCTGCTCCACATTTCCTTGTTAATAGATTCCTTTGCTTGCAATTATTCTCTCTGTTCCTCGGCACCACTTTGCCCACTTTATATTTCCTTGTTAAATAGATTCCTTTGCTGCAATTGGTTGTTTAGCTTTAAATAGATGCATGTTTTAGCTCGTCACCGGCTTATATCAAGAGCTGTGAGCTTGTGACCAACTTCTAGAGAGGCATTTTGGTGGTTGACACTTGACAGTAATAACCATCAACTTCTAGTTAAAGGCATTTTGGTGGTTCAAACTTGAGACTAATAACCATCATTTAAGTCATATCCCTACACCTCTCTCTTTCGCATCAGGAGAAAGTCATTATTGTTGCATGCCAAACATGGTCGTGATTTACTACAATTTAGCAGCTTATTAGAAATTTGCTACACCATCACAATGACACATGATTTGTTATGTTTTTTTTGAATTGTCTTCGACTCTTTAGAATATATTAATTTTTGTATGTCTAAAATTCCATATATGATTTCATTAAGTTTATATAGTTACAAGGCATTTGATGAGGTCGAAGGCATTGAGGTTGCATGGAATCAAATCAACATAGATGAGGTGATGCAGTGCCCAGATAACCTTGATAGGCTCTACACAGAAGTTCATCTTCTGAAGTCCCTCAAGCATGGAAATGTTATGAAGTTTTATTATTCATGGATTGATGACCAGAGTAAGACAATTAATGTCATCACAGAGCTGTTCACGTCTGGAAGTCTGAGGCAGTAAGTAACCAACTAATAACAATTTTTTTATTACCCCATTTTTATTGAGAATTGACACTTGGACCTTTTGTGTGTTTCAAGTTACCGCCGGAAACATCCACGTGTTAACTTGAAGGCAATAAAGAATTGGGCAAGACAAATTCTTCATGGGTTGGATTACCTGCATAGCCACCAACCTCCAATTATTCATAGAGATTTGAAGTGTGATAATATTTTTGTTAATGGAAACCATGGAGAAGTTTAAAATTGAGATCTTGGGCTAGCTACAGTAATGCAAACACCAAGGGCGAGGAGTGTTATTGGTAATAATCTTATCACTTTATTGCTCCAAATTCTTAATTTTACTATAAAAAACAAATGTTTTGTTAATCTAATATCCTTTAGTCCGAGAGAGAATCTAGGTGACCATTTCATCGTGATCGATTACTTGAAAAGAGATTGAGGATTTTTTTTTTATTCCCTAGTTATTCTTGATTGGATCTGGGCTACCAAGGATGCTTTGGTTGCACAGAATTTGTTGTTCAGTGGCTTGTCAGTCTTATTTACATTTAGAGCCAATTAGCCATAATTGTCAACTCGCCGACATCCGCTACATGCATAAGCATTGTTCCTAAATGACCTATGCCTCATTCAAATTAGCTTGCTTTGTATCTAGGGATATTAGGGTTGGTATCCGATGGCGTTTTCTGAGCTAGGTTTTATATATTGCGGCATGCCATTTTAGATCCCCTCTCCACAAACACGCACAAAAAAAAGGAAAAAAAAAGAGTGGAACTTACATCTCTATTCCTATTCTTACCTGTCACCTTGGATTATTTTTTTTGTGGTACCTGTTTATACCATGTCATACTAGAGGCGTAGAAGTTCCATTATAGAAAACCGCTACCTTTTCTTATTAATAAAAAAAGGTTTTATTATGTGGGTGAATGACTGTAAAATCCTTATATACGCTTGTGACCAATGGTCTCGTGTGTCCTCTGTTGCTCTTGATGTAGTTTATGACATTATATCATCATTTTGAGAGATTAATTATTAATATTATTTGACAATGTGAAACTTTTTATCATCGGTTTATGTTTGCTTTCCGATTTACTTAACATTTGTCTTGCATTCTGCAGGTACTCCAGAATTCATGGCACCTGAACTTTATGATGAAAGTTATGATGAACTTGTCGATATATACTCATTCGAATGTGCTTGTTGGAGATGTTCACACTTGAATATCCATATAGTGAATGCACGAATCCAGCTCAGATTTTTAAGAAAGTATCCACAGTAAGTGCTTCCTTGCTTATTCGTAAAATTACACCACTATTTTTTATCTAAACTACCACCTCATATCTGTAGGGTGTTAAACCTGCTGCGTTGGCTAAAATTTCTGATCTTCAAGTAAAGCAGTTCATCGAGAAATGTTTGGTTCCTGCTTCTGAAAGGTCGTCTGCCAAAGAACTTCTTGAGACCCATTTCTTGTTCCTGACAATACACATGAACCTATTGTCGCTAAGTTTACGCCTCCAACTCCGAATAAAATGGTGGATATTTCTTTGGCGTCTTTTGCATATGGACGTTGACACTTTCGAATCTAGCCCTACTAATTCATGCAAGGAAAATGGTTGTGTTGCTTCACATACACCAGTCCTGGAGTTCACAAGAACCAACAAAAATACAGAGCTAAAGCTAAAGGGCGAGAAACTTGATAACAACTCTGTCTCACTGGTTTTGCGAATAGCTGATTTGTCTGGTACGCCTTAATTTGATATGTTTTTCTTTTGAACCTAATTTTTCTATATTGTTGGTGCCTTAACAGGTAACGACTTTCTGATTTCAGGTCATGCTAGAAATATTCATTTCCTCTTCTACTTGGACTCTGATACAGCTATGTCTGTAGCTGCTGAAATGGTTGAACAATTGGAGTTAGCGGACTGCGATGTTACTTTCATTGCTGATTTTATTGACCTTTTGATAGTGAATCTTGTTCCAGGCTGGAGACCTGTAAATAATGCAGCAGCGAACTCTTATAGGCAGTCTGAAAGTGAACATGCAATTGCTTCCCATCAGAACATCTCAAAGTTGGTACCTGATTATGCATTAATTGATGGTATGATGCACCCAAAAAAATTTGAATGCATCATCAACTGCTTTTCTTGATTCTGTCTCAAGTGCAATCAACCTAGGAGGATCACAAGGTTCTGAAGGTTCGGTCATTTCTGTACAGCTTGCTGAGAGTTCCAAAAGTGTGAGTGACTATGGGGCCGAGGATTATGGTACCATGGACTGTGGTGCGTACAAAGATGGAATCGGTAAAGCAGATTGCAGCCATGTTTTAGATGATGGATCGAGGTCGATTTTCCATATAGATCAAGCATCACCTTTCTTGGAGTTGGCCAGCAGTGGTTCATCAACTTCTACTGATAATCATGATGTGCTGAATGGGGAGCTTGTTTTGATTGAAGCTCAGTACAAACACTTCGTTGATGAGTTGACAAGGATGCGAGAAGAGGCTATGGAAGGAGCTCGAAAAAAAGGTTGCCAGATAAATAACGTTTTTGTTCGAATTTGGCATTTCTTCTAAACATCACAAGCAATGTTCGATTTCATGTTCGTAGTGTGAGAGACGTTAATAGTCTGTTTTAGTTGAAGGGCATTGATGTAGTTTGCAAGTCAGCAAACTTCGTGGTTGTCCCCATCTTGACCTGTTGACCAGGTGGTCGTTCTCGTTGAGAAGTGTGCTTCCCGGCCCTACATGGGTGACCATGTGATAAGTGATAACACAGGGGCTAGTGGAATAATTAAAATTAGCAATTTTCTCACAAGCATATCACGGAACGTGTGTACGAATGAAAAAAACAACACTCAACTTTGAATCAACCAAACCACAAGTTGTCTAAACTTTTAAGAACAATATACTTGCATAAATTAGTTCGCTAGGATACCAAACCCCTTTATTTTAACTCTCTTATAAAACTAATCCCCACTGCAAGTTCTATCTCAATATACAAGCTATTTACATCATTTTTTACTATCCATGTCATTTTTCACTAACTATCCTCTTCATCTCACACTAATAGCCACCTCATCCCACTCACAACCTTAAAACCTTTTAATGCTAGTTATCCATATCATCTCTACTAAGCACAATATATGAATACCTTCTAAGTGTTGCCTTGCTAAATTTCGATGAGAATGGATGTAAGAACATGTACATTCAACTCATACTTGAAATAATTTTATTTATAAGAAAGTTCTGTAGCACTCACTTCTACTATCAATATATTAAAGAACACAGATATCTCTTCCATGCCAACATATCCAAAACCGTTGGTATATATGGAACAAAAGATAGTGACTTAGTCAACACATGATAAGATAAATATCGAATTAAGAGAGGACCCCAATATTTGATGACATTTGTCAACTTGGTCAAACTTGTCTAAATAAAGCGGGGCAAAATAAAGGTTAGAACTAAACACCGGACTGCAGATGACATAGCAAGTTCAGGCTTTCCTTGGGATCCTCGGCAACTTGCTCAAAGATCTAGACGAGTGATTTTGAGAGAATTGCCCATCAAGTCGGAGCAGACAAAGCCTTATTGAGTGACTTTGAGAAAAAAAAATGGTAAATTAGTTCAGGAACACTTTTTTTCCTGTAAAAAGTCATTCACGCTACCAATAAGTACCAACAGTAGGCTGCAGATTGAACTCACCAAACCAGAATCGTAGCTCACGCATTTCAGAACGCTTCACTCAGTGTAAGGTCAATTCAGTGGGGTTCCATTCTCATTAACGGGGTGCCAGCCACAAAAGTGTATTTGATGACATGGCACTAAAATTATGAAGAAATAAATTTGATGGGATGACACTAAAGTTACTAAGAGATAGTATATTTCATCTATCAAACTGGGTGTAGTACATAAGTTTTTAAAACTTGGAAACTGTTCCACACTAGCATTGAGGGACAAAAGTTTCATTCGTACAATATTTGCCCAATCACATATTAAATGTTTTAAGTAGACTATTAGTGACTGTGTGCACTGAATATTCATCATCACAAATAACTCTAGATGATGTATCAGGAAACCTCAAAATACTCTCCGTTAAGATTGCCTTAAGCGCAACATGCGTCTCTAGCAGCCAAAAAAAGCGATGCTATAGTAGTACAATCATTTCCAAAACTTTGTTGTACTCCCTCTGTTACAAATTATGTCGCTTTAACTTTTGTTTTGGGGGTTACATCCATTTTTCTACGCGTGATATAATGTATGCCTAGATACATAACAAATTCTATGTATCAAAAAGCCAAAATGACTTATAATTTTGGAACGGAGAGAGTACTTAAAAACACGATAATTAAAAGAAGCATTACATGTGCAACAGGACATATCAACACTCAAAAACTGAAGAAAAACAGGGAGCGTAGTGTAAGCAAAGTACAAATGTTAAGATCAGTCCTCTCTCCATTCATGCTGGCATTCCTCTTTGCAACACCTGTATATTGTTGTCATCGGTTCATCAGCTGATCGAATCTGCATCTGCTTGAAGTATGCTTCTCCATGGTTGCATCTTTGGCATGTAACTGCAAGTTCAGTGAATGCACTTAGAAGACTATGGTTTTGCACATTATTATGTATATATACATTCATCCAGGCCCAGGACACAAAGTAATCTACAGCAGATACAAAGGTAGTTACTTGGTCGCTTTCAAGAAGAAAAAGGTCCATCCATGTGTCTATATTGTGTTAGAGTTAGGCTATCAATCTGATTTCACAAATTGTTCAAACTTCAAACAATATGCCTCCACAGTAGCCAACTTGAGTACGTGGCTAGTAATCAAGTTTAGTGAATGCACTTGTTGTGTTATGTTGGCACATCACTTGTTCAGCTCAGGCCACAGATAAAAAGTGAAATCAATTAGATGTGTCTAAGAGAAGGCTTCCTCGGTATGGCAACAGTCACTAGTGAATTATGGATATTGCATCACATAATATGCTATCTGTCTGCCCTTCTAAATCATATTCTAGAATAATTATTTCTTCCATCCTGCAAGTGATGACAAGTACAAGCCTATTAGATCATCAGTCACTAGACCACCTAAAAATTGATGCTATTTCCACCATTTCGACAGTGACAACTAAACTGCAAGCATGACATTCCAACATTGTGATCTTATGTTAGTAAATGGATACCTCCAAGAAAATTTTCAGCATACAATAATAATAATTTTACTCATAATTTTCAAACAAAAAAATGTGTCAAAGATCTGACTGAATATTTCCTTAAAGCATCTGATTGAATACTCCTGCTCCTTGATAAGTAGAGAAAATTTTTAAACACCAAATTGTAAGGTTTCAGGTTTCTTATCTATACTTAGCAGATACAATACCTAATTTGCTTTATTAAATTTGAAAAATAAAAGTGGGAAGGATGAAGCTGTCATGGGCGGCAGGCAGCTGCATGGGGAGATGGATGGTCAGCAGCTGCATGGGGGAGTTGGGATGGCCAGCAGCCCGAAGAGGTTCAGTTTAGCAAATTAAAGGATGGCTGTGAGTGTTAGCTATTAATAGCAGTGGAGTTGAAGAGTTAGAGTGTGAAAGAGAGAATAGGAGCCTGGCAGCCGGCTAGGCCAGCTCCTATATATTGTAAGCCGCACCTATGGATGGATCAAGCAATGAACAATGAACAAAGTTATCACCTAATCTCATCCCCTGCTACCTCTGACTCTGAGTCTCATCCCTCAATCTCTCAAGCTCTTGGCAAAGCATAAGGCCTAGTTATCCACCCCACCCCCCTATGAACTAAGGTTCATAACATCTGGTATCAGAGATCCGGCGATCCTCGTCCACCTCCGCTGCATCTTCTTCAACCTCCAATCCTCATCAGCCACCACCTTGCCACCAGACTTCACCATACCCTCAGCCGCTGCAGCCTCTACACCACCACCGCAACCTCTACCACAATTCCAGAAGATGGATTTTCCAAGATTTGACGGGAAATCTGATCCTCTCACCTTCATCAGCCAATGTGAGTCCTACTTTCGCCAGCGACATATCATGGAGGAAGAAAAGGTATGGCTGGCTTCCCGACATTTGGAAGATGGCGCCCGGATGTGGTTTTGCCAAGTCCAGCAGGATGAAGGCACCCCGGCATGGCTTCGCTTCACCAAGTTGCTACACCTATGCTTCGGAGTGCTCCCTGCTGCGACCACGGGCCTTGCTGATAGTATGCGCCGTCTCCAAGAGGACTTGGATCGCTTTGCCGTGATATTCACCCGCTATCGTGCTCAAGTGGAGAAGTCCGAGCGTGAACGTCTTGCTGTGGTACGGCTTCAGGCGGCAGCCCGAGGGTTCCTGGCACGCCGGCGAGCTCAGTCTCTCCGTGAGGTGCAGCGTTTGGCTGCTATCTCACCGGCCACCACGTGGCCATCGTCGGAGGAGCGAGCGGCAGTGCGCCTGCAAGCAGCAGCCCGGGGCTTCCTTGTCCGGCGGATGGTGCGGAAGATGCGCATGTTGCTCAGCCTGTCGCTGCAGCAAATCACAGCCAGCACATTCAACCACTCAGGCTTGCCTATCCGCCCAGTAGCTCCAACCCAAGAAGAGACCTGGGTATCCGATCTTCCAGTGTGGACCAGCACAACCAAGCAGCCACCGCGCCATCTACTACAGCCTCACCAACGACTTCCACCGCCATCACCACCAGGCGTCTCCTCAGTTTCGTCACCTCCTTGGGTGTCAAGAGACAGGCCTGGTGTGCAGCTGCTGCTAGTTGTTGGGCTCCTAACATGGGATCCAGGAGGACATCATCGGCTTCATCGACTGCTCTCCATGCTTCCAGCTCGAGGACGGGCTGATCCTCAAGGGTGGGGGAGATGTCATGGGCGGCAGGCAGCTGCATGGGGAGATGCATGGTCAGCAGCTGCATGGGGAGTTGGGATGGCCAGCAGCCCGAAGAGGTTCAGTTTAGCAATTAAAGGATGGCTGTGAGTGTTAGCTATTAATAGCAGTGGAGTTGAAGAGTTAGAGTGTGAAAGAGAGAATAGGAGCCTGGCAGCCGGCTAGGCCAGCTCCTATATATTGTAAGCCGCACCTATGGATGGATCAAGCAATGAACAATGAACAAAGTTATCACCTAATCTCATCCCCTGCTACCTCTGAGTCTCATCCCTCAATCTCTCAAGCTCTTGGCAAAGCATAAGGCCTAGTTATCTCCCCCCCCCCTATGAACTAAGGTTCATAACAGAAGCTAGTAAGAAACATGATATGCTTCCAGTGTAAAATACCATGATGTATGTCATCACAAGGCTTTGACCTTACCATTTCATTCTACCAGTGCTTTAATAAAGAGATGATATCATTCTACCAGTGTTTGGTGCAGGTAAATATAACAGGATTTGATTACAAACGGTAACAGATCCAAATGCTTCTTAAGCACAATCTACACCGATGGGTATTGCTCTTGATGGATGTTGCTGAGCTGGGATGAAGAGATTGGAGATTTTTTGTGTATTTTTCTTCACATTACATATTGGTTTCCACGCAGTTATAAGTGAATCTCTCTTGTATTCGGATCAACACTCCCTTTCAAATCTGGGCCCAATACAACCAAACAGAGAGGGTAAATCAACCATTACGCGTTCGGCGGCATCCTCATTCCATTTGTGTTTCCATTACCATTATACGAACCAAACACTAACTACATTGAAATTTTTGCAATTTACTAACATAATGACATAACCCACCAATTAGAGAACCAAACTAAAAACAAAATTCAGTACTACTAGAATATATATCTGACTGTTCTGATATAACCGTTTGCTTTCGAGAACTCACAACTTCTGAGGCCAGAGATGATTATGACAACGATGCCCAATGGTTAATAACAATGAAAATCTATCAATAAACAACAAATCAATCGCCTCGCCTAGGGAAAGAACCGCATCATACTTCGGAAGACCGAGCAGAGTAGAGTAGCTCCACGTAACAAAGAGCAGGACGGAGAGCTCACCTGCGGTCTTAGGGGCCGACTTCATCTCGGCCCGCCCGTGCTGAAGATGGGCTCCACCTCCTTCTTGACCAACCGCGCCTTCTTCACGATCTGCGACACCACGAAGGAAAAAAGCAACCACATCAGACTCGGATCGATTTGAGGTAACAGAATGACACAGAGCAACGATACAGAAAGGACAGGGCGATGGACCTTGTTCTGGATGGGGCAGACGTAGGGGCAAACGGGGCAGAAGAGGCGCAGGCGGTGGCTTCCGGTGCCCGGATCGATCTGCAGCAGCATCCCGCACACCGGGCAGAATTCCATCGCCCTCAGTGGCGGAGCCAGGATCTGAATGCTGGGTATTCCGCATACATAAAAAAAGTCGAAACAAATGTGCAATGGTAATAAGCAAAGTACAAAGTCTGAGCATAGCGGCATAATGCCATTGTTTCAATTAATTAAGAAAAAAAAAAATACAAAACATCACAGGCTCAAAGCTAGTAAATTGTAACTCTATCATCCTTTTTTGGAATTCATTAATGATATCATCATTTTCACTTGACTGAAGAATTCTCTCTCAATAAAGGTAACCAAACAATTGTTCAAATACTCATCACCCATTTTATTTCTTTGCTTATTCTTCACATAATTCATCGTGGAATTTCAACACTAGCAGTGGCTACGGGAAGAATCAACACCAACTTAAGAAACTTGTAGACAACACAATATTGCTCATGTCTTTTTGTGCTAACAAGCATGACTGAAAGCTCACATATGTTCTTGAAATTTTTAAACCTTTCATCTCTACGCACATGAGAAATGTACATAGTGAGCTGATATGTAGGTTTTGTCAATTCATCAGTAGTGAAATCCTTAGGATAAAACTTTTAGCAAGCCTAACCAACTTCTCTTGATCATAAGCAACAAATCCAACTCCTTGTTCTTCATCTATGGTACAAGAATCCAATGCAAAAACAAATCAAGAAAACGAAATCGAACTTTATACTCTGAACTCTTAAGAATGTCTCTAAACCTTCGTGCTTGCCGCTAGGGTTAGGCTCACCTCAGCACCTCAGCCGAGCACCGAGGGGAGGCCGACCGGGAGGATGCGGGGAGGGAGACTGGGGGAGGAGGCCGCGAGCGGGAGCACGCGGGGAGGGGAGCGATCCGCGCCGCCGCTGGAGCCTGGAGCGTCGCGATGCGAGTTGGGGGAGAGACGGACTCACGGACAGCAGCAGCAAGCAACCAGGATACGACCTTTCCTTGTTTTGTGACTTGGTGGGCTGCTTTTCTATTGGGCTTTGGGCTAAATACAAGTTATACTCATGATACAATACACTAATACATGGAATACAGGGGAATACCCCTAGCGCCGCCCATGATCGCCCTCCCCTGCCGCCCTTCTCCGCCGCCCCCTGCCGCCCTTCTCCGCCGCCGAGCTTCAGACGTCAGCGTGCCCAGCCGAATACACCGGGATTTCCTTTCCGGAGACAAAAATCCTGCGTTTATTTTTATTTTTATTTTTTGAGCAGAAAAACCCTGCGTTTATTGGGCTTGGCCCGGATTGTTTGGACAGGTGATGACATCATGGGCCAGTGAGCTACAGAGTGTCAAAAAAAGGATGGGCCATGGGAAGACAACTTTCAAAATTTTTGACATACACATAGCACATGCACAACAAGATCATTGCCCTCAGATAAGAGAAGCAGATTTCCTTTCAAATTTTTGGACATACACATGCACTTGGAACATGGAAAACAAGATAAGATGGGGCCTGATTACATTGGTGCCAATATTTGCTGCGGCTGCTAGACTTACAGTGCAATTTCTTTCACATGATATACTTATGAAACAATCCTCGGTACCAAATACAACTGAGCTGCCTAATTTTACAACAGGGGTAACACTAACAGTAGTGGGTCCTGACACGGGACTTGCAAGTAAGTTTGCTAGCATCAGGCAGGCCTCTCGCTACCATCTGGCGCAGCAGCCTTCTGTGAACTACTTTGGTCAACATCCATCGGTGCGCTTGCCCTGGGAGGTGATGGTGGTGAGACCTCAACATCGGGGTAAGCAGCCTTGTACCTTGCTCTCAACCCTTCATCAACAAGCCTTACACCGTTTAATTGGTTACCCAGTGAAAGCCATCTGCACAGGAGAAAAATGTAAGGCGAAATATAATAGTATGCATCTGGTTAGAATGAGACATACAACTTAGCCAAGAAGAGAGGCAACGATTAGTACGCACCCAGCTTGTGTGTTATGCATTCTTGCAAACAGTTCCAACTTCCTTGTCCTTGGGCTAATTCGTTCTAGCATTGCATACATCTGCACAAGACAGATTTGAAACATCAATCCTGTTCTTGAACGGCTCATTTTGAAAGACAATAAACTTATTTCAATTTTGCCTTGGGATATATCCTTTTTGCTGGAGGAAAGGCAAGCATCAAGCCATGCTTTTGCAAGCAACATATAGTAGCTAAATAAAAATTTAATACCTCATCAGGTTTTCTGCTTGTTTCACGGACTTCAGCAACAATAACATCAGTATCTATATTCCTGTTTACTAAAGGGTTTCCTTTTATTCCAACAAGACAATGTTCTTTGCTGTGATTCAACCAATGGCCAGTGCGGCCAGTTCGAATGATACGTTGAAGTTGATTGGTCTTCACCCAGATAATTTCTTCAACACGCTTGTAACCCCAGAGCTCCAGACTGAGGATTGAAAAAAAAAAAAGACACAGTGAATAGATTAAAGATATCAGGTTTCCAAATGCAGAAACATCTAGACTCTAGAGTGCATTGGTAGAAAAAAAGATCGTAAGAGGAACTAAAAAAAAATAAAGACCTTGTGCTGTAATAAAGTGCACACCAAAGAGTAAAGAAACATTTATAAAAGTTGTAATGAATCTTGTCAATATGGCACATATCATCTACATTAAGTAACAACTAGCAAGTATATATGATTTTATGAAGCATGGAATTAAAACCCTTCAACAGCCATTGGGATCTTGTTGGAGAAAACGTATTGGTAGTTGCTACAGTAAAGCTAAAAAAGAATTTAAGGTTTAAAAACAGAAAACTTACCATTCACGCCCAAGTTCCATGGCACCGACCAGTGACCCATAAAAAAAAATCAAACCATCAGTTTGCAAAGCTGGAACATTAAGTGTCCTCATTTCATCATCAGCCATTGTGCCATATGGTAGCTCCATATGAATATCCCAAGGGGGTCAGCCATAATTACTCCAAACTGTCCTAAGATGTCCATCCTGAAGTTCGAATGTCACAGTTTATCCATTGTGATTGTCCAAGCTCTATTTCTGAACAATATTCAGCTCTCTCGGGGCTTTATCTGCCTAGGTGGTGCGACGGCACCAGCCATCATTTGAGGTACATCTGGTGTTTGATCAAGCTCGTAGTGGACATACTTGCAAGTCTGGACATTGCACAACATATGTAAGATAGAAAAGTCACACAAATACATGATAGACATTATATCAAAAGAGAGAACACTATGGTCACCTTTGTGTGACGGCATGTGTCTAGGAAAGAGCAATCTCCTAGGTTTGTATCAGTATGTGGAGCTATAATACCCGAAAGTGGACCTGCTCACAATGAAACAGAACTACATAAAAATTAACAGTGATACCTAAAACCATGTAAGGGGGATCCAAGAATTCAATGAATCATATGAATATAACAAAGAAAATTATACTGTGTGATATTATTTTTGCAGATTTCAATGAATCATATTTTTGCAGAACTACATAAAAATTAACAGTGATACCTAAAACCATGTAAGGGGGATCCTATTTACTGGCACATTTCTCAACAAAGTAAGACCTTATTTTTTTGCAGATTATAGCCACATGCTGTGTGAAAAAATTAAGTTAGGTTTGCCACAAAATATCAGTAGTTGTCTTAAGTTTCTAAATAAGTTGCAGATACAAATACATAACCCATTCCACCTGGCATTGACTTCGAGAAACAAATGGAACTGAGATTTTGTCCTTACCAGTTTGATTTCATTTAAAAACTAAGAGGAACCAGTAAAGGTAAAGGATGGTTTAAGCATATTAGAATACTAACTAAGTAAAGATTCTAGCTTTGCATCCCTAGCACATGTCATTATGTCCTCATTCAAACTATTCACATTAATAAACCACATCATTTACTAACATATATTTAGTTGTCTACATTGGAATCCTAAAAATCATCCACTAACATGTATTACATTACCAACACCATACATATACATCTCCTAATTCTTATTAGTTAACATTCCAGCGTACTTATATTTCTCCACCATACCCACGGCAACGCGCGGGGAATCCACCTAGTTTCTTATAAAATTGATGGCACTAATCGTGGTGTGTTTTTTTTCTTCGAAAAGAAGAGAAATTATCAAAGCAGGGAAACCAAAAAAGAACACTAACACTGACCTTATCACAGGCCACAAAAGAACCTGTTTGGTGTCGGCAATCTTCTTTAGTTAAGTTGGTACAATATTCCTTCAGCTGGGATCCACCCTTTGTTTTAAACTGAAAGAAAGAAGCCAAAGGTATAAAAAATATGACAATCAAAAAGTCAAAAGCATTACCAATAACCTGAATATAGAGCAAATCACAGTTTTAATGTGTCGGACGCAGAGGCTACAATTTTGGGAGTTAGCAGAAGCCAGGTTATGACAATGGAAGCATCGAACACCAGAAAATAAAGTTGCCTAGTCTTTCACACTAAGCCTGTAAGCCATCATGTAGTTTACTAGTGGCGGCTCCAATAACTCAGTAAAGAACATCACAGGGTTAAGAAAGAACAAACCTTTGCAGCAACAGCAGTCTCCTTAGCTGTAGGCCGGTGAATGAGATCCAGCAGCTCCTCTCCAGTCTTTGTATTCTGCTTCTCTCTATATGTCTTCTTGTTTAGCAGCTGTTCAAGATCCTTAAGATCATCATCCTCTGTCCTCAGCTTCATCTGCGCGGAACTTGGCCCTGGACCACCGCCCATTGGGATAACTGCTCCTGGTGCCATGAATGGTCGCTGCAGCGGCATCAACCCTGGCGGCATTCTCGGCATTGGCATGCCCCTAGGGCGTGGGAACATCGGTGGCATTGGGTGACCCCACATATCCGGCTGCTGCAGCGGCGGAGGCCTTGGTATGATGGCGCTGTTAGTATCAGTATCAGTGGGAGCCACCTGTGGAGTTGGCGGAGGTTGGATTTGGAGCACAGAGGCGGATTCTGGTAGCTCTTTGAGGAGTTTGCTCCTGTCAATGGCCCAGACCATAGTCATCTCCTTCCCCCAATGAAGGCCTCCTCGATCTGCAAGCCGCCGCTGTCTTCCGCGATGCGACGCAGCGCAAGAGCAACCGCAGCGGGCGCGGAGCCCCAAGCTCCGCGGCGAGGTCGGCCAGAGCAGCCCGCTCGGCCTCGCTGGCGGACGAAGTTTCGGACTGCAGGCGGCGCGCGAGCGCGGCGGCATCGATCTCGGCGAAGGGAACAAGCTCGAGGAGACACACGGCAACCATGGTACGCACGGCGTCGATGCCTCCACCGGTTCCCGCTCCCCGCGGCGGCAGAAGCTGGGGAGGACACCGGTGAGGTCTTGCGGCGGGTGGAGCGCGCCGGGTCGGGGAGGGCGCGGCGGTGCTGCGGCTTGAGGCTGGGGTTCTGCACGTGGACGCTGGCGTTGGGGTACAGCGTGGGGACGAAGGGGCGGCCATTGAAGGCGGCGATGAGGCGGAGGGATTGGTCGAGGGAGGGGACCAGGTCGGGGACGAGGTGCTGCAGGGAGCCGATGAGGTTGAGTTGCGCCTCCCGGCGGGTAGCGATGGACTCCTCCAGGATCCGGCACTGCTCGCGCATGGTCGCGAGATCGTCGCCGCCGCCGGGGGCGGCGTCGGTCTGCGCTTCCATGGCCGTAGGCGACGAGATCGACGAGGGTTTTGGATCGACCAAAGCTAGTGGTTGCGGGCCTGCGAAGGAAGGGAATGGAATGAGGAAGGGCTTAATTCGGCCCAATTTTGCAGTCCAGATTCGAAGTCTTCGACCAAACGAGATGTCCGTGGGCATGACGTCAGGCCTAAATCAGCTGGGTTGGTATTTTCCCCTGCAAAGGTTGTTAAATGAAATGTCTAACCAGATTGAATCCAGTCTCTTGAGCTGACCTATTTGAATCTAGAATCCTTCCACTGAATTTGTTCCCACCAAGATCAAGTTTAACCAGATTTTTTAGGTTGATTATCCGTGTACCATTAAGTTTTCCATACAAGTGTTCATCTGGTAATGTCCCACGGATTAGGTTGTACCCAGCCTTGAGTACCTTAAGCGTAGAGCAATTGCCTAGTTCAGATGGTATGCGTCCTGTGAATTGGTATAGCAAAAGTCAAACATGGCGAAGGATGGTGAGCTGATGCAGAAGGAAGACGACATCCAGCTGTTTTTGCTCGCATTGAGCGCAACCAGATTACTCTTATTCTCCCACGTGATGGATGGAAACTCCCTTGTAAACAAGTTGCTCGAGATGTTTTATTACCTGCGGTGGCCTATGATCAGGTACTGATGAGCCTGTGGTTTTGTTGCAAAACCTAGCTTTTTTTTTCCAACACGGTAAAACCCGAATTTCATTACTTGGCAGCAACGAAATTACAAAAGAGTTCAAGTACGAACGAAATAAACGTAAAACGACCATACTACGATATGCTCGATCCTGGATACCAAGGGTCCAAAGGAAACAAGCACGCACCCACAGAGCTGCTAACCTTGACTGAAACCCTTACAAGCAGTAACAGTAAAGACAATAAGACTCTCAAAATACCACCAGGTTAACACCCCCACAGCTAGACCTCTGCAACTAACACCACCAGGACTTAACGTCAGTTCCTGACAGAAGACTTCTCCTAAGCTCTTGTTGTCTTCTTCTTCGGGGCTTCCTCTTGATTCATCCGTTGTAAGGTACTAGCTGATAGCCGTCATGATGTTGGTTTCTCTCCTGGTTATGGAAGAACAATGCTCCTGTCTTCACAACTTCCACGCCTTTAGACACCGGTTCCTTCAAATCTTCTTTCAGCAACCCTGTCCAGTATGATAGGAAGGAGCAGATCAAACAAATAATCTCAGTTGGCGATTTAACTCTTT
Organism: Hyparrhenia diplandra; assembly: GCA_015847255.1. NCBI lineage: Eukaryota > Viridiplantae > Streptophyta > Magnoliopsida > Poales > Poaceae > Hyparrhenia > Hyparrhenia diplandra. The sequence continues at coordinate 58,669 of JADLZK010008646.1, forward strand.
TTTTCTCAAAGCACACATCATTGCGAATTCGCCAGATACCCCAGCAAACCGCAGCTAGCCCCACAACATGCATGCTGGGGCATTGAGGTATACAATTTTGTACCCAGAACCAATATTGATTAAAGTCTCCGGGCCTACAGTCCAGCCCCCAACGAGTGTGCAAGCAAACTCCAAACATACTTAGCAGATGGACAGGTGAAAAAAATATGATTTACACTCTCATTCTCAGGGCAAAAACAGCATTTCATCTCTCCTTTCCACTTTCTCTTTTTCAAGTTATCTTTGGTTAGAATCACATTCGAAGAGCCAGCCACATAAAAATCTTGATTTTTCAGAGGAAGTTTGGCTTTCCACAATTTCTTCACATTGCATCCAACTTCTTGTTTACATAAGTGCTTGTATGTAGATTTGACAGAGAGAAAATACCAGATTTCTCCCAATCCCATCTAGGTTTATCCTCCCTGTTGCTAGGACTAAACCAGAAGACCATATCAATAAGCATTCTCAGCTGATCTTGTAAATCTTCATATAGCCATCTTCTAAATGTCAAATTCCATTTCTTAGCTTTCATAGCATGGACGAGAGAAACCTTGCTCATTATTAATCTCATAAAGCTTAGGGAATTTTTTTTCGCAAGAGCAATGTCTCCACACCACCTATCATGCAGAAACTTGTAGATTTACCATAACCCACTATTATGGATCTCCCCTTAAGATAAATGTCCTTGACTTTTAATAAGTCATTCCACACGGGGAATTTTTTTGGGTTTTGTGGTTAACCAGTAAATGCCACCTTTCTTCATATATTTACGTTTAATAATATCTTGCCAAATCCCTTTACCATTTTCAATCTTCCACCACCATTTACATAATAGACTCATGTTCATCTTCCTGAGATCTTTGACCCCCAAACCTCCTTTTTATCCTTGGGTTTAGTAATTCTAGTCCACTTGATTAAGTGATACTTCCTCTTCAGCTTTCCTCCTTGCCAAAAGAATCTTTTTCTTATCACATCCATTTTTTCCAAGATAGTAGCTGGCAACCAATACATAGACATGGCATATATAGGGATATTGCTTAGACAAGAGTTGATCAACACTAATCTCCCTCCTAATGTCGGTGAACTGCCCTTCCACCCATCTAATCTTTTCATCAACTTTTCACATATATGCAACCAATCCATAACATGTAACCCGGAGCCGAACCACGGGGACTCCTAGGTACTTAATCGGCCAATTGCCAATCCCACAATTGAACATATCGAGAGAAAACTCTACTTTTGCTATCATCTTGGTGATCATGATAATTTCACTTTTGGAGAAGTTTATTTTAAGTCCGGCCATATCTTCATAAAGATACAAATGAAGCTTTAGATTAGCCGCTTCTTTGGATATCATCTTGTAAGCATAAGATGGTGTCATCTGCGTCTGCAGAATGGCAACCCCATTTTCTATGTATTCAGGTACTAAACCTGTAATCGGCTTATGCTTTTGAGCAGATTAATCATCTTTGCGGGCATCACTGCAATATTGAATAGGAAGGGGATAAGGGGTCTCCTTGACGAACCCCCCTCAGATTTAAAATAAGAACCGGTGACATCATTAACTTTTACACTTACTGTTCCGGATGTCATGACTATTTTAATCCAGTCACACCACTTCTTACCAAACCCTCTCTGTTTCAAACATTCAAATAAGAAACTCCAATTTAGCTTATCGTAAGCTTTTTCAAAGTCCAATTTAAGGACTAATCCATCTTTCTTTTTACCTCTTGTGTCATGCAAAATTTCATGCAAAGCTAAAACTCCATCCATAATGTTCCTATCTTTTTAGGAAACCAGATTGACTTTTATTAATAATTTTCCCCATGATCTGTATCCATTCTAAGCATAAGAGCTTTTGTGAAAATTTTATATACAACATTCAACAGGCAAATGGGCCTATACTGCTTTATATTGTTGGCCTCTTTCACCTTTGGTAAAAGGGATATCACCCCATAATTGAACCTGCTAATATCCAAATTCGGATTATGGAAATCGCGGAATAAAGCAATTAAATCTACTTTAATCACCTCCCAAAGAATGCTGGTAAAACTCTATGGAAAAGTGATCGGGCCCCCGGAGCAAGTATTCTTTTCAAAGGAGAATACTTGTCTCTTTTATTTCCTCCTCGAGAGAAAGGTCTTTCTAACAATTCATTGTCACTACTAGTGACTTTTTCCTCTTCCTCCCAACAATCGGGGTCCAATTTGAACCTTAGAGGGAACAGAGGCCCCAAACAATTCCTTATAAAATTGAGTGGCATGTTCCACCAAATTCTCATCACCCTCAATATTGATATCATTATGTTTCAAAGAGAAAATAGAGTTTTTTCTTTTTTTTCCATTTGCAACTCTGTGAAAGAAAGTTGTATTATTATCTCCTTTTAACAGCCAATTGCTATTTGCCCTCTTGTGCCAATAACTTTCCTCTTCCTCTAATAATCTCATCATTTCACTTTGTATAAAAGACTTTCTGCTTAGTTCTTCCACAGTCAGTTTTCCTTCCTCTTCTTTTTTTCTCTAGAATTTCCATCTCTTTTTTTAGGATGTTTCTATATTTTTCTCGGAGTGTCCTTTCAAACTTTGCCCCCACCCCTTTAGAAACTTTCACTCTACCCATCTTAATACACCAAAGCAATCAATAGCTGGTTTTGCTTTTGATTTTTTATTCCAAATTTCTTTTTATCTTTTCAAGGAACTCAAAGATGTTGTAACCATGAGTTCTCAAAAAAGAAAGGCCGGACCCAATATTACGCTTCATTGTCGGGTTCTCATAATCAAAGGATTATGATCTGACAAATACCTTGGAATTTTTCTCAAATTACAGAGAGGAAATTCTTCTTCCCAATCACTAGATATCAGAATTCTATCCAATTTTTCAAGAGTAGGATTCTCTCTATTATTACTCCATGTGAATTTCCCACCTATCAGAGGTAAATCTCTAAGCTCATAAGAATTGATAATCCTATTAAACAGATCAGAAAAGTTGTTCTCATTAAACTTTTTGTTCTTTTCAGAACTGAATCTTAAGATGTTGAAATCCCCACCAATGAGTATGGGATGCTTGGCTTTGAAACAAACATCGAAAGCTCACTAAGGAAGCTTTCTTTGAATTCATCATGAGCGGGGCCATATACATTGGTCAAAGTGAGATGTTTTTTTTTCAATTTTTTGTCAAACACATTAGCACATATAATATACTCCCCACTTTCAAAACTTTCAATGTCAAACCTATCTTTTTTACCCCACTCAACATTCCTCCAGCATTTTCCCGAGGAGGGAATCCAAAACCAAACTAAAGTCCTTGTTATTATCAATTTTCCTAAAGAACTTATCTCGAATAATCTTTTTTCATAGTTTCTTGGATTTCAATGAAATCCACTTTGTGATCCCAAATCAACTCCTTTATAAAAGTACCCAGGCCTTTTTTGGCCACCCCCTACAATTCCAAATAACTCCTATCATTTAATAACTTTTCTAATAGTTTTTCCTGTCTCTCGAGATGAAATCTAGGGCTAACCTTAGATTCCTCTCCTTCGGGGGGCCATAGAACCATCGAGAAGGTTGGTTCTTTGCACCTCTGGATTTTTTTTTTTCCTCTTAGATGATCCGCTTTTTCGGCACTAGCTATGATCACGGAGGTTCCTCATCAGAATCCTCGAAGCCCATTCGGATATTTATTCTCCTCTAAGGGGAGATTGACCTGCATTCTAACTCAGCATTCATCTCTCCCACACTAACTACCTCATTCAACTTCATTCTGGCAATTTCTAAATCTTTAAGAACATCTATTTTTTCTAAAGAAATAGAGTCCCCTTGCACCCCCATTTGTTTAGCTAGAGATAGAATATTATTATTATCAAGAACTGCAAAGGAGTTCTGAGAAGCAGTTATAGTACCTTCAGTCTCCTTGATGTTGTCCTTGTTTGTCTTCCCTTGCTCTCCTGTCTTGAGCTGAGAAATTCCAGCCTCCCTAATTCTCTTGCTCTGTCTCACTTCCTTCCATGCAAGCCATCCATCCTTATGATTTACTTGTTCCTTCCGACCGGATTCGGTCTCAATTGATTGAAGCCCGGGTTTTTTCGAGATTCCAGTTGGTACCTCCATATCTCTATCCCCATTCAATTCTTCCCGAGGTTTTTCCACCACCATCTCGGTTGTTCTTTTCTGGCTCTTTGTGAATCTTGTTCATAGGCTTCTTGACTAGAGAAGTCAATCTCGGGAGCTTCGATCGCATCGATAGTACTAGCGACCACAAATCTTTCTTTGTCACATCTTTCTTTTTCCTACGCTCATTGCTAACCATAGTCTTACTGATAGCATCGGGTTTTGTATTGAGACCTTCCAAAGAAACCGGAATTGATCTTGTCGGAAGCATGTAAAGCACCCTTTGCTTCCACAGGTCTTGAGAGAGTCAAAACCGAACTTTTCAAAGTTAGAACCATATTCATTGATGACTGCTCTTGGGTTCTCATTGATGGTTATACAACTGACCTTACCCAGTTTAATAGTTTCAAAACAACCAAAGGACAGCATTTCAGCTCCTGGTTGAATCAAGTCCCCCAATATAGTGACTTCATCACTTTCTTCTTGCTCTCGTTTCATTTGATTTCTCCTTCATTTGATCACTTGCCTCTACATTGTTACGCTTTTTGCTTTCCGGCAAAGACTATTGTTTGTCTTACTAGTCCCAGCTTCCAGGGTCAGACTCTTTGCTTTTCCCATCTCCACTCTCTGCTTTTTGGGTGAAGGCCCCCCATCTTTCTGTGGTTCTCTATCATTCCTTATCCACCTAGTACCAGAGTTATCGGTATATCCATCTTGTGGGACCTCTCTCTGGAAATCAAAATCATAGAATTCAAAGTCTAATAAACCATCCACTGATGCAGGTACTTTGGAGACATCCCTGCAACCAATCTTGACCCTAACATACTCATTTTTGTTGAGGCTGTCCATATCTACCTCTAGTGGAATGCCCACTTTTGAGGCTATCATGCAAACCGTAGAGTAAGTTCTTTTGTCAAAAGGAATCTTAGTAATCCTAAACCAAGCCACATCCAGAGATCCTTTAGACCCAATAGCAGGGTTCCACTTCTCCACTTTAAAGGCAACATTTGGTAGGGTCCTCATTTTCATTTCAGGAAAGTATGCTAGATCCTCCAAGGCATGAGGATTAGGGAATCTCATTTGATACTTCCCTTCGACATCCTCTTGGCATACCATCTCCATGTGGAATTCTTACCGGCCTTTCTCGAGAACTCATTCTCTATCACATGCGGCATTTGCTTGACCGGACAAGATTGTCACCACGCTAGGTTGAGGACATATCTTTTTCCCTTCCCTCGACTTATCACTTTCAATTGCATGAAATCCCAAACCATATCTTCGTGGTCCATAGAAAGGTGCCACAAAATCCCAAGGCATTTTTTTCTTTGCACACTCTGGAAACATGTCCTTCTTTGTGGCATTTATCACATACTCTTTGGACAAGGACATTCTTTGGACATATGTCCCACCTTTCCACATTTTTTTGACAGAAATAGTGCTCCTGTTCCTTGCTATTATCAGCACTAACACTTTTCTCTCCCGAGCTGTTTTGGGATTGTTGTTCACGGATGTTTCCACCCCAATGGATGACTCCCTTGTCCTTGAGTATTTTCTTCCTTCAGCGAGTTCCTCATGACTCGAGATTCTTTGAAGCATTCCTATATCTCTATTACCGGCACCACGGCCTCCACCATCATTGATTCCCGCATTGGGATGATAATGTTGGAGGCCAAGGCCACCGGAAAAGGAGTTGTATGACAAGTTGAGGCGAAGCGAGGTTGGTGAGGTTGGCAAGGGGCGGCTAGATGCTCCCCTCAAGGCCTCACGGATGCCAAAGAGACCTCGACCACCATGCCATCAACGCCGCGGTGATGCCTTCCCACTTGCAGCAGTCCGTGTTGTTTCGCCACATTGTTGTGAGGCCATTGCCTGGTGAGAGCCCAGCGAGGAAATGGAGGAGGGAGCTCCTCTCCTGCTTGGAGCATGAGGTGGCCAAAGTGGTGAACCAAAGCAAAGAAGAACAACCTTTGTGCGGGGACAAAGGAAGGCACGACTCAGGATGTAAGCGATGCGGGCCTGCCCGCAATCCCGACATCTCAGCGCACTAGAGGCCCACTGGCCAAAGCCTGTGCCTAGCCGAGGCCGGGCCCAGTAGCGCATCTTGGCGGCGCTAAAAAAGGTCCTGAATGGCTAGGGGGTGAATAATCTAATAAAAAATTTCTATAGAGCAATTCTACACAATATGGCCTAACATCTCAGCACACCAGAGGCCCACTGGCCAAAGCCTAGGCCTAGCCGAGCTAGGCCCAGCGCACACGCTGGCGAGCGCTAAAATTGTAGTTGCACTAGCTCTACTTGTCGGCAAGCCTCCTATTGATAATTCTAGTTGCTAAAGTCTCTAATTCACTCAATTTGTTAATTCACTACTTTACCAACTAGGTGAGCAAGCTAGACTACACTAAACAATACTAAGCAACTAGCAATTCTACACAAGATATGTAAGCTACACAACTAAGAAAGCTACACAAGCACAATATGAATATCACAATGTAATTGCAAGAGTGGTGCAGAGGTGATATAACAATGTGTCACGACAATGAGAAAATCACCGAGAGGCCCTCAAGCTAGTCTCCGGTTGTGATCGACCCTCAAGACGATCGATTTGTTCACCGGAGTTCACTTGAGCACCCTCAAGCTAGTCTCCGATTGTGTCAACCGTCTCAATAGTGGATCAAGGTGGCATGCATGTCTTGCCTCACTAGGCCCTCTTAACACCATGCAATTGAAGGGTAACTCAACGACACGCGCAATCCACTAGAGTATCAATTCGGCACTCCGCCGGGGAAAATCACAAACCCCCTCACAAATTACCGGGAGGTGGGCAAGAACAATCACCTTCTCTTCCCACCACCGCCAACAACCACCAAGCCGGTCTAGGAGTGGTGCTCTCCAAGAGCAACAATAAATCATCGGGCAAGAACGACCCTCAAGTGCTTGTAAATGCAACTCTCAAAGCAATGCACTTGAAACTCACCCAATCTCTCAAAGTTGTGCTCTCAAGCAAGTGGGGAGAAAGGGAGAGGAGTTGGCTCAGCTCTAGGGGATGCAAATGATTCAAATGTGCAAGAAAGAGAGAGCCCCAATACCAGCTCAACACTTAAACGAGGGAGGGGAAACCTCCTCTAGCTGTTACCCTCACGCGATCTTTGAAAAACATGACCGTCGGACGCACCGGTAGAACCACTATCGGGCGTTGCACGATGGCGTCGACGCCTCCACGCGCCACGCGTGTCACTAGACATTTGAATCGACCGTTCTTTCGCCAATGGCTCAATCCCAAACGTGCTTTCGGCAACCACGCGCGTGGGGCGTAGTCCAAAGACATTGTCAAACACCGCCACCGTCGGGCGCGCGAGCTAGACCGTCCGGGCGTGCCACCTCGGTGTCCGGCGCTTTCGGCACTCACTCAACAATCCAACACCTCTAGCACCCTCGGACGCTGGCCCACGCGCCACCACGTGTTCGAGGCAAAATGGTGGGACGCTCTAATGCGGCACCCGGCCGCCCCGCTTAAGCGCCCACCGCATGCCTGGGATGCACCACTAGCGTCCGACGCCCACGACCTCGGCGTCCGACGCATGTAAAACCTCATTTCTGACCCCATTGTCGACGCAAACTTCTCCACTTTTGCACATACATGCTAGCAACAAGTAAACCGACTTGTGCTCTAGAGATAGCATGTTTTCACCAACAAATTACATCTCGCGCAATACAAATTAAGTGTTTCATTTTCCAAAAAGTGTCGACCATGTGCTTGTGTGTTAACATTTTCACAATCAAATTCAAAGGTTTGGTTAGCTCTCTAGGTTAACAATGCATGCACATGATTGTTGAACCTAGAGGCACATGAGGATCGATGTTCCCGATATTTTCCCTTCTTGATAGTCCCGGCTATCGATCCTAAACCATTCACATCCTCTATGGTGTCTTGGTGAGAAATAAAAATGGCCCCAACAATATACCTTTGCCTTGAGCCCATTTTGATCCTCTCAAATCCATGCCAAGCAAGCACTTGATCATCTTTTGGATCACCTCAATCCATCCACCATGACCACTATGTTTCACACTTGGTTAGACCAATCTTCAATCTATAGAAACACTTAGCATAGAGAGATTAGTCCTAGGATGTCATCAATTAGCTAAAACCAAACTAGAGATCTTCAAGCGTCGCGCGCACAGGGCGTGGCGCCGGCCTAGCACGGCTTCGATATGGCGGTTCCATCAATGCCGAGGAGGGTGGTGCTTATTTGGGTTTGTCCAAGGTTCAATGAGCGTAGGGGGGGAGATCGGTTTGGTGGACATTTTGTATTTCACCCCCTCCCCTCATCGATATATAGGTGGCTCTCTCCTCTCACTCACGAGAGAGCCTCTCTCCCTCTCTCTTCTACTTCTTCTTTTTTTTCTTTTCTTGTTTAGGTTAGTAGTAGTAGGAGCGAGGCAAGGCTTGTAAACGGAGAGCAAGACACTTTAGAGATATTCGATATGATCAATATAGAGTTCTTCATCTTGTTCTTGTTCTCTAATTATCAATATAACTATGCTTATGAATTAGAGTATAGTTCTTATGAAATGTTCTTAGCATATGAACTAGTATATAGTTTGCATGTTATGATCTTGTCATATAAAACTTTATGCTTAATCTTTTATACACACATGTTTAGACTAAGAGCTAAGTTGAGATGTTGAGTTCTACTTTAGTTTAGTTGGTCATTGTTGGTTTCTTGGGATCGTCGTCCATCCTTGTGACAGATGCTCTAGTTTAGTCTAATCATAAAACTCATGAGAGCGTGTTTTCACTTCGAGAACTCTTGGGATGATGATTGGTGTAAATGCGATTGCCACAAACCATGATCGATATGGTTGACCATGGAATTGGGAGCCTCTATGCACGTGGTGTGATCCACAATCCTTTGAAGTTGTGGCAACTTTGGCAAGTCAACTTGCATATTTTGCAATTTTAGAGTTCAAATTTTTCCAACAAAATTTGCATACATAGGAACTTCATTACCACGGTGTTAGGAAGGTAGATGCACGCCGGCGACGGCATTTTGCTAGGACACCTTTATAGGGGTATTTTTGTAATTTAACATCATCACTAGGTTTTGTGCCAAGTCATACAATGTCAAAATTTCTTTGGAAGGAGGGAGTATATCGTAGTTTGGCACTTTCATTTGTATTCACTACATAATCGTGGCTTGAATTGTTGTCGTTAGTGGTCGTTGATATATGACCGAGCTCCATGCATATACGTCGTGCCATCTTACGCGTCTTTTATACGTCAATCTGTCCCCTTCTCCACATGGCGCATCCCGCCGGCCGTCTTCGCACGCGATTTGCTCGTGTCGCTGATTTGTGAGCACGCCGACTATGAAGATCCAAAGACGTGAAGCGCGCCGAGGCGGGGATGCCGGCGTTGCATGGCGGTGGTGGGCCCACCCAAGAGGGCATCCGTTGAGCCATCGATTGACCGAGCCCATTAACATAAATATATGAAAGAAGTATACATCCAAATATACACCATCTTCATTATGTTAAGGGCTAAAGATAGACGGCTAGTTAGGGGATAAAGAGGTAAATTTAATATAAAAATAAAGCACAATTTATCATTACTTGACAAACGGTTAAGTCCAAGCTCTTGTCACATCATCTAAATCTCCTATATAGGAGCTCCCCACTATCCGAGATTAGGGAATTCTCGGGCTTCCTATTGGTCCCGCAATTGATAACCGAAAAAAACCGATTAGAAAATCGAAATCGTAGTTTTTCTCCGTTCGCGTGAAAGAGTTGTGTGCGGGCTCTTTCCCGCAGCTTTTGCGTGCCGCTTTTACGGGCTTGAACGTGGTGGGCTGAAAATCCACGCGTCGTCTACAATCGCTTCCAAACGCACGGCTCCGTCGGCCTCAACTACCCCCGCCGCCTCCACCGCCCGGCCGCCGCCGCCCTTCCGAACGCTGCTTGCACTTCACCTCCCGCATGAAAATTCAGATCTCTTCCCCCATATAAAGCGAAGGAGGAGGTGGAGGAGAAGCAGGATGCCGCCGCCGCACTTTCCTCCATCGCCACGCGCGAGCCGGAGCCGCTGCCCCCGCCCGCCGCGCCGTCCCGAGGTCCTCCGCGCACAAGCCGGCGTGGCGCTGGACGCCGTGGGCTCGCCGCCGGAAGCGGCTCCTCCTCTCCCTGCCGCCGATCCGAGGCTGCGATGTGCCGAGGTGCGTGTGGTCGGCCTCTCCCAGATCCCCTCTCTCTACTGTCCTCCCGCATCCCCTCTATCTCTCCTGTCGATCCATACCAAAAAGTCCTGTTCTTTTGGTTTTATTTTCTTTGTCCATTAAAAAGTACAACGAGGGGAATTGGAAGGAAGAGACTCGGTTTTTGAAGTAGCCCGATCTCTTTGTCGGCAATAAGAGAGAAGGGTTTGTTCGCCCTCGAGTATTGTATAATGGGGGTTTTACCTATAACCACTTTGTTTTCTCTTGATTCTTAACTCGCAATTTTTGCTTACGGCATGGCGATTGATTTCACCTGCGCAGAGGATTTACGAAAGCGGAGGAGTTGGAAGAGCCATGGGCAACGCTAAGCGTCACTGGTGCCTGTAAGGATCCAATTGAGCTTCCTTTGCTTGTCGATTGAATTATTCGCTAGAACGTTGATCAATACTTTTTTTTTTCTTCTGAAAGGTCAATACTTCATCATAGTTCTTTTTCGTTGAACAATGTTTTGGATTGGATATCTCCTCATATGACTTGCTTTTTGATGAAATTGAGATAATCCTTCTTTCGGAAAAAAAAAAAAGAAATTGAGATAATCCCTTGAATATATAGTTGGGCAAAACCGCGAAAAACCGGCACTCTCGCTCTCCAAAACTTTCTTCTTCTTTTGTTTGTTTCATGCACGAAAAATATAACAGATACTTTAATTAGATCTTAATGAAACCGCTGCCACTCACCGCTACTATGAACATTTGCTTAAATTTCTAAGATATCTACTTATCTATGAAGTGTGCGTAAAAGAGTAGTGTGCGTATTATGTGGTAATTAAGCTATGCAAAGCTATATAGATAGTTAGTTTTGTTTGGCCATGTAACCAATTATCACGGTAAGTCGAGTCATCTATCACAATTCACAAGTAACCCTGTGTTATAAATTTGGGAATTTGGCGTTGATGTTTGAAGTTGAATGCAATATTATTTCTGTCTGAGAACTATTCTTTCGTCGACCATTTCATTTCATAAACTATTTGTTTTGGAGTTTATTATTTTGAACTAGCATGCTCCCTAATCTCCTCATTGAATGAATGTCAACAGAAGCACCCTTTTTCGTTTTCGAATGCCAACCGATGTGCTCCACTAGCAAGACCTTCATTAATTTTTTTTTAGTGTGAATAGAGGTGCTCCACTACTATGAGTTACATTCTGAATGCGTGCCCACTAGCATCGGTTGCATACTATAAAATGATGCCAGTTGCATTGTGGCACTAGCATACTATAATATAATTGTGTCAAACATTTAGACCATGCTTGAAACACAGTAACAGGCCAGACCATGCATGCATCATCGATCTCCATCATCGCGTTTGAAACAAAACTTTCTCCCATTTTCTTTCATTGAACCCGAGATATAATGTGTTTTCGTTCATTTTCAGGAAGATCGTGAATCGACATGCACCGGGCCTCTCTATCATCTTCAAGTTACCAATCCATATATTTTAACCAAAAAAAAAAAAAAAACGGCTTGATTCTCAAAACTATTGCACGCTAATACAGATTTGCATAATTATGACACTAGCTCTAATTTAAGTCAATGTGGTTGTGAGAATCAAGCCGTGTTTTTTTGTAATTCATGGCAATTCAATCATTTTCCTCCACTTTTTTTTTTTTGTAATTTGTTCTGTTTTGTTTTCAAAACTGAAATTGAAATTTGAATATTGTTCCATAATTTGTTTAACTCTCATCCGAGCCTAAAATTGATTGTGAGCCCTCTAAGTATATATTGTGTGCAATTTGTTTTATTTAAATTTATCTATTAAAATATCATGAAAATTTCCCTTATGATCATTGCATTTTTCTTAATTCCCGCAAAGAACGTAGCGGTGAGATTCCCCTAGTTGTCACAAATAGTACGACAATTGTGTTAGGTTTTTCCATCTTCCAAATCCCTCATCATCATCATCATCATCATGAACATGAAATGTTGCTTCCAAGCCTCTTATAACATCATTGATCATTGCCATCACAAACCAAAGAATCGTGTTAGGTTTTTCCATCTAGCAAACTCTAACACATCTTCAACATCATGAGCATGGTAGCTGCAAAGAGATTTCTCCATCTTCCACACCCTCCACACGATCTTTTTCTCCCCCGATGACCATGTCATTCATGTAGACTCTTACTTTTGATTTGTATATCTCAAACTCAAGAAGCCCACTCTTGATTTGGATGCACAATTCTATCTTTTGCCTTCTCACAATAAATGCACCGAACTTCTTCGACCTCACATGCAAAAGGCATAATAATTTAGAAGTTAATGTGAAAGCAAGCATATTTAGTGGCATGCCGATTGCAAATTTTATATAAAAAAAGGAGCTCAATATAATTGTGCTTGAACCCTCATTTCACCCAGAGGCAACCCATAACCAAACTATAAAACAAATAATTAAAGAGAATCGTGAAATCACAAGGACACACTAAACATGTAACTTAAATGCAATCGAGAATCAAGCCTAACATATATTTTTCACATACGTTATGCAAAAGAAAATGAAAGACAATTATGGATGTTTCATCACTTACACTTTGTAGTCCGCAAATATGTACTTTAAAGTTTAGCGAGCCCTTTGGGCCAGGTCGTAGCTCCTAAGAATAGGGCTTGATGTCGGTGGTCGTGAGCATCCCCATAGGGTTGCATTGTGCAAGATTATGCGTTTCGCGTCTTTGGACCTTAGCTTCCTCTCGGGCCGCTTGACTAGCATTGATGTGGTTACGAATATCACGCCGTTGGTTAAGAGTGTCATGAGATTGAGGGGACCTTCGGTTGACCTCTTACTCGGGTTGTCTATGGGGAACTCCACCCCGACCACGGGCACGGCCACCATGACCACCTCCATGACCTCCGGCTTGACCCCCATGACCATTGCCTTGCCCGCCTCCCGACCCGGTGGGTGGGTTAGTGCTGCCTACGACCGGCGGTTGTATACGTCCCATCGTCGGCTCCATCGTTGCACCGCTTGCTCCGGGAGGTTATATCCATCTTACTCGCGATAGGCTCGGGACGTGAAGATGCTGGTGGCCTCCTACAATGGCGTTGTCGTGACGAAAGGCGGGGAAGTTCTTTGGTCTTTGAAGAAGCTAGATTAAGTTGTGCATTAGCGGAGGAGGTAGGCCTTGAGCTCGCCTCGAGTTCGGTTGTCATTGACACACCGTGGCGAGAGCCGCGATAGTGTTTTGTTCGGAGTTGAAAAAAGCGTGAGTTCCCGCAACGGTTTGAAATTCATCGAGGAGATAGCATTGGAAAGGTCGCCTTGAGCCGCGGCAGCAGAGCTGGTGCCGACATAACGGTCGGGGTAGCTACCGCGGTGGCAATGGCCCTTGTAGCATCTTCATCGATTATCGTGGCGGTCGCGTTCTGCGCACCAAGGCGGCGTCGGCGCGTTTCGCGTCGGTTTCTCCATGATAGCGGGTTGGTCCTTGCGATCGCCAAAACCTTGCCGCCATAATCACGTCATCACGGTTTTGAACCGGGGTGAACCAGAAGTGCAATCAAGCCCTAAGTGGGTTTTGGCGTTGATGACCACCGAATTAGGGGACTAATGAGATTTTGAAGATGACATGCGAGGGATTAAAATATGGAGTTGGTGAACAGGTCCAAAGGTACCAAATAAGCTAGATGATGGTGTTTTGGGATCAAGGCATTTAAATTATTTTATATTTTGAATCTTGAGTTTAGGAAATGCCGTACTATTAAGAGGGATCATAGGATTCTCGGGTATCGTGGACCAAGTGCTCTAAACAACAAATCCGGACACCACACACAACTCCAAGCGACGACCGGCCCAAAAAACACCTTGTTCCACCCCCTTCGCTTTGTCGGTGGCGCGGTGGTGCAGCGCAATGAATGGTGCGGCAAGTGCGGCGCCCTGCACGCGGCGATGCAGCGTGTCGATCGGGCGGCGATGCCACACTTAAATCCTACCGTTGGGTCCGTGGGGTATAAATACCCATTCTACCCCTCCCACAGCGGTTACGGTTCACTTCATCTTCTACCTCGAGCGAAGAAAGCCGGGAACTCACCTCTTGCTCTCTCTCTCACCTCCATTGAAGTTCTTCAAGCTCCCACTCAATCTCTCACTTCCCACTGGGATTCTTGAGGGAAACAACTGCAAACCGATTGGAGACCGGATCTACTACTTCCCCACTCAAAAGAGCATTTGGTTCACGTTTGGTAGGAACCCTAGGGTTCTTTTACTCTTGGAGCTTGCTCCTAGGCGGCTAGGCGTCGCCCTTGAGCTTACCCCCTTCGTGTGGCAGCCTTGGGAGGTTTGTAACCTCACTCTGACAATACATTACCCCACATCTCTAGGGTTAACTCCTAGACTTGTGAGCGAGGGAAAAAGCAAGCGGTGGGCAAGCTAAGCCTTGTGTGGCAACCTCAACAACGTGGACGTAGCCCGGCTTTGTGTGGCGCGGTGAACCACGGGTCAAATCCTTGTCTCACTTGTTCTCCCTTTACTTTATTGCATATTTGTCTTGTGAGAAAGGGCTTCGACCCGATCTACTTGGTTCTTTGGGGTTTCTGCCCGGCCTTGGAAGGTTTTACGTGGTATATTTGTGTGCGAGAAACAAGTGGGAACCTTGAGCACCAAACTCGGCTCGTGGACTAGCTTTTGGGAGTGCTCGGTTGATGTCTGTGGCGGTGCCGCTCGATCCTGTAGCGGTGCGGCGCCCGCCTGGCCGAGAGAAGTGTCTTTTGTCTCCGTCTGCATACATTTGGTCGGTTCACGTGGCGAAGCAGCGACTTGCCATGCAGCGCGCCGCCTGTCTTGGCGGTCGAGAAGTTTTAACAGGTCAATTTTGGGGTTAAGCCTATTCACCCCCCCTCTAGGCTTCCATCGGATCCTACGAGTGGTATCGAGCTAGGATACTTCGTATCGCTTCACCGCGTGAAGTATGGAGACACCGGAGGGGATCGAACAAAGGAGGCAAGTCCACCATCCCGTGGAGGAGGTGGAGGCCAGCGGCGGCGAGCTTTCTCTCGTGCGGCCCGGTGAGAGCACCATCAAGGGTGATGCCACCGATGCTTAGAGAAAGACCGCAAGAATAGCAAGGCGAAACGCTAGAAGGCAAGAGCGAGAAAAGAAAAGACTAGAAGAGCGAAGCTAGTGTCAAGCTTGCCGAGAAGCTTCAAAGAAAAGATCAAAGAAAGATGATTCGTGAGGCAAGAGCTGCTAGGGAGGGCAGCAAGAGAGAAGAAAAGGCAAGAAGAAGAGGCGGAGTCAAGTGAGCTATCAAGTAGCTCCGGCGATGGAGATGATGATATCTCCTACAATAAGAAGAAGAAGGAAAAGCAAGAAGGATGAGGGCAGCGTCAACAACAACAAGTTCGCCGCCATATCCTTTAATTATTCTTCTTACTTAACTAACCGCGATAAGAAGTCTTTCATCAATGTACCCCGGGAAAGTTGCCCCGTTTCGATGGGACCAACTATGCCAAGTGGAAGCACTTGATGAGAGCCTATCTTAGCGCCCTTCACCCCAGTCTTTGGGAGGTTGTGTGCGGTGGATTTCAGCCACCGGTGAACCCCAAGGAGCCGGCGAGCGAAAGAGCTAGCAGCTGCCCACATCAACGGCCAAGCCACAAGCATCCTCCTTAGTGCTCTTGAAGGCAATGAGTACAATAGGGTGATGAATGTCAATGAAGCAAAGACGATTTGGGACACTCTAGTACTTGCACATGAAGGAGTAGACAAAGTAAGAAAAGCCAAGATTGACTTGTTGAAGGCCAAGCTCAACCGGTTTGTGATCCTTGATGGAGAAGAAGCCCAAGAAATGTTTGACCGGTTGATGGTGCTAGTTGGCAAGATTAGAGGATTTGGAGATGAGGATCTAGATGACCACACCGTTGTCAAGATCATGCTTGAGGCATACACACCTAGAAATGACATAGTGGTCACCTTGATTCGTGACAAGAAGAAGTTTGAACAATTCACTCCAAATGATGTGCTTGGAAGACTACTCACCTATGACATGCAAAGAGAGGAGGCAAATGAAAGAAGAAAGCTTGGAGAGTTGCAAGCCAAGCTTGAGGGCATCAAGATCAAGGATGTGGCTCTCAAGGCAACCAAGACAAGCAAGCCAAGCTCCTCCAACAAGATGAAGGGCAGCAAGCAAGCATCAACAAGTCTAGACAAAGAAATGAAGAAGATGCAAGAAAATATTGATGCAACCTCTTCCTCAAGTGATGATGAAGATGATGGGGTTGATTACAAGAAGATTGAGGACATGGCCCTATTCATGAAGAAGTATGGGAAGGAGATGAAAGCAAATGGCTACAAGATGGTGCAACGAAGATTCCCAAACAAGAAAAAGAGAACATGTTTCAATTGTGGCAGCACCGAGCATTTTGTTGCCGATTGTCCTTATGAGAACAAGAACAACAAATACAAGAAGGACAATGGCAAGGACAAGAAGCAAGACTACAAGAGAAAGGAAAGAAGCATGGGTGAAGCTCACATCGGCCATGAGTGGGACTCAACAAAAAGAGACAAGTGAAGAGGAAGTCCATGTTGCAACATTTGCTATGCAAGAGACCTCTACACCCAAGCTCTTCGACAACATGACCGATGATGAGGATGAGGACAATGACTCCACTCATGTTTGTCTTATGGCCAAGCATGAGAAGGTAAAATCCAAACCCAAACCTTCTCCTTCTCTTAGTGATGACTCTAGTGATCTTAGTGAAAGCTCTAGTGAAGATGAATCTAGTGATGATGAAGAATATGTTAGACTCACAAAAACCTAGATCCCAAAACTAGAGGCTTTCTTGCTCAACTAATGGCGGATTTAGAAAGTACCCAAGCGGAGTTAGCAACTAGAGATAGTCAACTTGATAGACTTGAAAAGCTCTATGTTGATAACAAGGATGCTCTTGTAGCTGAGAGAAGTGAGGTGGCTTCCTTGCAAAAGAGCCTAGCTAATGAGCAAGGAAATCATGCTCTTACTAAGAAGGCTATGGTCACCCTAAATGGGAAATATTGTGATTTGCAAGACAAGCACAAAAAGCTTGAAAATGAACATAGCATTCTTAGTGAGAGCAACTCACATCTCCTAGCCACAAAGGATGCCTCTACTCCCTCCACTAGTCAAGGTTGTGGAAAATGCTATAATGTTGATATGAATGCTTATGCCACTAACCTTGCCAATATGAAAGCAATGGAGAAAGAGATCACTAGGCTCCTTTGCTATGGTAAGAAAAGAAGGTGAAACCATCAAGGCAAACGATGAGCAACAAGATTGAGGCTCCCAAAAGGCCCAACTACATTGATGGGAGAAATCCAAGAATCAAGGATGGACTTGGACACAAGCATGGAAACAAAACCAATGGTCGAAAGATGATCAATGGTGTTGAATGTGTCAAATTCTTGAGCAAAGGCACAAAAGATGGGTACGAGAGAGACCTGCACGAGCATTGGACACAAGCCAACCCGAGCTGTCTGCATGCGCCACACGCGGCGATTGCCGCAAGTAAGGGCGGCAAATGCCGCGAGAGCGGGGCAGCGGGCGGCGATCGCCCCCAAGAAAAGGGAAGGTCACCTACACCGCCTCGGCTCGAGAATAGACCCAAGAAGATGGTCCAAAAGCCTGTGAAGAAGGTTCAGAAATCGAGAAAATATTATGCAGGCTGTTCCTAAGGGCCACTCCTATCAATCAAAGGCAAAAGCAAGCAAGTTAGACTCAAATCCTTGCTTTGAAGTGATGGCAAACGGCAAGGGGAGGTGTTTGCAAAGTACTTGGGCAGTGAAAAGAAACTTTATTGCAACACCTCTATATGGGTTCCCAAAGTTCTTGTGACTAAGGTAAAAGGTCCCAAGAATCTTAGGGGACCTAAACTTGTGAACTAAACTTGTTTTGCGGGCATACTCCTCCCGGTGGGTCAAGTTGGGTGTTTGCGGTTTTGTACAAATCATATGACCGGAGAAAGGAGTATGTTCTCATCATATTCCCAAACCAATGGCAGCGAAATAACATAAGGTTTGGAAATGATGATGTGAGAAGTGTGATCGGTCTTGGTAACGTTGCTATCACAACTGAACATAATATTTCGATGTTTTGCATGTTGATTCGTTGGGATACAATTTGTTGTCGGTCTCACAATTGTGTGAGAAAGGCTACAATTGTCTCTTTACGGATGTTGGTGTGGAAGTCTTTCGCAGGGAAGGATTCCTCATTTGTCTTACAGGCAAACTCAAGAATAAGCTTTACTTAGTTGATTTCAACAAAAGTGAGGCTAAGCTTGATACCTGTCTAATGGCAAAATCTAGCATGGGCTGATTATGGCATCGCCGTCTAGCACATGTTGGCATGAGGAACTTGGCCAAACTGCGAGAGAGACAACCACATCATTGGACTAACAAATGTTGATTTTGATAAAGACAGGATATGTGGACCTTGCCAAGCCCGGGAAGCAAGTAGGTGCACCTCACCCACCAAAGAGCGTGATGACCACTACTCAACCATTGGAGTTGATACACATGGATCTCTTTGGACCGGTGGCCTACCTTAGCATCGGGGGTAACAAATATGGACTTGTTATTGTTGATGACTACTCCCGCTTCACTTGGGTTTTCTTTGTCTTTGATAAGTGTGGGGGTACAAAAGAAGGTGAAAACCTTCATCAAGAGGGCACAAAGAGAATTCGATCTCCCGTCAAGAGAATAAGAAGTGACAATGGGACCGAATTCAAGAACACCCAAGTTGAAGAGTACCTTGATGAAGAGGGCATCAAGCATGAGTTCTCAGCCGCATATACCCCTCAACAAAATGGTGTAGTAGAGAGGAAGAACCGTACACTCATAGAGATGGCAAGGACAATGCTTGATGAGTACAAGACTTCGGACATCTTTTGGTGTGAAGCCATCAACACCGCTTGTCATGCCATCAACCGCCTCTACTTACACAAGAAACTCAAGAAGACTTCATATGAGCTCTTAACCGGTAACAAACCTAAGGTGTCATACTTTAGGGTGTTCGGGTGCAAGTGTTTCATTTACGAACAAAAGGCCCCGAACCTCTAAATTTGCACCTAAAGTTGATGAAGGTGTTCTTCTTGAATTTACGGATCAAATGAGCATGCCTATCGTGTTTTCAACCAAACCACCGGTAGGGTTGAAATCACTATAGATGTGACATTTGATGAATCTAATGGCTCTCAAGTAGGGCAAGTTGATCAAAGTATTGTAGGAAAGGAGGATCCACCTTGTGAGGTAATCAAGCAATTGGCTATCGGTGACATAAGGCCTCAAGAAGATCAAGCTAATGGAGAGGAGGATCCACCGGTTGTTCTTTGCACACAAGATTCCATTGGCGTACTCGATGATCAAGTGCGGCGCGCGCTCTTTGGAAGTGTCCGGCGCAAGCGGCGAGTGCCGCACCTACGGGCGGCGATGCCGCGCCTTCTACCTCGACAGAACGGCCCGATCCACCTACATCACTGTTCAACCACTTGATCTTGCTCCAATTCTTGAAGGCGGCGATGAATATGATGAAGATCAAGAAAGAAAATGCGAAGGCGTTGATCATCCACGACTACGACAAACAATTCAGCGGGATCACCCGTTGATAACATCCTTAAGGAGTCTTGAAAGGGAGTTACTACCGATCTCATCTAGCTGCTTTACATCAACATTTCTCTTTTGTTTCATCGTTGGAACCCGAGAAAGTAGATGATGCTCTCAAGGATCGGATTGGGTGTTGGCCATGCAAGAAGAGCTCAACAACTTCAAAAGAAATGAAGTGTGGGAGTTGGTGGAAAGACCCAAGACTAACATCATTGGCACCAAGTGGGTCTTCGCAACAAGCAAGATGAAGATGGGTTGGTAACAAGAAACAAGGCAAGATTGGTTGCTCAAGGCTTCACTCAAGTAGAGGGCTTGGACTTTGATGAAACCTATGCACCGGTGGCAAGACTAGAAGCAATTCGCATTCTTCTAGCCTTGGCTGCCCATCATGACTTCAAGCTGTACCAAATGGATGTCAAGAGTGCATTTCTCAATGGCCCACTACAAGAGGAAGTATATGTTGAGCAACCCCCCGGTTTTGAAGACCCCAAGTTTCCCAACCACGTCTACAAGCTCCATAAGGCGCTCTATGGGCTTAAGCAAGCACCTAGAGCATGGTATGAATGCCTTAAGGAATTCTTGCTCAAACAAGGCTTTGAGATAGGCAAAGCCGACCCTACTCTCTTCACTCACAAAGTTAGCAATGATATATTTGTATGCCAAATATATGTCGATGACATAATATTTGGTAGCACTAACAATGTGTATGTTGAGCAATTTAGTAGGACTATGACTAAGAGATTTGAGATGTCCATGATGGGTGAGCTAAAGTACTTCCTCGGGTTTCAAGTCAAGCAAATGGAGGAAGGGACATTCATTTGCCAAACCAAGTACACCCACGACATGCTAAAAGAAGTTTGATATGGCTAAGGCAAAGCCAATCAAAACTCCAATGCCAAGCAATGGACATCTTGATCTTGATGAGGAGGGTCCGGCCGTGGACATGAAGGTATATCGCTCCATGATTGGATCTTTGCTTTACCTTTGTGCATCTAGGCCGGACATAATGCTTAGTGTGTGTATGTGTGCTCGTTTTCAAGCCAATCCAAAGGAATGTCACAGCGTGGCTGTTAAGAAGAATCTTGAGATACTTAGTACTCACTCCTAACCTTGGCTTGTGGTATCCCAAGGGTTCCAAGTTCAATTTACTTGGCTATTCATTCGACTATCTTGGGTTGCAAAGTAGATCGAAAAAGCACTTGAGGGGACATGTCAATTCGTTGGGCCGGTCCTTAGTGTCTTGGAGCTCTAAGAAGCAAAATTGTGTAGCCCTTTCCACCGCCCGAGGCCGAGTATGTTGCGGCCGGTGCATTTGTGCTCAACTACTTTGGATGAAGCAAACCTTAAAAGATTACGGATGTCATTTCACAAAGATACCTCTTCTTTGTGACAACGAGAATGCCATCAAACTTAAAATAACCCGGTAGCACACTCTAGAACAAAACACATAGACATCCGTCATCACTTCTTGAGAGACCACGAACTCAAAGGAGATATCGCAATTCGCCATGTGAGCACCGAAAAAGCAACTAGCCGATATCTTCACCAAGCCTCTCGATGAGTCAAGGTT
Organism: Hyparrhenia diplandra; assembly: GCA_015847255.1. Lineage (NCBI taxonomy): Eukaryota > Viridiplantae > Streptophyta > Magnoliopsida > Poales > Poaceae > Hyparrhenia > Hyparrhenia diplandra. Next base: position 80,212 of record JADLZK010008646.1, read on the forward strand.
TTGTGCTTTTGCGTAGTGAGCTAAACATTCTCGATTCTCGTAACTTGGTTTGAATTCAGCACACATGCAATCTGTTTGAGACACTAGTTCGACATAGGAAAAGTTTGTGAAAACTTTCATATTGTGTTTCAAAAGGATTTCAAATTCTAATCCGAAATTCAATGCCATTGTTACATGTCTTGATGATGTCCACGGCAATGAATTTTGGTGTCTTTGTGATCAAGTCGAGGATAAATAGGTTAAAAAGTGGCAATATATATGCGCGGGACAGCGGTTTGGGCTGGCGGTGCGTGCCCTGCAGCGGCGATGCCGTGTGTGGGCGCGGCGAGTGCCGCGTCCTTTTGCGCGGTAGTGCAGCGCCTAGGGTTTCGATCCAGCTCTGTCGAACGTTTTTGGGCCAAAACTTTATTCTTTCCTTTTCTACCCCTGGCCCAACCGGTTTCCTTCTCCTCTCCTCCACCCGACTCCTTCACGCGGTCATCTCATTCTTTTTTTAGCGTGAAGAAGGGCGCCGCCTTTACTCTGCCGCCCGTCTTTGCCGCCCGGTTTTGCGCGAGCTCCGGCGATTGCCTTGTAGCGCCGCCGCCCGCCGGCCATCTTCCTCGACTCCGGTAGGCCCTGCTCCCTATCCCCGGCGGCTTCTCCTCTTCTCCTCTCAATCCACGAGTCAAGGTACACCTAACCCTAAGTCATCTTTGTTCTTGCCCGATCTATGCATGGTGTTGAAATTTCTTGTGGATTTGTATTGATTAGTGATGTATGAACCCTAGGAAAGTGATTTGGTAGAATGGAATCGATAAATTTAGCATTTTAATTACTTAGGTGATTTAGGGGAGGGCACGGCATTGCCGCCCCAAATGGAACTTAACAAGTTCTAGCTGATTCAAGCGGTAAATATTCCCCAAATCACCTACTCAATTGAGATGGGAAATTGATCGATTTCAAAACTCTGAAAAACCTTCACTTCGACTCATATTCCTTTTCAATCCACATGTAATTTACACCTAAATTGTTAATTTGATCTACGAAATTGGCATAGAAATACGAGAATGTGTCAAATAGATGGTTTAGAACTGTTTGGGAGATAAAAATAGATGGTTTGAGCAAGGAGGAGCGGCGGTGCAGCGTGACGCGCGGCGGTGCCGCGAGGTCGCGGCGGTGTCGTGCCTCCTACAGCGGCGATGCTTGCCGCGACCCGTTTTTACCACTGGATAGCTTGCTCCAATCACCTAAGTTTATGTCTCAAACCTTCTTTCACATATATTTGACCATTTTTACCTTCTATCAATCAATTTCGATCAATGTCTTAAAATGCATAGATGGATCACGGGAGGCGATCCTCATGGCAAGAGAAAGATGAGGATCAAGGTTGTTGAAAGGAGAGGGCGTGGAAGAAAGAACACGGCAGAGGGAGCGGTGATAGCGGCGATGGGGCAGCTCAACTCGCGAGGAGCAACGGCGGCGGCGGTATGGGTACACCATTGTGCACGATGGTGACCAAGGGACCGAACACCCCTCGGTATTTGGCGGTAGCTACATGCGGCCGGGTAGAGGGTGTGTTTGAAATGGCAGCACCTACCAATGATCCACCCATTCGGTGGTGAGTTATCTTAAGAAGCAAAAGAGAGGTTGCGAGATGCGGAAGCGGTGAATGTCTATGGTGATGAGCGTGGAGAGGGAATTGATGAGAGGTTTTGGGCTGCATTTCACTCCAACTTCTATTTTGAGTTCTCCTCCACTCCACCAAGAGCAAGATCACAACCATGCATTATATTGATTTTGAGAGGATGGCGGACAAGGAGGAGGAGGCCTTCAATGAGGCAATTGAAGCTTGTGAGAAGTTTGAGCTGACAGATATCATGTCTTTCAAGCATGATTGGAATGAGGAGATCCTTAGTCAGTTCCATGCCACTTATTACTGGGACAGGCCGTCAGACACCATCCTTTGGATGGCCCGACGGGGAGGCACTACAGAGTTGACTTTGTCACCTTACATCCGATACTTGGTTTTGGGGGTGACCCGAGAGTACAATGAGATATCCATGAGATAGACCCTATTGATGCCAAGGCCATCGGGGACTTTTTGGGCTGATCGGGGATTGCTTGGCAAGAGGAAGGGGTTGAAGGACTTCTTCTATGTGATGAACAATCTCGCCGGTGTACCATTGATCCTAAGGATGGGGCGACTTCGATGTGAATGGATATGCTAGAAATCGATTGCCCATTTCGGGAATGACGAGACATTCAATGTGGGCAAGTTCATTTGGAGCCAGCTAGCCAATGCTATGGATGATGCTAGGAGGAACCTGCCATATGCTCCTTACATCATGTTCATGATTGAGAGGGTTTCTGGGAACATCTATCCCAAGGACTGCTTCCACCACGGTCTACAACATAGAAGACCCATGGCTTGGATGGTGGGAAGACTAGTGGCGGGGGCAAGACCCTCGGCCGGGGAGGCACCTCGGTGGCGAGAGAGGACTTGGAGGAGCCCTCTGGCTCTAGGCCCGGGGAGGCACGGGAAGTGCGGATCCAAGGCGAGGAAGTGGATCAAGGCTATCTTTGGGCATTGCTCTTATGCATCTCGGCGAGACCTATGAGCCAGCGGGGAGGTGAGGCAGGGGCCTTCAAGAGTGTCGGGGAGAAGCAAGGACTCCCGGTTCCTCCGTCTATCCCTAGACCACCTCAAAGTACACCGACCTTCGAGCTTTTGGCCACTAGCGGCTCGGATCGGGACTTGTCCAGGCATGCTTGGTTCGATGCATAGCAGATTCCGGCTCGGCGCTCCACTCGTCGCTCCCACGCTTGAGCCGGTGCTACTATCTACGAGGAGGGACGAGGACCACGACTTCAAAGGCCGAGGACACCGGTGAGGAGTGACTCCGCTTCTTTCTTCTCTTTTCTATGACCTTTTTTTTTGGTGCTTGACGCCAAAGAGGGAGAAAATTAGAAGAAATGAGGGGGTCAAACTTTTTCGGCGCCACGGAGATGGTTCGAGGATGGAGCAGCAAAGCAGATCTTGAGTTTAGATCTTTTGAGAGTAGCTTGTTAGGTGTGAGTTTGAAAGAAACTCTATTTTATGTAATAATGCCACCTATGACTTGTTATTTCTCGGATTTGGTCGGAATTTGGTTGATGTTTAAACTCGTCTTTATTTACCCTTTTGCTCGTTTAGTTTACATAGTATGTCATCTATTTGTGATGTGATGTTGTGCATGCATGCGTGATGATAGGCGTGGCGATTACCGCAAAAAGCGGCGATTGCAGCGCATATCGATGCGCATGCAGAGACACTCTTTGTCTTTCGATCATATTCTTGTTGTCATATGCATCACGGATATATTTTCGACACATTTGAGCACCCCACGGCAACCATGAATGTAGGGGAGGCCTTGCACACTCTAAATGTATATCTTGACTTTTATGTCAAAATTGAGAATTCAAATCTCACTTATACATTTAGGGGAGGCCTCACAACACCTAAATATGTGAAATTGACATTTCGAGGTCAACCATGAGAATTCAAAACTCAATCACATATTTAGGGGAGGTTCCGACATCCTTGGTCTTCGTAATCTAAGTTTGACTTTACATCTTATGTAAGCTCTAATTTGGTTGTCATCAATCACCAAAAAGGGGGAGATTGTAAGTGCAATCAAGCCCTAAGTGGGTTTTGGCGTTGATGACCACCGAATTAGGGACTAATGAGATTTCTGAAGATGACATGCGGGGATTAAAATATGGAGTTGGTGAACAGGTCCCAAAGGTACCAAATAAGCTAGATGATGGTGTTTTGGGATCAAGGCATTTAAATTATTTTATATTTTGAATCTTGAGTTTAGGAAATGCCGTACTATTAAGAGGGATCATAGGATTCTCGGGTATCGTGGACCAAGTGCTCTAAACAACAAATCCGGACACCACACACAACTCCAAGCCCGACGACCCGACCAAAACACCTTGTTCCACCCTTACTGGCTGTCGGTGGCGCGGCTTGCCGCGCAATGGTCTTGACGAGTGCGGCGCCCTACGGCGGCGCCCGGCGTGTCGATCTTGGCGAGTGCCACACTTAAATCCTACCGTTGGGTCCGTGGGGTATAAATACCCATTCTACCCCTCCCACAGCGGTTACACTGTTCACTTCATCTTCTACCTCGGCGAAAGCCGGGGAACTCACCTCTTGCTCTCTCTCTCACCTCCATTGAAGTTCTTCAAGCTCCCCACTCAATCTCTCACTTCCCACCTGGGATTCTTGAGGGAAGCATTTGCAAACCGATTGGAGACCCGGATCTACTACTTCCCCACTCAAAAGAGCATTTGGTTCACGTTTGGCCGGAACCCTAGGGTTCTTTACTCTTGGAGCTTGCTCCTAGGCGGCTAAGCGTCGCCCTTGAGCTTGCCCCCTTTCGTGTGGCAGCCTTGGGAGGTTTGTAACCTCACTCTACAGCAATACATTACCCCACATCTCTAGGGTTAACTCCTAGACTTGTGAGCGAGGGAAAAAGCAAGCCGGTGGGCAAGCTAAGCCTTGTGTGGCAACCTCAACAACGTGGGCGTAGCCCGACTGTGTGGCGCGGTGAACCACGGGTCAAATCCTTGTCTCACTTGTTCTCCCTTTACTTTATTGCATATTTGTCTTGTGAGAAAGGGCTTCGACCCGATCTACTTGGTTCTTTGGGGTTACGCCAGCCTTGGAAGGTTTTTACGTGGTATATTTGTGTGCGGGGAACAAGTGGGAACCTTGAGCACCAAACTCCGGCTCGTGGACTAGCTTTTTGGGAGTGCTCGGTTCGGTGATCTGTGGCGGTGCCGCTTCGATCCACGGCGGTGCAGCGCCGCCTGGCAGAGAAGTGTCTTTCTACGTCTGCGTCTGCATGTTGGTCGGTTCCTTGGCGGTGCCGCGACTCTGACTTGGCGATGCAGGCGCCTCGCGGCGATGCGCGCCTCTTGTGTATCTTGGCAGGTCTACGAAGTTTTAACAGGTCAATTTTGGGGTTAAGCCTATTCACCCCCCCTCTAGGCTTCCATCGGATCCTACATGAACAACGGTGAGTCTTCACCGAGTTATAGTTTTAGTCGTCCGTCGTTGATGGTTGCACCGCCACCGCCGTGTCAATGTTAGTTAAATGGTATGGCCATCCTCTTTGAAGCCTCACCCTCCTCCCCTTGGAAATCGGGAAGAGTCGGGCCTTGAAGATTATGGAGTCCACCGCACGGCTCGCCGTCCTCTTGGAAGGTGAGAACGCTAACGTACTCATAGGGACCGGGACGTCCCTCCGACCAGTACTAGCGATCGTCAGCCCGGAGGTTAGTAGTCAGTAGCTAGGGCTGGTCGGCGGTGATGATCGGACTAGAGTCGAGCATTGGCGACCTCGATGCGATCTAGTAGAGCTTGGTGTCATAGCGACTCATCGTCGTTGTCGTTGTTCTTGTTGGCAAGAAGCAATCCAGCGAGAATCGACGAGGGGATGTGCACTCACACCACGGCAGCGTGATCCGTCGAAGCCCATGAGTAGATCATTGATGTTGGGGGGCGGCGGCGGTGGTATGGAAGAGCGGCTTGATGAGCCCGGCGGAAGATTCCACGATTTGCCTCGGAGATCAATCCACGAAGCCTAAGCCACCGTTGTAGATGATGATTTGGTTTTGCGGCAAATTGTATCTACGTCGACTCATGATTGTTGACGCAGAGAGGATGGCCTTTGTTGTCCCACGAGATCGCCCTGAACTGAATGTCAGTGCGGATTGACCACAATGGAATAAAGGAAAATCGCCATCTTGCTGGTCATGGTGTCGACGTGCACCCCCCTACCGCACGCACGCGAGTATGTCGACAAGATATGGTCAATAGCCTAGCAAGGGTATGCCCAAGCTAGTAGATTGTGTTTGTGGAGGTGCGTGGGGCGACTAGAAGGATGTCTAAGCAAGACGAAAGACAATGAACACAAGGATTTACCCAAGTTTGACCGCCATGAGGGCGTAAAGCCTATGCCACGCTTATTGTTTGTATTGCTCAGTATGAGATGAGATGATCTCTCGAGGGGTCTGTGCCCACCTTATATATTCAGGGGAGCGAGGGGTTACAGGTCGGATTCTAACTGGTAAGATCTATCCCGGTGGGTTTACAATAGGAAAGTTTACATTAGATACGATCGGTTACGTATAAGGCAATGTATATCTTGACAATCAAGTCTTCTACGTGATCCTCACAACGGTGGCCACCGACCCGAAAAAGCGCTGCTTGGGCCCGATCTTGTGGCTGGGCGGCTTGGATGGCTCAACCCATGATGGGTTGTGAGGGGATAAGTGTTTATCCCCTCACGGATACTATAAATTACAAAATGCTTTATATATAGCATTATGTAGTATAAAAGAATATAATCTTATATCGCAACAACGGAAAACACTTCGATCTTCTAGTGTAGACTCCATAGGGACCAACTAAGCGGTTAATCACAAACGTAAACTCCACCTGAGGTGTGAGGGAAATTGCAAGAGTGAGTCCATGTGGAACTCAACAAATATAACATGGAGTTCATGAGGCTCAAAAAGTTGACATTGTCTTACTCCATTTAACTTTATTGTGATAAGCAAATTCTTTATCATTAATAATTGTAGCAAGGTAGTAATATTCCCATGATCCCATTATCATTATAACTTAAGTAATGAAAATCATAAAACAATAAACCATGAACAATTTAACAAACAATACTCATCATCTTTAGTGTAAAGATTTCAAGCCCACTCGTGTCCTTGAGCGAGGATAATATACCAGTTTAATAAACTTTACGAGAGAGGTGTACACTTTTACCGAAGTCGTGATTTTCAAATGCACGGGCAAGCTACTCCCTTACATCGAGAACCAGTATGATGAAGCCTCCCAAAGGTTAGTCTATTTAACAAGCTAAGACGCTAAGTTGTTAGATGTGGGAACCCCTCTTTCAATATAGCACATAATCGTAGCCTATACACATATCATGACAAAACTCATCCTATACCCAATTTGGCACCTCCTCTAACCCGCTAGAAAAATAATCTTTAAGGAACTAAAATTAGAGCCATACAACCCTCATAGGTGCACTGTAAATCCCGGAGGTTCTATTACAAACAAATTCTCATATTGTTAAAGTCATTTTTAACGTTCATTACATAAACATTAATCAAGTCACAAGATCATGGTTGCATTAAGCGCTAGCATTTACTACCCAATGCGTCTCCCCGGCCAATAGTATTTGGAAGGGAGCGAGAAAAAAGTTGAGTTTCTTTTCAAGGAAAGGAGACTTCTCTCTCTTGCTATGCTTGCTCATGTTTTCATTTTTTTTTTGAATCTATAATTTCTTCACCATTCATTATATCTTATTTCTATGTTTTTTATTCTTCTAATCTAATTTATGTTCTTTTATTTCACAAACAGGCCAACAAGGCCCATTGGGAAGGGGACAAGAAATTTGATGTGACCAACCTCGCAAAGCTAAATTATGTCCGGATATAGCAGCGCAGGTAAATAATTTGTGCGGAGTATTTGTATTCCGATTACGATGCGGCAATCCAGTTGAGTTCAGTCCAGTCCAGTCCAGTCCTACACGTATCAGTTCTACCTCAGCAGCGATCTTCTTCTCATCCAACTCGGTCTCGACGCCTCGTCCCGTCCCGTCGGCCTCGCACTGATAAACCCTGAAACCAACACCGCTACGTGCCCACGCCGCGTCACGTGTCTCGTCTCGCTGATTTCGCCTCGTTGATCTTTGCCCCTCATCTCTCCGTGAGACCCGAACGCCGGCGCGGCGGCGCCTCGATCAACCATGTCGCGCGCCAGCCCTGCAGCCGAACCTCGCGACAGCACCTGGCAGCCGGATCCAGCCCACTGCCACGCCGCTCTGCACGGGTACGGCGGCGCGTCGCTGTTCCCCAGCGTCGCTCTGCCCGAGCACGACGGCAGCGGCGGCGGCTGCATCGCGTTCCCGCACCCGGCGTACAGCGGCGGCTCTACGATCTCCCAACGTCGCCCGAGATCCTCTTCGAGGAGGAGGCGCGCGGGAAGGGCTCACCTGGGGCGAGCACCTCACCCTGTGCCGGGCGTCGGGTACCTCACGGGGGCGCCGCGGTGGCGCCGTCGCGGGGCTCGCGCCGCGCGCGCCGTCGAGATGGGAGCGGGGGAGGCGCTCAAGCTGCTGGCGCCAACCCCGCGTCCTCAACAGCTGCGGCTCCGCGGGCCGCGCCTCGACATCCGGCTCGGCGTGGTCGCGATGCTCTTCTCCGCCACCAAGTCTGGCGTCAGCCGGTGCAGGTCTGGCGCGGGCGACTGGATCAACACCGCGGTCGCCCGGGGTCAGCGCCCGGTCGCTCTACCGCATGCGGGTGGGCCGCGGTCTGCCATCGTCGGCGGCCTCTTGGGGGTCTCCTGTCGGGGGCCGCCATTGTTGTAGGAAGGCCCGTGCTTGGGAAATTCGCGCCAAATCTTAGCGTCACGAAATATGCGGTGTGTCTATTTTGTGTTTCTTATGGCTGGCGTACTATTGTCCTATATACTCCGTATATAATTTGAATCAAAACATACTGTCGACCTCTTCCTGACGCGCCTCGCGTCGCTCGCTTGCCTATGGCGGCAAGGCGGCAAACCCCTAGGCCGCCGCCGCCTTCCACTGGACTTCTCATTTGCGCCGCCGCTGAATGGGCCGCGGAGCCTCGCGGCGCCCGTGAGGACGGCGGCGGCGTGGCCTTCTCCCCTCCCTCTCCGGGCGGATTTTTGGCGGGCGGCCGTCGGTTCCCGGCGGGGCTTCGCCCGGCGTGGGCCGCCTCCGCGATGGCGCGGGCCTTTGGCCGCCGGATCCGCCCCCCCTTCGCGGATCGGGGGCTGCACGGTGGGAGCGTGCCGGTGCGTGGGGGCGGCCGTCGGCGTCAGCGGCGACGCACGGGCGGCGGTGGTCAGCTCGGACGGCATCTCCGTGACCGGCAAAGGGTGGACGGGCGGCGGTGGTGGTTGATGTGGTGGTGCGGGAGGCAGGTGCGGCGGAGCTCTGCGACGGCGGTGGATGCGCGGCTCGCGTGCCGCCCGGCTATGCGGATTTCGCCATGGCGGCCGGGGCGGGTGGAGCCGCGGGCGTTTGCGGCGCGGCAACCGGAGGTGGCTTGATGGTCGGTACGCTTCTACTCCTCGTCGGCGTTTACGGTTCGGGCGCCACCATGGTGGTGGGAGGCGGGGCTGCGGATGCTTGCGGGCGGTGTCGTGGTGGCGCCTCGAGGGCGGTGTCGGGCTTCTTCGGAGAAGACGCGGCGTGGTTTTGGACGGGGTCGCTTCTGCTGTCATGATTGAGGCGTGCGGCAGGAATGGTGGCGGGCGAAGGCCTTTCTTTGCCGCTTGGTCGGTGGCAATGGTGACGGCGGCCGTGTCGCCGTTCGTTCCCGTTGGGGGCACCATTGAGAGCCATCAATCCCTTGCGGCATGGTTCCGAGTGGTGAAAACCCGATCCATTACGGACGTCGGACGGGCGCCGTCGGCGTCGTGCCCTCCTTGAGGCGCCGCGATCCGGGAACCCTCTCGACTTCGTCGCGATGGTGGTGGTCAGGCCGGGTGGTGTTGCCGGTGCGTTGCAGTTTGGAGGGCACTTGGTCCGTTGTTGGGGGGGAGGTGCAGAGGGCCATGTGGGTGGAGATCTTGAGTTGGCGCGCGTGGTGGTGGTGATCTCGGTGTGCCGGCCGGGACAGAGGTGGTGCTCTTTGAGCGGTTTCGGATATCCGAGTCCTGGGAAGTGGAGTGAGGCGTTGGGTGAGGCGAGGCCCCACGGAGTAGCCGGGATCGGTGGTTCTCAATGGTGCCGTGACGAGAAGTTCTGCTGATGCAAAGTTGGAGCTGGGGGATCGGCGTTTGTGGGTGTGCAACTTGAGGAGGACAGTCCCGTGGTGGGGGAGTTTTCAGGTAGCTACTCGGGCTTGCGGCGGGTTGCGGCTCATACGTTGGTGACGACGGGCGCGGTTTTTCGGCGGCTTCCTTTCGGCTCCGTCCCAGTGGTGGTGGTGTGGTGGTGGTGGTGGTGTGGTGGCGTAGTGTTTAGTGTGTTTTGTTTTCTTTTGGTGCCTTTCTTTGTGTTGCCTCGAATTGGCGTCCCAATCCGATCGAGTGGCGATGATGGAGCCTCGTGTTGATGACCCAATCCAACCGGGGGGCTTCTTTGTTTATCTTGTTTCCATCCGTGTGGTTGTTAGTCGAGTTGTTTAGGTGGATCACGGTTGTGAGAGTTGTTGCAACAAGTGGTAGGTGGAGTGGAACACTCCCCCTAAGTTGAGTCGAGTGGGCGCTATTCGTGGCGCGAGTTGAGTTGATTTGGTACCTAGGTGTGCAGGCGGAGTAGGGTACCCTCCACATTTGTATGGTTTTCCTGGCCCGGTTTCCAGTCAAAAAACCGGGCTGGCACTTGCCTTTTTTTTTTTCGTCTAATAGAAATCGCGGCAAAGCTTTTGCCGTCCTTTCTAAAAAAAAAAAAAAAATTTGAATCAAGGAATAGCTTTTTTGACACATTATTTCCTGAAACTAATTTGATTCCCTGACATTACGTTTTTCCTATGCATACTATCTTCGGCTCTTCTCCTTCTTTCAAAGTTTGAAGCGGACATATGAATTATTAAAAGGTCTGATTTTAATTCTAATTGTCGATTGACCCCGTCAGGCGTCGCATTCATTTTCAGTTGATTTTGAGCCTTGGCCCTGTTGCTGTAGATGTTTTCTGTCATGCAGGCAGGACTATACACAGAATACAACACCTTCACGGATAATTCGGTGTTTAATTTTACATTTTTAAGCCAACCATGTTTTGGATCACATTCACATACCACATTTTTCTCGAATAAAAAGATTTGTGCATCTTTTGTATTAAGACGAGAAACAACGAATTACCACGGTGCGCCATGAATGACACAATAGGGGGAATAGAGTTATGAGTTATACGTTCTGTCCTCCCTAGCGCTGTTACTCGCTAGCCATACTACCTAGTCGTCACCATCCATCAAACGCGGTGCACTATGTTTGAGAGGTGAACTAACGTGTGTATATATACAATTCAAGCAGATGCTACATTGAGCCTGCTATGAACTGTGTATCCTATGAGATGTACTGCCCTATCAAAGCCAGTGGCGAAGCTATGTGTAGGGTTGTGGATGCGGATGCACTTTCACCATGGTAGTGACTCAATTCTGTACATCTACAAGGCAACCGAACTCCTCTCGAATTTGCTCTAGCTTCACCACTTGTCACAGCTTTATGTTGTTAATAATAATATTGTGGTTTTTTCTAAAAAAAATATAATTCACAAACCACAGTTTGAATTGAATTGTTATCGTATATTTGTCTTCTACATGTTCCTAAGTCCTAACATATATAATTCTTGAGAGGTGTGAAAAACGGGGCAATGGCCCAAAAAAAATCTTGAGAGGTGAACTATGCTATCAATCAATTAATATTTCAATGCCACAACATCTAAGTTCATCTGCAAAAAGTGTACAAACGCAGCCACAAGCAAACCTGCCTTCAGCTTGACGCTCCAGGGGATGCCATAGCTTCCCTTGCCCACAATTCCCGTCACAAATGGCCAGAAACATAGCAGCAGCCAGCTACAGCACACGAACTCCCCAATACCCGGGCCACCGTCTTCAACTGCTCCGGCAACCACCCGCCATACTCCGGCAACTATGCCGACAATGTTCAACATTGCAACTGCTGTCGCCGGGACGAACACTGGTGACGAATCAAAGGTGAACCGCCCAAGGGCAGCCTCATCGGTGCTACAATCGCCACCGGACGTTTTGTCTTTGCGAGTGACCTCGAACACTGTATCAGAGAGCCCTAAAGTCTTGAGTAGCACGGTGAGGAACGCGAGGAGCCAAGCAGAGGATGAGATAATCCGCTGCATCCTTTGGTTGTTCCACCAGGCACGAGCTGAGAGCCGGCAATCCATGTACTCCATGAAGTTGTAGATGTTGTAACTCAGGAATAGGGTTAACGGGATGCTGAAACCTGATTCTGATGGCTGCACAAGAACATAGAGTTCAGATAGAACAGTGAAGCCAGAACTGTTCACTGCATCGAGACCTGATCAAGGCTTCAAGCCTCCTCTAGTGGTACAAACTTCAAACAGAGAGTAAACTTTTTTTTTTTTTTTGCATTATATATGAATCTGCGGTTGGAAGAAAAGGGAAAAACTGTAGTTAGAAACTTTATACCTTTGGCAAAAATGATTGGTTTGCAAGAAGGCAGTAAGGTCCCAGCAGCGAATAGCACAGCTCAAAAGGTGCCCTGAGCGGCCACACGTCGATGACCAGGTAAGCAAGGCATTGCCGGAATTGCAAATGCTTGCAGATGGAGAGAAGGATTGGGTTGTTCCGGCTCAAGAGTATCTCAAAGAGACCTGTCGCCCATCTCTTGTACTGAGTTAGGCTGGCTGGTCCACCCGTCGGTGCGCTGCCGAGGAACGCCGGCGGATTGGTGTTCAGAAGTGCTGATTTCCAGCCAGCAGCATGGATCCGCTGTCCGGTCAGAATGTCCTCAGTCGTTGATCCGTAAACCCAGCCAATCTGCAGATACATTATTGTGAAGCAATGTAGCAAAAATCTACAGAGACGTGTGTGCTGATACACTATAGCAACTTTGTAAGACTGTAACTAATAATAACAGTGCTGATTGCTAAATACCTCCTGTCCCCAACGTGTGCTGGTCTCATAGCTGCAGGCTGACACTTCTTTCGCCAGTTCGATGCGACTCGATAAATCTGCTCTTGGTGCTGGGAGTATGTCACCGAATATGATGCTCCTAGCTGAGTCGATTAGTTCTTTTTGATTGCCAAGCTTCAATTGCAGTTGCAGCTCCTTACTATATGGTGAGCCTGAAAAATATTTTTCTAATTACTCATGTAACGGTATAAAATGAACCGAAATACACTGGGGTTGTAGCCTTGTAGGCACTTCTGAGTGCTGATAGTTGCACATCAGTTTGTGCTCAGAATTCACCTTTTATCCTTTGTTTGATTTGTGTGGTGATGAAGTCTGGTGGTGGCACGCCATAAATGACTTTCCTTCGGTGAAAACAACCCGTCCCGTTATAATAAATTCCTTGAAGTCCAGCAAATCCACACCCAAGCTTCTGAACTCATCAGCACAGAAATGATAATCAGTACGTAGCAACTAACATTAGTGTTCAGTAGACAGTAAAACACATAAAACTAGTTAAGCCTGTTGTTTTTTGACTGAAAGTTAAGCCTGTTTTGGGTGAAAGTGTTCGAATCTTTTTCATCACTGCCCGTTTCTGTATTTTAGCCTAGTGTATAGGGTTGGAGGTCCATTGTGACTACAAGATCTTAGTTAATGCTGCTCAAGAGATTTGTGGGTTGTCTAGGCATATATAGCACTAATTCATTCTTGAAAAAAGAGAAGAGTTTTAGACTCTCCCACTCACCTCTCTGTCGCTTATTCTAGTCATGCAAGTATATATTACAAAAACTGTGACAAATTCATAAATATAAAATTTTTATTAATATAAATTTGATTAAACTTTATTCTAAGACTGTACTATATGTTTTTAGGATGGGGAGTATGTACATGTCTGGTACCTTGTACATGACTTCCGTCTGGTTTCCAAAAGGATCATCCTTGAGGGCACCATAGAATATCTGTGGTGCCTGAACAAATCCGCTGTGAGCCTCATTGTCGAATCCCAACAGGAGGCACATTGCATGGAGAATAACCTTTGGGTTGTTTGCAAACATGTCGCAGTCCAGGTTTAGCATGATTGGCGCATTGGTCAGCACAGCGGAAACCCTTGTCTGCACACCGATTAAGGTCAACAATCAGTGATCAGCCGTATTCTGCCAATGTTAATGGAACAGACACTTCTCTGAACTTTGCGTCTCACTAATCAGAATTCACTTATTATGCTGAGGAGCGTGAGAAACACTGACCAGGACATTCATGGCCCCGGCCTTGAAGTGGTGGTGAAATCTGGGTCTCTTTTCTCTTGAGATGTATACCAGACTTGGGAACCCTTCTCCTGTCGAGGTCTTGCTGTTGTCCCACAGGACCTGAAGTTAGCAAAATGAACACCAAACCATTAAAAAGTTTTGCAGAGGATAATATATTTCACAAAATATTTTTACAGCAATTGCTAATCTAGTTACTCATAAAGATAGCACAGCTTCGTCTCAACCTTAATTATGGTCGGGTGATTATTTCGCTCCACACCCAAGAACTCAGTGAACTCATTGTCACTCTGCACAAGAGAACCCTCCTCTGCTTTCTCGACACGACTTGCCAATTTCTCATACTCGTTCTACAACACGAGCAAGAAAACGAGCATAAGCAACAACCATAAGATTAAGATCAGACACCACGCCAGTGCCAGGCAACATGGACGAAAAAAAACGAGAAGGCTCACCTTCATGAACGTCCATTCTTGCAAGAACTCTTGACCGGCGGCGCGGGGTTCCGGGGCGGAGGAGAAGTAGACCAAGGGAGCCCTGACTGCGACTCCGTGCCTCCTGCAGAACGGCACCCAGAGCCTCGCGAACGCGGCAGCCTCGCGCAGCGCGTAGCAGGTCAACGGCGAGCAGCCGTCGTCCGAGACGTAGCACGCCAGCTTGCCGGCCGGGTAGTCCACGGCAAGAAGCGAGAGCACGGTGTTCACGGTCACAGCCGGTGGCTCCAGCTCCGGGTCCGCCGTGGTCACGAACAAATCTACCGCCGGGAGCTCGTCGGCCCTGGTAGAAATCTGAACGTGAGAACAGAAAAAAAAAGGGGGGACGGGGCTTTCGGATACATGATCAGCGACGGCAATTTGGGCGGCGGCTGCTACCTTTCGGGGAGGCGGTCGGGGTACGTCTCGAACCGGACGGGGTTCCACTTGCAGTTCATGTTGAGGAGCCACAGGAGCGTGAACCAGGCCTCGCACAAGAGCGCCGCCGCCGCGAGCCACCAGCAGCGAGTCGTCGCCGTGCTGCCGGCGCCGCCCGTCAGCAGAGAGGTGGCACGGTGGGCGAGGAGGGCGAGGAGCAGGGGAGAGGACGACGAGGTCGGCTAGCTTCCACGCCGTGCGGCGGATCAGGACCCTCTCCTGCAGCTCCTTGCCTCTCGCCATGGCCAAGCACCGAAGCAGCGCCGCGAGTGGTGGTTACTATTTTGAGGGTTTGTAATTGTAACTGTGCTTGGGACCAGTTCCTCCCAAGCAAAAAATCAGCGGCCGTTGATCATTAAAAAAAAAAAAAAAACAATTAACTACAATCTCTTATACTTAAGGGCAGTTTATCCAATCGACTCACGAACAGAATCCTCAAAGCTAGCGTTCGTTGCCGGCTCCTCGGTCGTCGTTTTCCCACGGCCGCCTTCAGTGCTTGCCTATACTGTTTTTTTGCGGATGGAATTTTATAAACAACAACGCATCTTTCATCGATCAAATATATTAAACGAAACGGAGCCATAAAGCTTACATTGTGCACATGTATTTTTCTCTCCGCATCTTGCATGAAGACGGAAATAGTTTTTACACAACGTGCTAGGATCGGATGCGCACTAGGGATGATAATTAGGTTTACAAATGATGATCATGGCCTCCCTAGCGAAGTGTGCTATATGTATTTTCTTTGTTATTATGTATTTATGTTTCAGCTAAGAGAAATACCCGTGCATTGCGGAGTTTCAAGATTATATAGATATAATATTATCACTCAAAAGTATGTCTTTGGGTGGGACCAAATGTAAAATTTTAACCCAGTTTTTTTTATGTTTCGATTTTATATTATGGACAATTAGCTGAGTAATAAAATTAACTTAATTTTATGTTAGAATGTTAGTTTGGCTAGGAATATTGTTTGGTAGTTCAAGGTTGGTTTAACAAAACCTTAACTTGCAGTAATCTAAATTCATAGCAAAATTATTAAATAAATCTAGAAAAGTCAAAACATCTTTTTTAGGCAGAGGTTTTTCTCCCCGTCCTTCCTGCCTCATATAAAGACCACAAAGCCTCAACAAACAGGCTGAGGTTGCTCAGGCCATGTTGGGCCGGGCCACCCTCTGCCAAGATTTCAAACAGGCCTCATAGGGCCCTGTTGGAATACTGGAATTTTACAGGATCTCTCTGTGCTGCTAGTCAGAACAGAACCCTCCGCCTCCCCGTGGCCGTACCTCCAACAGCTCCAGGGTCCCAGTGCTCTCGGCTCCCCATGGCGGCGCCGGAACCGGAGGCGAAGCATGAAGACGTAACCCCATCTCTGTCCCGCGAGCCGCTACCGGAGTCTGAATCCGACGCCCCTGCCTCCACTGGCCGCGAGCCGCTACCGGAGTCTGAATCCAACGCCCCTGCCTTCACTGGCCGCGAGCCGCCACCGGAGTCTGAATCCGACGCCCCTGCCTCCACTGGCAGCCAGGAGCTAAAGCCGTGGGAGCAGCACGCCGCGGTGATCAACCTCCCGCGCTACGACTACCGCGCATCAGGGTCCCTCCTCCTCAGCTCGCACTCCGGCTTCCTGATCACCTGCCCCATCAGTGCGTCCCCTATCCAATTACAGAGATTATTTAATCATTCAAGCTTCTGTTGTCGGATTTATTCGTCGATTAATGCTTTGTGAGGTTTTTTTTTTTAAAAAAAAAAAAAAATCTGCAATTAGTAGAATTTAGTTCTGGACAATGGATGCCCCAAACTAGCTTCTGTCTTATTTAGCGTTTGTGTTCGAGTTCCTATGGTCGGGGATATATATTGTAAAGATTTAGGCTTCGGTCTATCATACAAAAGCGTTGAACTACGATATTAGACAATTTTTGACATGTTCGTTGTGAAATTTCCATTATGCACTAGTAAGACCCATACTGGTGGCCATAAGCAATAAGCATAGTAACATACATTGGCAAGTGAGGATTCCCATGATTTCTAGTATCAATTTATAGCCGCCATCATGTAATGGTTCATGACTCCCAAGAGTCGATACTGTTAAGTAATCAAGTTCACAAGTGTTGTCAAAATAAGTTTAGTTGGTGGGTCACCTGTAACTTCTGTTTCAGTGAATTTAGCTCTGTGCTCTTGGCTATTGCATGGATGCAGAACAATCTCAAATTATAAAGAGAATTCTACAGGAAAGAATGATAATGTATCATTCACTCGCAGTACCGTTTATAAAGTTTTGACTACTAAAAAAAGAGTTTGATTCAGTATAGATAGCATGTGGGCATTGTTACAAACTTGATTTGATTTTCATTTTCTTACAGAGCGTGAGAAAAGTGCAACCAAGGAAGCCATTTCCATTCTTGAGGAGGTCGTTGCTC
The DNA here is from genome assembly GCA_015847255.1 of Hyparrhenia diplandra. Taxonomy (NCBI): domain Eukaryota; kingdom Viridiplantae; phylum Streptophyta; class Magnoliopsida; order Poales; family Poaceae; genus Hyparrhenia; species Hyparrhenia diplandra. The sequence continues at coordinate 97,504 of JADLZK010008646.1, forward strand.
ACCAGGTTGCTCCAGAGTATTTAATTGTCTTTCCCAGTATTTAATTGTTTTATTTTGCAATATACCAAAATTATGTTGCATTTCATTCACTATTTGATGCATGCTCTCAAACCTACATGTGGAGGAAGTTCTATATTTTCCTGCCTAATAGTATTTAACTGTTCCATCCTCTGTTCATATGGCTTTCTCATGCTACATATCTTGAATGTGTAGGTTTTTTTTAGTTGCACTGTTTACAACTTCAGTCTGCAGTCTTTTCTCCAGCGACTGAATAGCTTAGCTATGAATATGAGCACCAGCAGTTTAAGGGACATTTACAAATTTAGTTATACAGCTTCTGTTTGAAACTCTTTTCAACTCTACCTTCCACACAGTCTATGTTAGAATATGCTGATTTGAAAGCTTCATTTCTTTTGTTCAGTACATTGGTGATGCAAATTGCTGTGTTTCCGGACACACAGAACCATGTGATGTGAAAAATGCAGCGAAGAAAAGAAAACTGTGCTTTCGGAGGCATCAGGAAGTTTAGAAGAGGCAGTAACAGATGGGATTAGTAATGATGTTTCAGAATCAATTGGTCAGTATAGGTTATCTGATTGTATCCTTATACTTATAACCATTATTGATCCAGAAAGGCTTTCCATGTGTTATTTTCTGACTTGTGGACTTCTTGGCGCCATGGTAGGAGGCACTGGAAACTCAGGCTCACCCCAGTCCAAGATGAATGGCAATGTTAACAGGGCTTCAAATCTCTCACTGGTTAAGCTATCAAGAAGTGGCTTGCTCTTCTTTAAATTCCCTAGTGGAGGCCTTCATGTTGTTGAGATGCTTACAGAAATACTTCATTCACTCAAATCTGGGAAACTCAAATCTCCACAGTAAGGTTCCAACTTCACTGTAAGAACTCATCTTCTGAAGTTCTGACATTAGAAGCTGAGATGCTGCTACTGCCATTTAAAAATGTCTAAATGACCAGTACTATACATTTTCTAAGTTTTGTGGAACTGAAAAAAAAATAGCCTGTGACACTTCGTCTGCAGTACTTTACTGAAAAAGTTACCAGCCTTGATTCAGTATTCATTCTGCATCTTTTATTCTTTTCTTAGTGATTCTACACAGCATGCTGTTCTTGTGTATCCTTTTCTGCTTATTGGCTGAATGAGACTAGTGCTGAATGGTGTCCTAGAAATGCCCTGGCCAAATGAGATGTCAATTTGGGGCTAAACATGCCATTATTTATGTTGCTAGATTTTCATTCTAGCAGTTTGATTTGTGCAACCTGTGTTACCAATCTTCTTTTCAATAAAGTTGAACAGCAATGTGATTTTCTTTCTTCCGATCAAGTTGCATATGTAAAATACAGGGATGCTGCTGATTATAAGCTACTCCTACTTCATATAGTTAATGGCTTAAAGATTTGGTGTTTAGAGTCAGTTTAAGAATCAATCTAAGGTTCTCCTTGTATTGTTAGAGTGTTACATCGTCTAAATTAACTCTGAATTGACAGATGGTGCCACCGCATATTTCCTATTCAAGAAACTTGCGTTCTATCAGAAGAAGATCTGCATGCCACTGTGTCAAAGTTATTCCTTGACTTCTTCAGGAGCAAGACTAACAAGGACAAGCCTATAAAGGTAGAAATTGCATCATTTATCTTTGTTTAACCATTTTGTTAATGCTTCATGGAGTGAAATGCATCCTATTTTCTACTGCAATGTTTTATGGAGCACTTGATAGATATCCATGCTATCAGGTCTCATACAATGGTTAATGTATTTTTTTAAGTTGTCTCCTACATTTTAATGCCAGGCTCTGTAGCACTTGCTCTATTACCATCATTATTATGCATCATAATTCATAATTACTGCACTCTTTTGTTAAAGATCGCCATTTCACTTTTGCACTTAAAGAGCATCGCTAGCTGTAGTACACTATACACTGTCTCATGAAAACATTTTATACTGAATAAGTTTTGACATATTTTACAGTTTGCGGTTGCCTATAATAGAAGGGGCATCGATGAGACTGATAAGAACAGTAATGAAGGTTCAAATCAGCAGGCTTTGATGGACAGGGAGCAATGTTTTAAAGTGGTAGCTGCTGCTGTAAAATCCATTGCTGAGGACTCAGTGGTTGATCTTAGATCTCCTGAGGTAACCTTGACCGACAATTATAACAGCTTGCATAGTTACTCGATGCTGGTTGGATGACAAACAACATCATACTTGTTAAGATCTAAGTTGGAAAACAACAAAGTTTTGAATGCTCACTAGTGAATCTAAGATCTTGTTTTCCATGCCATCATGATGAAAACTGGAAGTTTGGTCAGGTGTTGACATCTGACATATGTCAGAGAGTCAGAAGACCCTTTCAGATTTCTCTAGCAGCTACGAATCTAACTGTTTGTTCGTTGAAGTTACCAAACTTAAGACTACCCGCAAATTTTATTATATATCTACTTGAAAGTATGTACTTGTATAGTTGTATTCCTCGGGTTTGCTTATAGTAGTTTGAAATATTTCACCTACTGTTCTTTTGGATATGCATACATTAGACGATAATTAGATTTTAAGATTTGTGTTTCTTTAGATCAACTCCAAGAATCTCTTTATACCCCGTATTGATAGGAATAGAGACTTTAATGAAAAAAGGTCCTCCAACATCTTCTTTAATTAGATCTCCTAATATTGCTGCCCTCTATTCCTGATTTGTTGCTCTAGTCAAAGATGTCAGAGCTGGTTATCTAGAACGCGTACAAGATATAGAGAAACCATTGGAGGGTTGAAAGAGACCGGGTTTTTTTTAGCCTGTATAGAGAGCGATTTTTAATTCAAGTCACTCTCCAAATAATAAGGATAAAAAGTGAGTTTAAAAAGATTCTTGGAGACGCTTTTACATTAACATATACGGGGCGACTAGGACTTCGTGATAATTTATGGGTTATGTCAAGCTTGGTTTTGAATTGATTTTCATTAATTTTGTCTAGCTTCATGGTTTGGTAAAGTGAATGACATGTGTTCCTAATGTCCAGGTTGCGGTACTCGTTGAGATGCTCCCGGTTTCAGGGGTACCTGTTGGATCTTCGGTGGCTGGGGTGTCCGTTCTCCCAGCCGAACTCATCTCAACCAAGCCTCGCCTTTGTGTCAGGTCTTTGGTGCTTGATGCAAAAGCAGCAAAAAAGAAGTGAAATCTTGTAGTGCCTCTCGCCAACCAGAGTAGCTGTAATGGGAAACTGTGGATGCAGGTTTTCACCTGCCTATTTGTACTCGAGTACTCATCACCTGAAGCCTTGTTTTTATCAGGACGTGAAACCGTGATCAAGGCGAGTTTTTAACAAGCATAGAAGACACTGGCATGCCTTCGACAATGTATCATCCTTTACCCCCCCCACAAATAGTCGTTTGTCTGCCTTTTGGGAGGTTAATTTGTGTTTTGTAGCAGCATAGCAGAGAATTCATCCAGTTCTTGCCAGCGTGCCGAAATGTCAAGACTGGCCGGCCATGATGGCTCATCCACTGTTTGTTTCAGAACTTTGTCCATCGTGTCCAGCCACAAAAGCATGATGCATGTTGCTGAAGAAACCAGCCTCTGCGACGGCTTTTGTTCCGGCCGCCGTGCTTTTCCCCTGTAATCTACTGTGCCGCTCATCATGGTAATAATTTGTACTTGAGGCAAGATGCCGTCAGTTTTCAGGCTTTTGGGGAAGTGGTAAATGCCCGTGTGATTTTGACAAAAGGATTGATGCCGCTTCCTTTTTACCCAGCATCAAAGGCGAACACGGAAACTGGCGATTGTATTTTTGGATGGGATTTGTCAATCCTTGAGGCAGCAGATCAGTGGTCTGCATCAAACTAGCTTTGCTCCTCGCTCTTAGGCTTTTGACAAACACCAGCTCAAATGGAGTAGACATGGACAACACACGCACGCATATGAGATGACTCATGTTTTAATCATTCTGTTTGTTTCATTTCAGCAGGGAGGGTAAGAAGGGCATCATGCATGCTTGCGTAGTCATGGCTCATGAGTACATTGCTTGGATAGTTGTATATACGCAGGCCTGCATTACTCATCTCTGCTGTTAAATCTATTCTGAGACATATACCTGACACGAAAATTACAGGAGGCATGCAACATGATCAGATATTATGCATTAGGTAACCTCAATTTACCCCTAAATTCTTGGTTTTGTTTCTGAAACAACATTGACACACAGTCCTTGATTTGAATGCTTGCAAGAAAGTAGAAACATTTTAAAGGACATAGAGAATCTCCCCTTTGTTCAGGAAATCCCTGCAGGTACAGGAGCTGCCAGCCAAAGTAAGGGGCAGAATGGGAGGAAGAGTGAGGACAGGCTGACAGCAGCACTGTATTCCTAATAGGGCACCTACATTTGACCTACATGGATCACTGAAAGTGTCCTAAGGCCCTGTTTGGATCTGGGCCGTTAATTAGTAGCTGCTAGCAGGAGCAAGCCAGCTAATAGCTTTTTATAGTGGTGTTATTAACTCACCAATGGTTTCATCTATCAGTCAGTAATATTTAGCCTAATAAAGTTAATTGCGTTTCTTATTATTAGGTTGGTAGGTACTAGTTCTTTAAGATATTTGTTAGGCTATTAACTGGGACATTTCAGATCTACTTATGCTAATGTTAGCTGGAAACAATTAGCAGCTAGGATCCAATCACTATTCCCATGTTTGAAGCTTCCATTTCGCTTGTCACTTCCATTTGACAGTTTTGCCTTCAACACTAACCTAAAAGGGAACATGTGAACTGTTATTCTTCAGGTCTTCATTTAACACACTTAGTTCTAGACTAGACACCCAATTATGTCGAAGACAAGCGGGATCAAAAGACAGACAACTAACCACCACAGCCTATGGCATGCATTCCACCATTGATATCCAAACGAAATTACATCAGCATGCAATACATCATGGAGCATTGATGTACAAAATTCAGCACGGTGATTAAGCTATGATCCACATATGGACAGGGAAAGGTCCAAGTTAACTCTTCTCTGCCTGGCGAATATGCAGCTGCCTGACGGCCCTGAGCATGCACTCAAGCAGCTGGTCGACGACAGCGGCGTGAGGACGCAGCCGCCTTCTTCGCTGGGCCACGAGACAGCGGCCACAGCTTTCGGGTCAATGGAGGACGCTGGCGGTCGCCACGGTGAACGTCTCCTGGCCGCTTCGTCTCTAGTCGCAGCAGTGCAGAATCGTCCGTCTTGGCACTTGATCTCCTCCTTGGAAGAGAGCTGCCTCACCACAGGGCTGAGACAATTTGCTATGGGCGGCTTGCCAGTCTGTAGAACAGAACATGTAGCAGCAGTCAGCTGAAGCACCAAGTCGTTGAATTTGTTAGAAAATATAAAACGATCGAATGCACTGTTTTCTTTTTCTTGTTTATTATTACTGCAATAGAATGCACCTAGTTTGTATGAATTTGGCCCTTGTTGATAATTGAGGTCGTTTCTTTGCAGTGAAGCTGCGAGGAACAACAGTGGTCGACAAGGAACTACTACAGTATGCTCGATCATGTGAATCATGATAATTCAGAGGCAAACGGCCGGTACGCTGGCCTTTGCCTTTTCTCGTCGGCCGGAGCAAAGCACCAGAGAAGCTTTAATGGGCTTGTTCTTTCTGAATGGGCATCTGCATCTGTACTGCAACATCGCCCGTCATCATGTGCATGCCCCTGCAAGAGGGGTTGGAGTGCAACGGGAACAGATCGAGTGCTGCAAAAGCCCCTTCTTTTGGCATATCATTGTCGACGAGTTCGAAGCAAATGCCTGAGAGGGCTCAGGTTCTCAATGCAAGAGCCATTTCTGGCACTCCTCTGCATCACCGGCTTTCATTTCTGGTTGGCCTACTTCAAGCCAAGAATTCTTCTCAAGAGCAACAGGGACAGCTGCGGCTAATGAAAACTAGCTACGGTTGCACGTATGCTGCATCACCACTCTATGCACAATGCATTTCAGCTAATGTGAAGTCCTGATCCTGAACAGGATGACCATGTTGCTGAAGCACGTAGGTACTCCATTATAAAGCAAGGCATGCTTGCAGATGCAGATGAGACGACTTGAGAGACATGTGAAGAGAAAGATCAGCGTGCAAAAGCAGTTAAGACAAGAGAGAGATATCTTCTTTTCATAACCCTCTTTTCCCCCCAATGCTTCTTTTCAGTAGCTTTTCTTTTTTATTTCTTTTATACCTGCCGTACCTTGAAGGGGTCCGGCTCGGTCTCGGCTCCTCCCACCCAAAATCCCAGCTCTCGCAAGGTGGAAGCGGCCGTGGCAGCACGAGCGGCATCCCTCTGCCACTGCCATCCGACGCCCTCGGTGGGAATCCCTCGCGTGTAATCATCGCCGCAGCGCCGGGTGCCAGGAGCCCCCATGTCACTGTTCCCCTGCATCTGCATGCTTTCGTGCGTGGCCGTGGCTGCAGCTTCTGCCCCTGCCTCTACCCTGTTCATCCAAGCAGAGGCAAAAGATTGGCATGGCAAAGGTGTTTGTGTGTGTGTGTGTGCCAAAGGTTAGGGATTTTTATCATTCTGTTGGAATGGAATGCAGTAGAGATGAATAAAAAGCGGCAGCAGAGAGGTGCAAAAAACCTTTTCATAGGTGGGCAGATGAATTCCTTGGGGCCTCCATCATCAATGGCGAATGAGTGCTTCAGATGTCCTAACCGTGGTTGCATCTCTAATGCTAACATGAAAAAGAGAAGAGGTAAGAAATAAAGGTGGTTTGGCTTTCCATTAGCAACAGCATTCTTCAAAGTGGTTTGGCTTTCCAGTCCTCCCATTAGCACCACGCATGTGCAAGGGCAAGACAACATGGAGGACACATGTATGCATGGCACGTGCTGAACAATCTTGTAACTAATGATTGCTAGCTGTTTAGTAGTAGTATCAGGATGGTCTATGTTTAGCTAAGGATCTTAATCCCAAATCCCAAGGTCACTGGGAAAAACTAAGAAGATTGCTCTAATAAGAAAATGAGCTGGGAGTAAGAGGAGAAACAAATACAGACAAAGGCAGTATCTCGCTCACCTCTCTTTCTAATGTCATGTCCTGAACTTCTGTACATCTGTTACCGAGAGCAAAAAGAACCGAGTTAGAATAACGTAAATGCACATTAGCCATAAGTTTTTTTTAAAAAAAATAATGGAAAGAGTTTGCAGACTCTACGACTCAAACAGCCAAATTCTTACAAAATATTCAGCTAATTAGCTGGGGGAAAAAGAAGGAGAACACAAGTAAACCGTAAACGAAGGTGATCTATAACTATAAGCAAAGTCATAACAAGAGCTTCTGATCATGATTATATCCGTGCAGTCGTGCGTATATTGTATCGTACTGAGTTCAGATGGGAAGAAACGAATGAACTGACCTGAAGGTGGCTCTTGACATGAGCAATGGTAAGCCCTCTGACATCCATGAGCTGAAGAATTAGCTTAGGAGTAGCTTCTGCAGGATCACCAAGAGCCCACATGAACGAGGCCATTTTGGGCGAGGAAAGATAGGGTGATACATCATATCACAACGCATCCACACCATGAATGAAGAACACCAAACCAACGACTACAGGTATGTATGTATATGCATGCTAGCGTGAGAAATGAGAATTAACACAGATGAAGTGAACGTACTGTCCTGGCCACCGAGGCAATCGACTGCTCGGACGAAGTTGCGATGGAGCTCGCTGGTCCACCTGAGCCTGGGCACCTTGGACCTGTTGTACCGCCTCGTCGCCGCCCCGTTCCTCCCACCGCCGGCGCCACCCATCTTGCTCACGCTCTCGGCTGCTGGCAGCCTCTTCGACCTGCTTCTTCTATCAGTCGCCTCGCCTCTCTCCCGTGGTGCCACCGTGTGTGGTAGCGCGCTGGCGGCTAGCCTCGGTCGCTGCATGCGCTGCTAGGTAGTAGCTCCTGTTCTCCACTGCATCGCTAGCTCTCCTCCCGGACTTGCGGCCGGCCGGGGGTTGCTTGTCTATATATCGTTGGGCGTTCAGGCCGTGTCTATCCTCTACTAGACTGACTGTAGATTACAAGAGAGGACCAGACCGAACAGCCGGTGGTGCATCAGCCCCCAAGTGAATACTGAATAGTGATCCCACGCGCCACGAGAGATGGCCATCATTAGCAGGATTCATGGAGTTTCAGGGGTATCGCAGATTGCTAACGTGTTGTGAGCCCAGTGGATCGACAGTGGCGTTGCAAGCTACTAGCAATGCCACCTACCTACTTGCAACATTGATTACTCGTTGTACATATGACCAGGGTTTTTATACCGCTTTCGGTAAACCCGCGGCTTATCGCGGTAACGGACTTACCGCCCGGTCCGGTTTTGGCGGGCGGTAAAAAACCGTCAAATTCAAATTTGAAAATGAAAAAAAAAAAATGTTGAAAATATTCTATAAAATAGTTCATGATTTATAGAAGCCAATGGTATAAAAATTTGTCAGATTGGAGTTGGTTTGGTATAAAAAATTTCAAATCTAAGTTTAAAAAAAAAGAAAAAGAAAAATACACAGCCGGCCCATTAAGGCCCATTAAATCATGAAGGTCGAAAAACATACTAAACACACTCAAATTTAAGTAATTTTGACATCATTGGATTCTACAAATCATGAAGTATTTTTAGGAATTTTTTTAGCATTTTATAAAAAAAATTACATTTTGAATTTTGAAAAAACCGTTCAAACCGCTCAAACCGCTCGGTAAACCGCTCAAACCGCTCGGTTTACCGGATTTTTACCGTTCGCCGGCGCCGTTTGAATTCAGTTGAATTCAAATTTCAAACCGTCCGGTAACCGTCCGGTTTACCGGTAACCGGACCGGTTTACCGAAACCGGAGGCCGGCGGTTTGATAGGACCGGTCGGTAAAAAAACCCTGCATATGACACCTAGGTACAGTACTCCGACTACAAGCAAGTAGTAGGACGACGAGCGAGCTCGAATCCTGTCGTGTCTCGTTCGAAACAAACGGCACGCTGCAGGGTCTTTTACTCGATTCCGTCGCAGCCTTTTCTCAGCTCAGTGAACATGCCGCTATCACAGTCACGGCCTCACAGGTCACAGGCGCATGTTCCTCCTGCACATTCTTTGTCTAGCTTTGCCAAGCTACTACTGTCTACATATCCATTTTCAGCTGCAGCCAAGGGAGAAAACAAGAGGCGCGGCGGTGAGCAGCGGCCGCGAACAGAGCCGGAACGGGTAGCTGTGCGCCAGACTGCCAGTGAAAATGGGCAACGGCAGCACGAGCATACAGCTGCTGACCTGAGGCACCCACGCATCCTACAGCTTTGCCAGGAATTTGAACGTTGCATGAAAAGTGTACACACCGCATCGGCGAAAAAGACATAGGGAGATGCCTTCTAGCTAGGCGTCAGGTCAGGTGCTGTTCATAGCCGAATGGTGGTTTAAGTTTTTCGAAAACATGATTTTTTATAACGCAGGTCCAGTAGCGGAGCCAGAAGCTTTTAGGAGCTGGGCAATCTTCATTATGCAAAACATATTTAGCTAGTAAATCATAATGCTCTTCTTTGGTACTGTATAAAGGAAATTTTTATTTAAAAAATCACAGACGAGCCTGGCCGTGGGGATACGGAAATGGTACCCTCATTGAAGGGAGATCCTATTGGATATATGCTAGATATCGTATTCCGTGTAAAGACTTTTCTGGTAACCGACCAAGACTAGATTCAATTGATCAGGATCAGATCTATAACCCTACCCTTTTTTATTTTGAACCTGGGTGTCTCTTCATTTCTCAACAGCTAACAGATCGTTAGCAACAATTACAGCAATGTTTGGAGGGAGCGAGCTAATGAACATCTCCTCCCCCTCAACACACGCATTACCCAGCACAGCCAACTCATGAGCGGCTTTGTTACAATCTCTTTGGACAAACACACATTCAAACTGAATAAAATTCAAAGCTAATAATGACTTCACTTCGTCAATTAGATGCCCCAGGATGGCACCATCATATGCAGTAGAGTTGATCGCCTTGACCACCTCCTGCGCATCAGTTTCAACGACCAGACGGCCAACGGCCAAGTTCACCGCACACTGAATGCCCTGCAAACAGGCTATGATCTCTGCATGGAACGGGTTTAGCAGGTGTTGCACACAACCTCTTCCCGCAATCACTACATCTCCATCACAATCTCGAATTAAGAACCCCCAGCCACCAGATTTTGTCGTTGGTAAAAAGGATCCATCACAGTTAAGCTTCAAGATATCACTTGGCGGTTTCATCCATCGGGCAAGGCTGCGCTGTCTCCTGTCAGCTTCGTTACCCACCAACATATTCATCTCCTTTGTATAGCTCTCCACACATCTAGCAAGAGCGCTGGGGCTTCTCCTTCTCCCTTCCTCCCTAATAATGTTTTCTCTCGGACCAGGTGTACCACAGGGCCGTGATCATTAGCAGCTTCTTCTGTTCCCTGGCCTTCAGTATCTTTTCGACAGCATCTAATGCCGAATGTATGGTGGCCAGCACACTTCTCTCAGTTTCCAGTCCCAACAGATTCCAGAGATTTCTTGCATTTTTGCATTTGAAAAAAAGATGAGCTCCGTCCTCGCCAATATGATTGTATACCGGGCAATTCTCAGTTATTTTCATTCCCCGTCGCACTAGATTACACCGCAGAGGGTGGCTATTATGTGCGAAACGCCATAAAAAGTGTTTGAGCTTGTTGGGGCATCTCACCTTCCAAATTTGTTTCCATAACCCATCAGGAACTGAATTGCTTCCACTTTGTTCTCCATTCTTGCTTCTTCTTCTCAGTTTACAGTCTCGAGCCACCTTGTAAGCACTTTTCACGTTAAAGACACCATGTTTGTCAAAATGCCATGCCGGGAGGTTTTGCCGCCCTTGATGCACCGGAAGAGATAGGATCAACTCCACATCTTCTTCCCAAAATAAGTCCCGCACCAGCATTTGGTCCCACTGACCAGTATGTGGGTCAATTAATTCATCAACTTCCTTCAACAGGTTTTGGCCTCGTGGGGTTATCACTCGCCTTGAAAAATCTCTTGGGAGCCACGGGTCTGACCAAATATTCAGGCCAGCCCCATCACCAATTCTCCATATCAAACCACTTTTCACCACTTCTAGCCCCTCTAATATGCTTCTCCAAGTGTAAGACATACCGTTCTTCGCCGTTGCTTCCAGGACAGAAGTGTTTGCATAATATTTTGCTTTCAAAACTCTAGCACAAAGGGACTCCGGCTGCTGCAATAACCTCCATGCTTGCTTCGCCAACATAGCCAAGTTGAAAGAGTGTATGTCTCGAAAACCAAGCCCACCCTCACCTTTCGGCTTCATCATTTGGTCCTTGCCAAGCCAATGGATCTTATGCTTCCCCTCTTGGTGATTCCACCAGAACCGACATATCATTGCACAAATTTGATCACATAGAGTTTTTGTTAAATCAAAGCATCCCATAGCAAAGGTAGGTATAGCTTGTGCAACGGCCTTGATTAACACTTCCTTGCCTGCCCATGACAGGAATTTTTCATTCCACCCTTGCATCCGTTTCCAAATACGATCTTTGAGATAAGCAAAAGTATTTATTTTTGATCTGCCCACATGCACTGGCAGCCCCAAATATCTTTCATTCATTGTTTCTTTGGTGACCTGCAGCAAGTCACAGACCACCTTCCTCTCATCCGGTCTCGAGTTCTTGCTAAATAATATCACTGATTTTGCTTTATTAATAACTTGGCCCGAACACTCTTCATATAATTGGAGAATAGACTGCAAGTGCCTGCAATCCCCTTCATTCGTCTGAAACAAAATCAAAGAGTCGTCGGCGAATAACAGGTGTGATATGCTTGGAGCACCATGGCAAATCTTTACTCCTGCAATAAGACCATCTTGTTCCCCTTTTTTCAGCAGGGCTGAAAATGCTTCAGCACACAGTAAGAAAAGGTAAGGGGAAAGCGGGTCCCCTTGTCTAAGTCCCCTCTCCGGAATGAAACTATCAGACAAATCACCATTAACCTTCACCTGGAATCTTACTGTTGAGACACATTCCATAATTAAAGAGACCCAGCTTTCATTGAACCCCAGCTTTTGCATCATTTTTTCCAAGAAACTCCACTCAACTCTGTCATACGCCTTACTCATATCAAGCTTGACGGCTGCATAACCCACTTTCCCCTCCTTCTTGTTCATTAGATAGTGGGTTAGCTCATAGGCAATCAGTATATTATCTGAAATTAACCTCCCTGGGACAAAAGCACTCTGATTTGGTGTGATAATGTCTGGCAATATTTCTCTGAGCCTGTTAGCAAGCACCTTTGAGATTACTTTGTACACCACATTACAGAGGCTGATAGGTCTTAGGTCCGACACCTTTTTTGGATTCTGAACTTTCGGGATCAGAGAGATAATAGTGTCATTCCAACCCTCATGCATACAACCACCCCTCAACACGGTCAACACATCCTTGATCAATTTAGAGCCCACAACATCCCAGTACTCTTTGAAAAAGATAGATGGCATACCATCCGGCCCCGGAGCCTTTAGGTCCCCGATTGCGTCCAATGCTCTTCTGATTTCATCCTCCGTGTATTCCGTCATGAGAAAAGTGTTCATATCAGCTGTTACGCTGGGCTGTACAGCATCAATGAGCTGCTGCATGCGCGCCCCATCGATTCTTGCATTTGACCTGAAAAGCTGCGCAAAATGGTTAGCTATAAACTCTTTTTTCTCCTCTTCATCTACCACCCGTTCCCCATTCTCCTTCTCCATATCGCCTATTCTATTCCTCCTCCTCCTCTCTGAACATGCATTGTGGAAATACGTAGTATTGCGGTCACCATGCTGCAGCCAGTTAACATGTGCTCTTTGTTTCCAATAGATGTCTATTTGTTCCTCTAGACGATCCACCTTAAAGCACCACACTGCTTCCATTTGGACCGATTTATCGCTTATCGGTTTTTTCCTCCACATCTCAAGTTCTTTTTTTGCCTTCCTAACCCTCTTCTCTAATTCACCCAATACATTTGAACTCCAATCCTTTAAGCTCGTGGCCACCCCCCTCAAATTCTCCACCAAGGTGCTACCACCATCGGCTCTTTCACCCCATGCTTCCTCAACCACTCTCCTACAGCCATCCTCCTTTAGCCAGCTCGCTTCAAACTTGAAACCGCCCCCTCCACTCATCCTCCTTGGGAGCGGATCCGTTTCAGCCACCACCGGCCTGTGATCAGTGATACGGGTCTCCGTTTTTATATGCACCAGCGGGAACTTCATGCGCCATCCCGCATTCGCCCTTTGCCCGGTCTAGTCTTTCTCTAACATACGTAGACCCCAAAGAGTGCTTATTTCTCCACGTAAAAATGTCACGCGTAAACCCCAAGTCATCGAGCTCACACACCTCCAGAGCAACTCTAAAGCTATCGAGGCATGCTTGAGTTCTGGGTATGCCTCCATCCTTCTCATGCTGGTACAAAATCTCATTAAAGTCCCCCATGCAAAGCCATGGCCTCTTCTCCTCTCCCATGTCTCTCAGCCCTTCCAAGCTCCCATGTTTTTAATTTTTGCTCCGGCTCCCCATAAATTCCCGTAAAACGCCAACAGTCCCCGCCGGACTCCTGGACCTCCATGTCAATGTGGTTTTTTGATTTGCTCATCAAGACCACATCAACTCCACTCCTCCACAACGCTGCCAAGCCACCTCCCTTCCCTTCGCTATCCACCACCTCCATGTGCGTCATCCCCAACTTCTTTTGAATCACTTTCATTCTCCTCTCGTCCATTTTAGTTTCGGACAAGAAGAGAACATCGGCTTTCTCGGCGTAATGACACCGAAGAAGCCCCCGAACTGCGCGGGAGTTTCCCAACCCCCGGCAGTTCCAACTCAAGAGCTTCATTGATTCCCGCAGGGCCGGAACGCCGGCCCCGCCTCCTTCTGAAAGTTATCTGAAAAATCTCCCTCTTGCCTCCCCACCTTCACTACTCTATCCCCCCTCATCAACCTCCATATCTTCCTCCCCTCCCTAGATCTTTTCTTCTCCACAATGACACTCTCCCCGGCTTTTCACCGGTCACCCGACTCCTAACTTGTCTCTTGAACTTCTTTGCTTTCCCTTCACTCCCGGCTTTTTGTCCGGTCTTCACATCCACATTAGTCCGACCAACCTCCGCCTCGCCCCCATTTTTGGCACGGCCGTGACTTCCTTTTCAATTTGTTTGGCCATCACCAACACCTTGAACTGCTGCACCTTTTTTCCTCGCTCATTTGCCCAACCGATAGTGCTTTCTTTGGACCACTATGTTGTATGATCGGTTTTCTTTGCCTTTAGTGGACTCGTCACCTCCTGCTCCTCCTTACGGTTCTCTGCAGCCTCACCGATAGAAGTTTCCTCCTTTCTCCAGCTATCACTATCACTACCTCTTCTTTCACTACTCCCCCTACTACCAGACCCTCCAGCCCCTCTCCCCCGGTTTCCCCTCCATGGGAGCATAGAGCGTTGTTCAACAGATTTTCCACCATACTCCTCCCCAAACTTCTTCTTCTCAGGTATGAATCGAAGAGCTCTACTGAACTGGGGTGTGGAGTCTTTCGCATTTAGGGTGAGACATGACCGATCGATGTGACCGATGAGCCCACACAGATAGCAGAAGTCGGGCAAATATTCATACATCAGTGGACACCACTTGATCTTCTCCTGCTCCCCTTCGCCAACATCCAATGTCACCCCTCTCATCAACGGCTTCCTGATGTCAATCCTCACCTTCACCCGCAAAACTTCACCAATTGCCTGACCATTTTCATCGGCATCTACAGCCAGGACCTCACCCACCATCTCTCCAATCGCCTCACCAACAATTCTATTCATAAACCCCAATGGCATTTTCAAGATCCAAACCCAGATTGGGATCTCATTGAATTCCATCTCATCAATTGTTTTATCTCCCTCAAAATCCACTACTACCACGAGATCCTTTCCGGACATCCATGGCCCATCCTCCAAAGCCCTCCTCTTCCCCGATTCTTGGAGGAACGTGAACAGGAAACGATTATCACCCATCGCCTTACACTCCACACCCCGCATTGGGCACCAAATTCGACCAAGGGTGAGAGCTAGGGTCTCAGCCTTCACCGGTTTGTCTGAGAAGACTTTTGCCACCCCCCGTGGCTCTCCACGCCCTTCACTCCCGCCTTCGCACCACCGATCTTGATCCCCTTCTTCTCATGATCGACCAGTTCGGTTTCAAAGCATCCCCGCCATCCCAACATCCATCGGATCCATCTACCCCAAGCACCGCACCCCCGGACTCCTTCCCCTTGGACGGCCGCCACGGACCCCTCGTTGGGGATGCGCCGCCACCACCCCTCGATCACGGGAAAAACAGACTATATGGCCGTCGATTGGATGTGAACCGGATGTTTCGATCGGGAATATGATCGGAACGGGGAAGTGGACCTGGATGCTACGATCGGGAGGATGATCGGCCGGAAGTGGTGGATGAACGGGGAACCCTAGTCGCCACGGAACGGCCAAACCTCAAGTCGCCCCGCGCCGAGGACCTTCGAATGTGCAGGTTTCTTGGAGAAGGAGAACCTGAAAAAAAAGGTCATAACCCTACCCTCATGCTATTTAAGGCAGGTAGGGACCCCCTCTAAACGTCTTATCGTACAAGCATACAATCCACGAGATGCGAGCGTAGGGCATTACGTCACAATGATGACCTAAACCTAAATAAACCTTGTGTTCATCTCTTGTGTCACCATCTAGTTCGTGTCTCGCACCTCGATCTCTCGATTCATCTACTACCGTGGACATATCCCTCGATAGGCGCCGCGATCTTTTGTCGACACCGGCTGGCCGCTAGGGTAGTCGGGCGGTGGCTACTCCACTTTAGCGCAAGTCTAGGGCAACAAAGCGACTTCTCTTTTTTTTTTAGAAAAGGTCTAGTCGGATCAATAAAAATCGAGGACATGTTTCTCTCTCCTACGGGCAAGCAACAACCAAATTTATTGCGACACTAGGTCCTCAAATTTGAGTCGAGAACAAAATTCGAGTTTGTTCGGTCGTTGATGGAAAAAAATTACTTGACCTAAACAACAATATTTGTGGCTTGAAGCGGCGGACTTCGTCAAGCACTCGTTGGAGATTGTTGAGGAGCTCCTCAAGAATATTATTATGAGGGGCTTTCATGCTCATTCCGTCGGAAAGCGAACAACAACTTTAGTGGATACTAAGGCTTGTTGGAGTATCAAAGTGATTGAGCCAATTCATACACAAGCACTTGTGTCGGAGACAACATTGAGAGGTCACTGAGCTTGTAGAGGAGTGACGATCCTTGATTTATCATCTAGGCTTTTTTTCACATGATATCTATAGCTTATCACTCTAGGCTTGCTAGTAGACTAAGGGGGTGTTTGGGATTGCTCCGCTCAATATTTTTCAGCTCGCTCAATGTTTTGTTGCCAAATGGATTTAGCTCCATGCACACGAGTTCGAGAAAAAAAGTGTGGAGTTGTGAGAGCATCTAAAGAGGTGTTCCACAAACTTCAGCTTTTTGTGGAGCTTTTGCTCCACTGATGGAGTTTGCAGAGCGAGTTTGTGGAGCGTCCCAAACACCCTCTAAGTAGTAGTGCTTATTTGGTCCATCATTGTTACTAACTAGTTTAGCTAAGTGTTATTGCTTGTAGAAAAATTCAAATAGGCTATATTCACCCTCTTCTACGAATCTACATATCTTTTCAGAGCCAAAAGTTTTAACACAAGACTCTTTTTTATAGGCCATTTCAAGAAATTAGTTGTTGCCATCTTAAAATAGCTTGGCATTGGAGAGCTCCAATTGGTCACTAGAGAGCTCCCAATAGTCATTGACAATGTTAGAAAACTAGTCGTTAAAAACACCCTCTTTTGAAAACATGTTCTAGTCGAGATCGGTGCCATACAAAAGTTTGATGGCTAAAGGGATGAAATGGTAACCATGGCATGAAGGATGTGGAGGCAGCTGAGGTATAGAACTAATTAAAGAATGTGGAGGAGGCAGAGAGAGTATGAAATGCAGGGTGGGAAGACAAATAAGAGAAGGGATTGAAGAGAGGCAAGAGCCTAGGTCAGGAACAAGAGAGGTGATTGCAGGAAGGAGTGGCAAGGTCAGGTGAGGATGAAGAGAGGCATGGAGAGGTGGGGTTATGGTTTTGGGTTTCTATAAGACTCATACAAAAAGAATCTTTTGTCGCACGTGACACATTTCGAAATGGAAAAAAGTGGAGTACATGCATGTTGACACCTATGTATTGCTGGCATAATAGTGCGTCCATATTAATTGACACTAATCGTCCTCATCCACGTCCATGAATGCATCATTAGTACCGGTGCTTGATTGGCCGGAATGACCGACTGACGGGGATGGTCGCTTTTGCATAGGAGTGTGGTCGTATTAGTGTTGGTGTTAAAGCTAGAGTCATGGCCTATAACGTGACCTCATAAATATGAGAAGAGATATTGTATTTTTTGTGGCTAAGTGGTGAGTCTTGCAAGTGGGTGACCATGGCCAAGACCTTTGGTGGTCAGATGATAGTGTTAATGGAGGGGTATCATCCCTTAGTCACTGCCTTGAGGACATAGGGTCTCTAGCTTCAACCAAACTCGTCCATCATTGTCCAAAAAAAAAAAAAAAAAAAAACTCGTCGATCGAATACTACTTGTGAAATGTCATTTTTCCAAGTCAAAACTGTTTCCTTGAGAAAAAATCACTCAAGCAGGGGAGGATCTCTCCGTGCGAAATAAAAATAAATCTTGCTTGGCGTGCCGGTGTACTAAAGTACACAAAAGAAATAAATAGAGGGAACACAAACTTTATTCATATTTAATGAAAATACAAATATAGGTTCCCGATACATGTGCGCTCCATGGGTAGCCGGCTGGCGGCAATCTGACATAGGCGATTGTAGTCTTCATAGTTCCTAGGGCCTCGGAAAGCTCCTAGTTAATTACCCCCGTGAGTCAAGCTCACAGAGTACCTCCGATTAAAGCTGCGTTGGTCGCCGCCGCCGGTCTTCGCTTCACGTCTCCATGCTTGTGTGTTGGTGTAGATGTGGATGGCGTCGGCGTGTCCATGGCCTCGTCGGTCCATGAGCCGGTAGAACGTGGCTAGAACATTAGCCCACGCCGCTGTGTCGTTCGCCTCGTCGGTGTCGAACGACACGTGTTGTAGTGGTAGTAGCACTTGCATGGTTGATGTAGCTTGGACAGATTTGGACTTCCTCGGCAACGTCGTCGTGGTACGCCGTGGAACTTGATCACGTGGGGTTGTTGAAGTTGTAGTAGCTTGATGAAGACTTGCAATCGCTACGTCGTGTGCCTCGTCGGCGTGGGCTGGCGCGCGATGGTGTAGTAGTAGATGAAGTAGTAGGAAGATGTACATGGCTCGATCGCCTAACAGCTTCACCTGATGACACAAAATACAAAAGATAGAATTATATAAATAGGGCTCAAACGACAGTCGAGCTCCGGATTATAGTTTACTCTAAGTGGCACATGAAGGGCACTCACGTACACGCATAGGCATATGCATGTATACATACAACACAACTTGATGGTTGTTGGTGTCCTCTTGGCTTGTTAGAACACGTATATGAGCACGAATGTGCAAGCACACATGCACATGCTTGAATGCGTCATTGCCGATGTGTCTTAGTGCTCCACGACACCTCAGCATAATCTCGACTGCGGCAGCAGATGGTGTGGGCGTGTGTCGATCAGTCGCTCCTTGGCATGCGTGTCGTTGGTGCACGGCAGCCGACAGGCGTAGGTGTGGAGCGTCTTGTTGACGGCGTCCGGACTTGTCTTCGTAGTGTGGCGGCAGTGTCGAGGTAGATGGAGCCGCTGTCGATGGCGTCTGGGCTCATCCCTTGTACTGCGGCGATGTCGCCGGCGTAGACGAAGATGCTGGCCGGCGGCCCGGAGCATAGTCGGCGTAGCGGATGTACGTGGCGCAGCCAGGTATGGTGTCTGCCTCGCCGGCGCCGAGAGGCACATAGTAGATGCACGTAGAGTCAGCACTTCGCCGTTGCATCACTGGCCAGGGGCTCACGAAGATGAACGCCCTCTGCTGCTGTCTTAATGATGGATTGGCCGGCGGCCAGCTCATGGATAAGTCACAGGCGCCCTATGTAGATCGATCAGGCTGCCTTCTTCATGGTGCCCTCCTCTTCACGTGAGGATGGCCTGGCCAGGTGGATAGATCCTGGCCGGCAGCTTCATGGTGCCCTCCTCCATGGATGGATCTTGGCCAGTGGCTCCATGACGCCCTCCTCTCGACGTGAGGATGGTCTGGTCATGGATGGATCCTAGCCGGTGGTGACGGGCGGCGTTCCTGCTGGGCAGCACTTCATCTACGTACTGGATCGATGGCGCTGGTAGACGAGCTGCTCGGCATCGCGGTATAGATCGGACCGGACGAAACCATCTTGATCGAGGCAAGCACCGTGTGGTGGCGCCGTGTGCCGGCGGCTGCCTCTGGATCACATGCCGCCTGGATGCAAGGGTCCTCTCCTTCCTCGGATATATGGCACCGTGCCGGCAGCGGCTGCCTTTATAGTCCTCCAGATGTAGATCGTCGTTGTGCACACACACCTCCTGCTAGGCAGCCTGACGGCGCCGGGATGCAAAGAGTCCTAGATCGGACTTGGACGGACGTGGCCAGCAGCGCTCCGGCTCCTTGTGACGCGATGATTATCGCAGTCCTGGCTGCCTCATTCCGATCCGCTCGCCATGGCTTCCGGCTTGATGGATGAAGGCCTGCCTGCTGCGCAGCCTGACGGCGCGTGGATGCAAAAGTCAGGTCCCCCTCTATGGAGTCCAGAGGCTTCTTTATATAGGTCACGTCTAGGGTTGAAGAGAGGCTCTCGGCTGCACGCAGCGCCGCCAGGAATCAGTTGCGGCCCCGCCGAGATATCCGGAGTCGTCCCGATCCATTCGCTTGTACACAAGATAAGTACGTACGTGTACGTGCTTATCTGGCCGCCGTTGCAAAATATCTTGGGCTCATGCATATCCACCCAGAGGTTCTTGTTCTCACGTAGTCCCTGATGGAGACATGGGTCTAGCGAAATAGAGTTCCCTTGCACCCTATGAAACAAGCTCAAATACGTCTACGTATTCTCTCGCTTCCATCAATTTCCGTCGTCCTGCTCGTACACGTATACTCAAAGGTTCTAGAACATTCTAGACCACGTGCCGAGTCGTGCCAGGACGGAATATATATACACATGAACCGGGCGTACATACATACGCATCGTATAGCCAGTTCCGGTCGTATATGAGTGCACGTACTGCACTTGCTAGCTTCTTGTTAGCTGGCTAGCTTCCTTGCACGTTGAGATGCATACATATGCGTGCATGCTACCGTAGCATCACATGGCTTCTTTGCATGTCAAGGCACATATACATATATATATGCCACTGCAGCACGTTATTAGCTTCTCTAACTCTTTGTATGTAGAGCGTCAAAGATATATACGCATATACGGCCATATGCAGTTTATATACTTGGTAATACGCCCTAATACAAGTATACACATGGATTTTTATGTGACAAAAATCCATCAAACGCAAACTTGTCAAACTTCCGACCTATTTAATATAGAAAAAATATGCCAAAAATCCATAGCATCACAATACTTTGGTTAGATCCATTGTAAAATATATATCTGATGGTGTTGCATTTATTTGGTATTATGTATAGATATTAATATAGTTTTTCATGGCTTTATAAAAGCCACTAATAACTTAGGAAAAAAACTAAAACAATATGTACACAAGGCGGTCCACCGATGCCCACAACATCTCCAGGATTTAAGTCTAACTCAACCCAAAAGACTAACCTCATAGGTGAGGGTTGCCCCGTTTTGTATGTTGTGCTTCCTCATTATCATTTACGGATGTGAGACTAAACCTAAGAGAGATAATCTCGTCACGTGAGGATAATCATGCATTAGAGTTGTTAAGCAGTAATCCTTTGCTTGTAGTCCTGTGAAAGCAACAATAGACAGCATCCTAGCTTATATAGTGCATTGTATACTGGTACGTAGGGTACTAGTTGGAAGTGGTACTTCTCATTTGGCTGTAGGACTGTAGCAACTACTAACTAGCCAGCTGCAGTCCATCATATACCGCAAAGTAGGCAGTACCAGTACGTAGGCCGCCCGCGGTTGTGACAAATGATATACGGATTTCCCATCTCTGCTTTGACCACTCGATCGATGTCTCCGCTGGGCGCCGCGCAGGCGCAGCGACCCGGCCGGCCGCCCGGACGCGGCGCGATCGATGCCATTATGCCAAGAATAACATGATTCGCACGCGTGCGTGCATGCGGTGCGCCCATGCAATGCAAGAACCGCGTCGCTGACCATACATGTAGAAGTCATGCCATTGCTCTGCTGGGTGCCGCCGTGCCGGACTGCCGTTGCCGGGTTACTGCATCGCACTCGCACCTGCAATAACTGGTTCTGCCAGTGATCCAGGTATGAATCCAGCATACGTACAGTATGGGTATGGCCGAGTACAGAACGCGTGGCCGGCGTCTGCGCGACCGCTTTGGTTAAACGAAGATCCTCCGTCCGTCGAGTAGAGCTGTGGATCGAAGTGCATGTACTGCGTACTAGGTATTAAGGCAGGAGCAGGATGCATGCCACTAGCGCTAGCTAGAACGTACGTAATCCTGTCTGTCCGGCGAAGCGTATCCTATAGGCAGCAGATGTGAACTTAGTAAGTACTTACAGGTATCTCAGAGAGGCGAATTATTCAACCATTACTGGAGCCCGGACGATCGAGTTGCCATACCCAGTCCGAGGCGCAAGGCCCGGACGGAAGTTGGTCTACGTACAAGTACAGCAGCCTACAACAGCTCCTGGACCTGGAGCAACTACAGGCCGTAAACGTCCTCCACCGCTTTAATGCTTGTAGTACTACGGGTAGGAGTATATAAGTACGGCAGCATGCATGGGGTGATCTACGGAGCGCGGCAGCATGCATGCAGGCAGTCAAAGCGCGCAGGGAGATTCACCAAAGTATTCACAGCAAATTAAAGACTCAAGGTCAAGGGCCAGCGTCGTCCAACTCATCAATGTCCTGTGAGTTGTGACAGTGTCGGCTGCCGCTGTGCCTGTGATCCCTCGCCGCAATTCAGAGTTTATTGGCCAATGCAACCAAGGGAAGGCCGGACGGTCGACGTTGGGCACACGAGTACACCGGACTACTGGAGCGGCGCAAGGACCTGTTTGATGCCACGCTCCCTCCGTTTTTATTTACACGCTGTATTTAGTTTTGTCCTACATCAAACATAGAGATTGCTGACATAAGATTTATGTTTTTAGTATATTAGCTGAAAACAAGTTGAGACCGTTGAAAGACAAAGCAACTCTGAAGCTATTCATGTGTAGACGAAAAGTGTGCACTAGAATCTCTACTGCTGATCTTTCGAAAAAAAATCTGAACTGCAATTGTGACCACACACCTCGTTTATTCATCTACTGTTGGGGTTGTATTGTATATTATTAACCCCCGTTGATGTGTCTTGGGTCTAATTATATAATTTAGAAGTTAGTCATATGATATTTATGCCTTTTTGTGGCTCATACTGACATTTTTTTTTGTAAATACTAGCCTCGCTGGCTCGGGGCGGACTAATTCGCGGTCGTCCGCCGGATATGTTAAGTCGCGGTCGATTTCAGACCAACCAAACTTTCCCATTTAAGAAATCATTAATTCCCACCTGTTTCCGTTTATGGAAAGCTGAGAGACGGTGTGTGGACCTCATTAATTCCCGCCTCTTTTCCCTTTCTCTTTGGGGGTACTTTCATTTTCTTTCGCGCGCTGCTTTTACAACATTTTTTGAGTAGCTGGCGAACATGACCGATAATTTAACAGCACTAAGTTATACAACATTTTTTTTTTTTTTTTTTTTTGCTAAACTAAATTACGAAAAATAGTTCTAAGAATAACATTCTCTTTTTAGGTTACACCAGCATTTTCTTTTTCATTTAACAAACATAATCATTCGGGGACATGGGAATAGGGATAAAAAAGGGTGGGGGAGCAAAATAAAATCAAGTTTTACACGGTGTACTACACAAAGGAATTCCAGAACATCATGTAAACTTGGAAACAATAGGTGCAGAGGTAATATGTTTCATAACTTCTACAAGTGTTGACGTTGAGCATCTGCATAATTACGACATTGACCATATATGTGTCTTAACATATAATTCTATTATTAGAATTCCATTACTAAAACCTGCAAAATAAGGTAAACATAGAATAAGCCAACACACAGCAAAACCTAAGTTATAATGGAACAGTATAATTCACAAAATGAGGAGAAGAAACTGCAACTATAAATAGATTGTCTAATTCAGCAACACCATGTCAGCATGTGAGAACTACCTTCAAACTATAAGTAATTTTCCTACGTAGTGAAGTTGTCCTATTTTATGAACTAGTATATGATACGTATGCATATAACTATAGATCTGGGTTCTGATATATAGAGAACTTGTACTAGTCCTAATTGTTAGATAACTTATGAAATTAACTCATGGCAAGACTTAGAAAGACAGTTATTTACTATAACTTATGGACATAAGCTGTCCTGTAAAACTTAAGTGGATAAGCTCACAACTTATATTCATGAATTTGAGAATACAAGTTATGAAGCTCAAGGTATATGCAGCTTCTATCTTTGTGTTTTGCTGTAGGGCCACAAAATTCTGGGTACAGGCCTAAACTACAGAAGCTAACTCATGACTCTAAGATGGGTTAACATTTTTTATGTTTGTAGCAAGCTTCATCCAAAGGGCTGGCTCTAAATAAACACATAAGTCCCAGGCAAACAACAAAAGTTTCATTTTAGCCTATGAAAAGTCAACTTCTCCTAAGTTAGAACGATGGACTATGATGACCCCCCAACCCCACCCCACCCACACACACTCCTCCCCATCACCAGTTCAGGTTCGAAGGTTGGCACAAACGTTTTAAGAACAAAATCAAGGGGACGTTTCTCCTTCTAGTCGAGTTGGTTTTTTTAATATATATATAGCGTAAAAATTTACATGGACAGGCACACTGAAGGAGAATAGAACTGGTGGAATATTGGTTGCATTGCATTGGGCCTCATGGGCTGATTATATAGAGTACATAGGACTAACACCCCACATGGGTAGACGATGTGGTACTAATCCTATTACTCTAACACACATGATATAAAAAATTAGCACCCCAACCTTATATGATAAGCCCACTATGAGTGCAACATATACGTAATCATTTTAAGTCGAACCAAGAATTAAGATCTATCAACCTAAGCACACAGGCACACAGTTATAGTCATGCTATGTATAAATAGGTTTAACAAATTAACAGTCAGATGTAGATGGCACTATGATGCGGCACTATGATGCTTCATTACATTGCTACAGGCACTCATCATTCAGAAGACTAGATGACAAAGAGGAGATACACAAACCATGCAGATGATCTTCTAGTGATCCCCAAAGGCATAAACTCATAAAAAAAGGTGATGGTCACCATCAGCACAATATCCAATTAGACTGAACAGGTTAGTGTGAGGTAAGAGACTGAGCATGAGAACCTCAATCAGAAATTCCCTATTTCCGCTTGGGAAGCAAAACTCTGTTAGGATCCAGGACTAATCCAGGGCGTAGCTGTAATTGTTATGTTAGCATTGTCTACCAACATTTTACTTGATGTTTCAATTCACGGCAAATTTGAGAGGATTTAGCTTTTACAGACAAAATATTAATGTATCAAAATGGTTTCGGAGGTACTTACATGCCCATTCTGCAAGCGTTTATCATGAGTATATTCAGCTGTAACATAAAAGGCATCTCTTTAACCAACTAAATCTGTCATGTACAGATTGACAAATATAAAAGTGCAGATAAAAGGCAAAAAGCATATAAGCAGACTGATAAATGAAAAATTTAAAAATTTATCAAATATTTTCTATTGGAGACACAATACAGAGTTAAATCTCTCAAAAATGAAAAAGAATACAGATTGACAAATTGGCATATAAACAGATTGACAAATCTGTCATGTATGCAGATTGGCAAATATAAAAGTGCAGATAAAAGGCAAAAGCATATAATCAGATTGACAAATGAAAAATTTAAAAATTTATCAAATATATTCTATGAGAGACACAATACAGAGTTAAATCTCTCAAAAATTAAAAACTATACAGATTGACAAATTGGCATATAAATAGATTGACAAATCTGTCATGTAGTTGATGTTTCAATTCACGGCAAATTTGAGAGGATTTAGCTTTTACTGAGACAAAATGTTAATGTATCAAAATGGTTTCGGAGGTACTTACATGCCCATTCTGCAAGCGTTTATCATGAGTATATTCAGCTGTAACATAAAAACAAGATATCAAAATTAGGCTGACCAACAACAATATAGACAATAACAATTCATAAGCTTATTAGACATTTCCATTTCAGCATTCCAGGTAACCAAGTGAATCAGGTTCTCTGTGACATTGGTCGTCGTGAATCGGGTTAAATAAAAATTCAAAAAAATAGCTTGTAAGTAATATATGTGACATTTTCCCTAGGAGCAAATGGAAATGCACCAGTTACTCACTTGTGAAATATGGAAGACAACATCCACATTATCCAATAGCGTGTCATATTTCTGCTTAACCTCTAGGGGCTTGTAGGTACGATACACATGCAAACATAAATAATTATGTACAAAAATGGAATTTATCGACTGAAAGCTAGTTAATTACTGATATGTTTAAGGATGACACTACTTCGGTACAAACTTCAGTCCTCGACTGTGGTTGCTATTCAATAAATTATTCAATTCAATTGCTGTATCAACTGAAAATTATGATAAAATCATAACTCCTCCTGCTGGTACCTATAATAGCAACCTTAGTACTGCAGAACTGCTTGCTAACAGAACCAAGAGAAAGACCAAATCTAACCTGGCTTGTTTTCTAAAACCACTATTGGATTGGATCTGGGAGCCAACCATATAAGCTCTGTATACAGTAGCAAGTATGCTTTTCATGAAATTATTATGAAACCTCATAAAAACGCACCAACATCATTCGAATAGGCTGGACCTCTATTTTTCTTTAATCTGCATGCTCTGCATGCTTCACCCCTGTTCTTGTAGTCCCACTAAAATAGAGAGAGATCCAAAGGCGACAACCACCAATTTTACTAACCAATTCTAAAATTGCAAGACAAGGTGCAGGCAACCATACATAAGACAAATTTGTAGTATAAGGAACAACTTAAATATAACAAAGCATCCTAGATGAAATGCCAGCTAGATTGGGCGGAATTGACACTTGGATTGGGGGAATTGGAGAGGAGGAAGAGGGAGAGGGCGGCGATGGAGGCGGCGGTGTGGGTGGCGGTAGCCGCGCCGGCGATGATGGCGTGCCAGCCGGCGGCGAGGTGGCGCACGCTGTGGGGCGCTGAGGGCGGGGGGGGGGCGGGGGGCGCGGCGATGAAGCGAGAGAGATTGGAATAATTTTCTTTATTTGCTTGTTGCCCTGAAAAGATACAGAGACCACTTACTTATATAGCCCGGCTAGTGGGACTTGTATGTCAAGTAATCTCTCTAAAGGTTTCCTTATAGATTGGAATACCTTTTACAAGCATGTCCTATTTATTTATTTCCTAATAAGGGTCTCCCTTATAGAAGAGATATCCCCTTGCACACCAAAACACCTAAAGATAATCCTAGATATTTTCCTTCCTTTTCTCCGAATTAGTTACCGAAGAATCCGCGGAAGGGGAGGGGACGGGAGGAGGAAGGCGCGCGCTGAGCCGGGGGCGTCGCCGGGCGCAGGTGGGCCTACTGGGACCTGTCCTTCGGGCCCTATTTCCTGGATCATGACATCTCCCCCCCTTCTCCGGCCGCACGTCCCGCTGGCTGGATGAAGGTCCATTCAGTGACACACACGGAGGGGGATCGGCTGCCCCGGGAGGATGAGCTCGACCTGCGGCATGAGACGACCCCACTGGGGGGTTCCCGAGGATCATGTTCTCCCCGGTTCGCTTGGGGTCAAATTCCAGTAGATAGTGAAGGCTGCCGATGTAGCCGTGGTAGATGTACCGATGAACAAACGTCCTCGGCTGCGGAAGCTGCCGGCGACGACGGGCCGCCGGGGAGGAGCTCCCTTGGAACGCCCACATTGAGGTCCCGGTGCACCACGTCGCGTGGGGGCTCTCCAGAACAAGAAACGCTCATTGGGTGGAGCGTTGACGAAAAAGCGGAAGGAGACGCCGGATAGTGATGTCGCGGTGAGTAGGAGGAGTAGCGGCCAAGTTCAACATCGCACCGCACATGAAGGAGCCGATGTCGAAAAGGGAGGGCGAGAGCCGGTGAGTGGCCTCTCCGGGATCGTAGGCGATGTGGACGTTGTCGACGGTGAGGAAGAGGCGATCCATGCCATCGAGGAAGACGACCTTAGCCGGGCCGACGTGGTGGCGCCCGGCCATATGCCGCCCAAAAAAGTATTGCGGCCGGTCTGCCGAGGTAGGCTCCGTCGTGTAGGGCTCCCAAGGCGAGGAAGTTCGTCCCGCGAACTCCGCCCCGAAGCAAGGCCTCCAATAAGTCCGGGGCGGTAGTGGGAGGGAGGCCGGAAGGTAGAAGCGGTCGTCGAAGAGGAGGAGGCCGTCTTCGAGTGTCCACGCTGGAGCGGCGTCACCCGTGGTGACGTCGAGGGCGGCGCGCAGTGCCGATTCTCCAATGTAGCCCGGCGTAGGGCCGGACGAAGACTCGGGCGGATGTGTCATAGAGGTCAAAGGCGTCGCGTGCCTCGAACGTTCCCAAAGCCGTCGCAGTGTACGGATGCCCGGCCAAGATGCCCGACCTGAGGAGGCCGAGGGCGGGCGCCCTACGGGGGGGCGGAGCTGTGAGCGTGCTCGGCGACCCTCGCGGTAGTACTGCGCAGTTCGTGGGTCGCGAAGTCCCACGCCACGCAGCCCCAGCTTGCCGCCCAAGGCATACCAAGGATGACGTCGACGCCCTCGCCCGGTGGCATGACGTAGGGCGCGATGTCGGAAGGCCGGGCGCGTCGGCGTAGTGGCACGTCGAAGGTGGCGGGCGGCATGTAGGCGTGGCGCCGGTGCCGGTGGTGATTAGCACACGACCGGCCGAGTCCGAGGCTGCCGTGGTCACCCACACGGGGTCGATGTAGTTGTGCGTTGCTCCCGAATCGACGATGATGTTGACGCCGTGGATCGAGATCATACCGACGAGGTAGAGAGAATGAGCACCACGCATCGGGAGTCGGGTCCCCATTGAGGACCTTCGGATCGCCGGGCTCCTCTTTGACGCCCGCAAGTGGAGTGTTTGTCGCGGTCGCCGTTGTAGTCGTTGAATATTGTGATGTCGAAGAGATGCTTGCACTTGTGACCCGTGAGAACGGCTCGGCCGACAGTTGAAGCGAGTCCAGCCTTTACGTCGTTCGTCATCTCCTCCGGTGTCGGCCGTTTGAACGGCCGAGTCGTTGCTGCGACGAGGGGGGCGCCTGTGGGGCGGCCGGCAAGGACAGGGGCGCAGGGGCCCTGCCCTTTGCTTGTGTTGGCTTGCCGGTGTTGTAGAGGATGGCGAGGCGTCGCTCGTACGCCCTGGCGAGAGACATGGCTGCCTCCATGTCCTTTGGGTTCTCGTGATCTCCACGCCCTGTCTTGAGTGGTTTGCCCAAGCCCTTTGTGTAGATGTTGACTTCTTGCCGGTCGTCGAGGTTGCCTGCGACTCGCCATGTGTGCCAGAATTGTTCGTTGTACTCATCGACACCTTTGCCTTCCTTAGTGATGCCGGCTCACCCAAATGGATTACGCCGCTCATTTGGGCCAAAGTGCTCGTTGACATATTGAGCAAAGCTTGCCCAACCGCCACCGGTTTCTCCTGGGACAACCTCATGTACCATTGTCGTGCTCCTCCCTGTGAGATGATAGGAAGCATACCGGACTTGTTTCAGAGTCGGGCGTACCTTGTCCCCGAAGAATTGTTCACGGCCGGTTGATCCACGGGAGGGGATCCCGCTTGCCATCGTAGGTTGGGAAGGACAGCTTGTGCGGGCGGGGAGTGAGACACGGGAAGGTGTCGGCCGTAGGGGTTGGAGGGGGTGGCGCATGCGCCGCCGACGGCGGCGTCCTGCCTACCGGCCGTGGCTTCAAGTAGCACTTCATCGGGTTGGTCGATCACTGCGGTGACTTGATTGTCCCGGTTGCGCTTGCCATCGGTCTTTCTCTTGATGAAGTCGCGGCCGCCGCCTCGAACATTGCCCTCATCTCGATCTCGGCTTCACGGAGTTGTTGACGGTGTTTAACCGTTGATGGATCATCTCCCGAGAAGATAGAGATCCCTGTCATCGATCTTGTCCATCCCGGAATTGATCTTGGCGACCTCGCGGTCAAGTTCTTCGCCAGCGTCTTGGATTCGCTCGTCTATGGTGGTGGGTGGATCGTAGTGGCCTCCGGATACCGTACCGCCGATTCCGCCTAGATTGGGCCGGAATTGACACTTGGATTGGGGAATTGAGAGGAGGAAGAGGGAGAGGGCGGCGATGGAGGCGGCGGCGTGGGCGTATGTATGGTCGCCAGGGCGCTGATGGCGGCCGGCGGCGCAGAGTGGCGACGAAAGGCGTGGGCGAGGTGGCGCTACTGGGGGCGGGCGGCCTTGGCGATGAAGCGAGAGAGATTGGAATAATTTTCTTTATTTGCTTGTTGCCCCGAAAGATTACGGACCCCTTACTTATATAGCCCGGCTAGTGGGACTTGTATCTCAAGTAATCTCTCTAAAGGTTTCCTTATAGATTGGAATACCTTTTACAAGCATGTCCTATTTATTTATTTCCTAATAAGGGTCTCCCTTATAGATGAGATATCCCCTTGCACACCAAAACACCTAAAGATAATCCTAGATATTTTCCTTCCTTTTCTCGAATTAGTTACCGAAGAATCCAGCATGAAGGGGGGGAGGGAGGGAGGCGAGGGCCAAAGCCGGGCAGGGGGCGTCTTGGCGCTCCGTGGGCCTACCAGGCACTGTCCTTCAGGCCCTATTTCACGGATCATGACATGAAAGGAATGGGCAAATCTATCACATGAACATGGAACAATGGTTTTCTACTCAGCAAACATATAATAAGCCACATAACAAAAATAATGTACTGAATCAGACTTACTATGACCAGGATCCATTGGAGACAAAAAAAAATCTGTAATCAACACCAAACCTGTAGAGAGTGTACATTAGCTGAATACAGATAGGACATATATCGAACTTTATTGGTTGAAAAGGAGTCACAGTTTTAGGCTCAATAGATGAGCAAATAAGGAATTTATCTCAATTTTGACATTGGTTCTAATGATGCCTACTTGTGATTGTTCTGAACAGAAAATATTATCAGACAAGTTATATATATATAGCTTTCTACCATAAGTTATCGAATAAATTAATCAAATAGTGTGTCCTGAATGTGATTATGACTATAACTTATGAAAGTAACTCGTGACATAACTTGAAGCAGCAAGGAAATGTGGCTTGTTCACTCTGAATGTGACTTGTTCCACTGAAGTCATTCTTAATTACAGAGTTATGACACCAAAAGCAGCAAGGAAATGCCAATCTTAGAACATCGGAAGGAAAGGTAGAGATGACGGTGAACACGTGGATCGTACCTTTCTGTGGCTGCATCAATCACACATGCTAGTTGGAAGCACAAATAGCTCAGTGGTGGAGAATGAAGTCAGCCATGATGAGTTGATGGCAACTATCTGTAACAAAATTTTCATAAGTAGATGCAGTTTGCTCATTGCAAATGGCATTCATAGTATACACATGATAAGCAATAGGAAAGGAACTAACCTCTGGAACAAATATTTTAAATCTTGCTGTGCATCCTGAGTGGCTGCATAATAAGACATGACAAAATTATTATGTCTGATGAGAAATGGTTTGTAAGGATAAAAATTTGACCTATGCCAGAACACATCCTTGTGACGAATCTCCTCCAGCTACACTGCACTGTTGTACAGGATGCTGCAAAGCAGACCAAAACCACTTTAATGCACATGATATACCACCAAAAAGAAAACTTAGTTACATAACACTCTAGAATAACTTAATCAAATAAATTAGATGGCTCTTTACAGTAAGTTAATAAAAAAAGTTATGTAGCATATACATGAAAACAAAAGTTAGGTACATAACTATGTAGTATAAGTTAATCAACTAAGTTAAATAATATAGCAACCAAAATAACAAATAAATAACTCTGTTATTTAATATAGCACCACAGAAAACATAACTATATAGAACAAATGTATTGAGCAAATTAACAAGCACAATTAATTGAAAATTCTCATTAAAAAGGAAATAAAATATTTCAACTTGTACTTGTCCTAATTGTTATATAACTTGGGAAGACATAAGTTATTCACCACAACTTACTCACATAAGCTAGCCTATAAAACTTATGTGGATTAGTTACACCACAAATATAACTTATGAAAGTAACTCATGACGTAACTCGGGAAGACATAAGTTATTCAACACAACTTATGCACATAAAGTTAGTCTATAAAACATAGGTAAACAAGTGATATAGGTTGTTGCTCGTTAATTAAATATAGTACAACTTGAATACAAATAAGTTAAGGATACAAGTTATGAGATTGCAAGCCCACAAGCATGTCATATGTCATCACTAGATCAATCAAGCATATAAGACAATAGTGATGGCACATATACATTGAAATTCATTGCTTTTCCATGAATGCATGTCACGCCCACTTTTAATGGGTCGTTAATCACACGTGTTTGCGCCGAGGATCACGCCACAAACACGTCTATTAGTAACGAGATAATGGTAAACCTAATTAATAGTAAACCGAGCTGTAGAAGTATAGGATGGAGAGGGGCTTACGTGGGCTAATTTAAAGGTCACCAAGCGGGTTACAATATCGAGTTGACCAACCGAGAAGCGGTGGATTAACTATGACACGCCCCGCACTCCACAAAGGGCGAGACTTGTGCATGGATGAAATCCGGGCTTCAACGTCCTTCTCCTAAGCAAACACTTCTCGAACTCCTACGATACGTTGTCCTCTACCTTGTCGTCGATCTTACGTTCCACGGTGCCAATATCGTAAAATAGAGGGGTGAGTACAAACGCATTTCGGCAAGTCCCAACCAGGGGTTGTAATTATTAAGGGTTTGGACCCTAGCGAGTCTCTAAAACTGCTCTTGCTAGTTCCGGTTATCTCAGGTCATCTCTCGTCATGGCACCACGGGTTAGTCATCATAAGTGTATATCTAATCATAGATGTTCAAGCCTAGCACTTGCCCATTCCAAGGACGTGGCTATTGAATAGATTCAATTACTCTGCAGAGGGTGTACACTTTCCCCACACGATAGGCGTTGTCTTCCCCATCATGACTTGGTTCGCATGGGCCTAACAAGATTCCATACCCGCTTGGGTGCTACCCTAGGTTTCCGTGATAGTCCTACCACGACTTTCGGGGGTTGGAAATGGGAAGATCACTTAGCATCCCATTAGCACATAGCATCGCGGAAGATCACATAGCATCCGCCAAATCATAAGTTTGTATACAATATCAAGCGCCAATTGTTTTACGTGGAGGATCACATAGCAACCACGCCAACCCGACCTTGGAAGATCACATAGCATCCGAGTCGCCTCCCCGATAGATCGTTGCCTCACGTAGGCCACCTTGGATCAAAATTATACCTTAACCCAACGGGGTGTGGAATCAAGCCGCCCCATCCCGGGGCGTGTGGTCATACGTATAATCAAACTAGGTAGAAGGTCCATGACCCGGGCCCTTAGGGAGCGAGCCCTCCATGACAGAAACCCTTACTAGGCGAAACTCGCCGAGACGATCCATCCCACATGGATCGCCCCAAACTCGCTTTTTATTGATTAAGCCAAATTCTTAAACCAAGTTATATTAATGACAAAGCCTAGCGAAGCCCCACGCACATAGCCCATGAGTACTCCCCGTATGGCTTGCCATGGTTATCCTTATCTTAACATCTTATCAATTATTGTAGGAATTAGGTCAGGTTAAGGGGGTAAGGACTTGCCGGGAGTTTCTTACGAATCGGCACGCGGCGTCGAACGTCTCTAATCTTCGGACGGAAAACTCCTATCGGGTCGATGTAGAACTACAAATACAGACACGTCAATAACCTAGCTTGAACTAGAGCAACCAAAACAAGCATAGAACATTATGGTGGCAATGGGTTAGATGCATAGAGCTAGATTTTAGATGAATTATGGAAGTCGTTTCACACTAAACGGAGTTAGTATGCATGAGATATGGATTTTATAATATTAATCCTTAATTAAATCATTAGGGTAATATTATAATATAATTTTATCATGTAATAAAATTGAACTAATTACATGATAAAATTCTATAAATCAAATAATGAATTTACAAATTTTCCGGGAATTTTTTTCGACATGGGAAATAGATTTCTAAAGTACTGCGTGTACACTTATCGGGTAGCCGTAGCAATTACACTTGTGTACACAGGCGCCCCTACACACGTGGCTTACACGTGGGTCCCGGGTGGACGCCACGTTGGGGGCACACATCGCCGCCACGTAGCACGGGGTTTCCCTAAAGGTCGTGTGGCGTGGGGCTAACGGGCGGCGCGGCCTTGTCATTGGTTGACGCGACGCGGCGCCACGTGGTGGAACGGCGACGACGGCCAGACCCGCCCATCGCACTCAAGGCGTGGGTCGTCTGAGCTTCGCCGAATTAGGTACCCCTTGATGTAGCTCGCCGCGAGGGCGTCCCAGGGGTCGCCTTGTCGCCCCGGTCACGTTGGCCTACAAAGACGGCGGCAGTGGAGGCCTTCTTCCGAGGGCGGCGGGTCGGGGCGGCCGGACTCCGCTTCAGCCGCGACATATCGAGAGAACGGGAGGATCGAGGGGGGAAGGCGTGGGACTCAATGGACTCACCGATAGCACTTCGGGGAGGTCTCAATCGTCGGGAACGCCGTTTCTGGGCGGCGGCGCGGCGGCGCGGATCCCGATTTGGGGGCAATGCGGATCCCGCGGAGAAGAAGAGCGGGAAGGGGAGCCGAGGAGGAGCACGGTGCGTTCTCGCCCGGGCGGAGCTTGTGAGCCGTGGCGCGGGGTTGATCGGCTCCCGGAGGGCTATTTATAGCCGTGACCACGGGAGCTTGCCGGGAGATATTTTCCGAACTCGTGATCTTTTCCGACCGCGGCCGCAGGCTCGGGCCTCCAACCGAGTTCTGGCCGAAGTCGCGCTGGCTCCCGCGACGCGCGTCCTTGTGATTCGAGCTCGCCATCGTCCGTCCCGCCGTCACGCAGCCCGCCGCCGGGCAAGTGACCTTGTCCAAGGTCGCCGATGCCGCTGTGAGGTGTTGACGCCGGCCTCGTGGGTGGATGCGTCCGACAACCGCCAAGGGGTCGGTGAACTGGCCGTGCTCCGTCGCCGTCATTTGCTCCGGCGAGGCGCAACGACGCGCGGTATTCTCGTGGTGGCCGACAGCCCGCCGTCTCGCCGCTATTTGCGTTGACGCTCCTTCCGGTGCCCCGGTGTCCAAGCGAATGGCGACGCAACACTCCGGGCGATGGGTTGGCGCGTGCCCACTGGCGGCGGTCCATGCTACTGGCGAGGCGGGTAGCGTTGTCTCCCCGGCGTCGCGACGCGGACCGTGGGAGGAGACGAAGCCGACCTCCGGTCCCGCCGTTGTGTGTGGGGAGAGGAAACCGGCCGGCCGGCCGGGCCTCGCACCGGGCCCGGTCCCGTTCTTTGGGCCTATTTTCGCACGTGAGAAGGAATGGGGAGGGAGGGAGGCCGGTTTTGGGGCCAAGGGAAAGAGAGGGAGGGAAGAATGAGCCCGCGAGTTCATTCTCTATTTCTTTCCTTTCTCTTTTCTATTTTCCCTTCCTTTCATCATTCCTTTTCTTATTTCTTCTCCTTCTTGTTGTATGTGTGTAAATACACATCTATATATTATAAATACTTATACAAGCACACATTTACTCTCATGACTCGGTATTCATGAAAATATTTATTTAATTCTCGCTTGTATAAATATGCGTATATATTTGTGCACACACATATTTTCCCGAACTCTCATTATTTCATGTGTAATGAATATACTATAAATATTTCTACAAGCACATTTATATTTTCTCGACTTTTATTGTCGAGAATATTTGTTTGTTGTGCTTATAAAAATATTAATAGATATATTTGGTATACACAGTGTTTTCGGTATTTGATTCCCGAGAGAAATTGTAAATCATTCTCATGCAATAACTTCCATAAATAAAATCTAGGGACGTACCTTGCATCCTTGCCATCATAAAGCTCTTCAAGCAACAAACGAGATTCCTAGTTTTCTATATGGTGAGAGTTTGAATGCGAGGTTTTTCGAAAGTAAGGTTTTGGTTTAGCGGAAAATAAATCAAGTTTTAGTTGTAATTAGAAAAAGTTCAAATTTTTAGTGAATTTTAAAATGATGCAAAAACACGGGTGTTACAATGCAACCTAAAGGACAAGTTGTATGTCTAGATGATCTAGCAAGTCCTTAGATATTATGATGACATATCAAACAATTTCACCTTTGCTTTGGCTCGGTGGAGAGGCATGTCACATATGTGGGGTGCATTCAACTCATATTGGAGAAGTCAAGAATGTTCAATTCATTTCTAAGCTTGCAAAATCTCTTCTCATCAAGTGGCTTGATAAAAATATCGGCAAGTTGATCTTCGGTACCAATTGGATGGATTGCAATATCTCCTTGTTGTTGATGCTCTCTAATGAAATGGTGCCTTATATCAATGTGCTTGGTTCTTGTATGTTGCACCGGATTTTGAGTCATCTTGCAAGCACTCTCATTGTCACAATACAAAGGTACTTTGTTGAAGTCAAATCCATAATCCTTCAAAGTGGACCTCATCCAAAGTAGTTGACAACAACTCCCCGCACTAACATATTCGGGCCGGCGGTAGAGAGTGTCACACTTGTTTGCTTCTTTGAGGACCATGAGACAAGAGATCTTCCAAGGAATTGACAAGTCCCACTAGTGCTTCTTCTATTGATCTTGCAACCACAATAGTCGGAGTCCGAATATCCAATAAGCTCAAAGCTTGACCCCTTAGGATACCATAAGCCAACATCTTGTGTATGCTTCAAGTACCTCAATATTCTTTTACGGCCTTGTAATGACTTTCTCTTGGTGAGGATTGAAATCTTGCACACAAGCACACACTAAACATGACATCCGGTCTTGATGCGGTCACATAGAGTAGACTACCAATCAATGACCGAAATAGCTTTTGATCAACCATGTTGCCTTTGAGATCTTGATCCAAGGTGCCACTTGTACCCATTGGAGTGGTAATGCCCTTTGCATCTTGCATGTCAAACTTCTTGAGCATGTCTCTTATGTATTTGCCTTGGCTAATGAATGTACCATTCTTCATTTGCTTGATTTGAAGTCCAAGGAAATAGGTGAGCTCTCCAAGCATAGACATTTCAAATTCTTTGGCCATCATCTTAGCAAACTCTTCACAATAGCTTTGGTTTGTTGATCCAAATATGATATCATCCACATATATTTGCAAGATGAACAAATCATTGCCAATCTTCTTGGTGAAGAGAGTAGTGTCGGCCTTCCCCATCTTGAAGCCTTTCTTGAGTAAGAAGTCTCTCAACCTCTCATACCATACTCTAGGTGCTTGCTTCAAACCATACAATGCCTTCTTTAGCTTGTAAACATGATTGGGATGATGATAATCTTCAAAGCCAGGGAGGTTGCTCAACATACACAAGCTCATTGATGAATCCATTGAGAAATGCACTCTTCACATCCATTTGGTATAGCTTGATGTCATGGGCACATGCATAGGCTAATAGAATTCTTATTGCCTCTAATCTTGCCACCGGAGCATATGTTTCTCCAAAGTCAAGACCCTCAACTTGAGTGTAGCCTTGTGCAACTAGTCTTGCTTTGTTTCTAACCACAATGCCATCTTGATCTTGCTTATTCTTGAACACCCACTTGGTTCCAATGACATTATAGTTGGTTGGTCTTTCTACCAACTCCCATACTTCATTTCTTTCAAAGTTATTTAGCTCCTCTTGCATTGCCAATACCCATTCTTCATCTTTCATGGCATCATCAATCTTCTCCGTCTCTTCTTGTGACACAAATGCAAAGTGCTCACAAAATGCCGCAAGTCTTCCTCTTGTTTGTACTCCACTTGCAATGTCACCAACAATTTGATCAATTGGGTGATCTCTAGCAACACTTGTATTTTGGAGTATTGGAAGTTGATTGCTTGAACTTGGATGATCACTTGATGTGCCTTGCACTTGAGAAGATGTACTAGCTTGTTTATCTTGCACTTGAGAACCATTAGCTTGACCCATTGGAGATGAGAGAACTTGATCTTTGTTATCATCAACATCAATCACTTGAGTTGGCTTGATGTGTCCAATGTCCATGTTCTTCATTGCATCTACCAATTGGGTTCCACCAATATCATTGTGATTTTCTTCTTCATCTTGAGACCCATTGGTTTCATCAAACTCAACATCATGCACTTCCTCAAGTTGACCACTAGTGCTATTCCACACTCTATAGGCTTTGCTTGTAGTGGAATAACCAAGCAAGAAACCCTCATCACACTTCTTGTCAAACTTGTCCAATCTAGTGCCTTTCTTCAATATGTAGCATTTGCAACCAAAGACTCTAAAGTAAGCAATGCTTGGCTTCCTTCCATTCAAGAGCTCATAAGGTGTCATTCCCATCATTGGATGACAATACAATCGGTTGATGCAGTAGCATGCGGTGTTGATTGCTTCGGCCCAAAAAGATTGACTCACATCATATTCACTAAGCATTGACCTTGCCATATCCATGAGAGTCCTATTCTTCCTCTCAACCAAGCCATTGGATTGTGGTGTGTAGGTAGGTTAGAATTCATGCTTAATGTCATAGTCATTGCATAGCTCTTCAATTCTTGTATTCTTGAATTCACTACCATTGTCACTTCTCACTTTCTTGATGGTAACATCATATTCATTGCACACTTGCTTGAGAAATGTCTTGAAGATGGAATATGTGTCACTCTTGTCATTGAGAAAAAGAATACCCAAGTATATCTAGTGAAATCATCCACAATCACAAATCCATATTTATTTCCTCCAATGCTAGTGTATGTGGTTGGACCAAATAAATCCATGTGTATCAACTCAAATGGCTTGCAAGTGCTCATGAAATTCTTCTTAGGATGAGTGTTGCCTACTTGCTTGCTTGCGGCTTGACATGCACCACATAGCTTGTCCTTTTCAAACTCAACTCCATCCAAGCCTCTCACTAGGTTGTGCTTCACAAGCTTGTTCAATTGCTTCATGCCAACATGTCCTAGCCTTCTATGCCAAAGCCAACCCATGCTTGATTTGGAGAGCAAGCATGTACTCAATTTTGCTTCACTTGTGCCAAAATCAACTAGATAGAGATTGTCATGCCTAAAGCCTTTGAATATCAACTTTGAGTCTTTCATGCTAACAACCTCAATGTCATCAACCCCAAATATGCACTTGAAACCAATGTCACATAGTTGTGCTACCGAGAGCAAGTTAAAGTTCACCTTGTCAACATGTGCCACATTGGATATGCTCAAATCACTTGTGATCTCAATCTTGCCATGACCTTTGATCTTGCCTCTACCATTATCACCAAATGTGATACTACCACCACTTGAACATGTATCAAAAGAGTTGAACATTCTAGCATCACCGGTCATGTGTTGAGTGCACCCACTATCAAGAATCCAATGCCTCCCTCCGGACTTGTAATCCACCTACAAATCAAATCAATGAGATTTAGGTACCCATCCTTGCTTGGGTCCTTGAAGGTTAGTAACCAAAGCCTTTGGCACCCAAATGGACTTCTTCTTTGGTCCCACAATTGGTGTACCAATGAACTTTGCCTTCACACCATTCTCCCTCTTGGTAAGCAAATAGCATGAATCAAAACAAATGGAATGCACTTTGTTTGCTTTCTTGTTGGTGTTTATTTTAGTGCATTTTTACTCTAGATGCCCAACTTGCTTGCATCTTTGGCAATAAGAACCATTGCTCTTCACAAAGCTAGGCTTTGGAGTCACAAAAGCCTTCTTGCCCTTCTTGGGGATATACCCTGGACCTTTCTTGTTAAGGGAAAATCTTTAGCTACCCAAGCACTTTAGCAACTTGGCATCCCCACCATATGCCTTACCCAAGGCGTGGGTGAGCTCATCCACCTCTCTCTTGAGAGTCTCATTCTCAACTAATAATGATGAATCTAAAACCTTTTCATCACTAATAGTGGAGGTAGAGTGGGTTGGTATGGATGTGGAGGGTATGTTTGGTTCTTCAACATCAACCACGAATGGTTCATCTATAATGTCACATGTTGAAC
Organism: Hyparrhenia diplandra; assembly: GCA_015847255.1. NCBI lineage: Eukaryota > Viridiplantae > Streptophyta > Magnoliopsida > Poales > Poaceae > Hyparrhenia > Hyparrhenia diplandra. Next base: position 137,032 of record JADLZK010008646.1, read on the forward strand.
CAACATTCCTCTTGGAAACCAAGACAACCTTGTCACTTTTAGCTACTAGCAAGGAATGAGCTTTTTCAAGCTTTGTATGAGCAAGTTGAAGCTCCTCATGGTCTTCCTTTAGACACTCATAGGATGCTTCTTGCTCCCTAAGGCTCTTTTCAAGAGAGGCAACTCTCTTTTCCAAGGCCATACATTCCTTTGCTTTAGCTATGAGAACAATGTTAGCTTGCTCCATTGCCTCAAACATCTCATCTTTAGTGGGTTCATTTGATTCATCATATTTTTCCTCACTATCATATTTTACTTCATTAGAGGATGGTTCATCATATACCTTAGTGGCCTTAGCCATGAAGCATGAACCGGAAGATGAGTCAAATAGTGAAGGCTTGTCTTGATCAACTAGAGCCATCATAGCCTTGCCTTCTTCTTCTTCTTCGGACTCATCACTATCCCATGTCACAACAAATGCACCGTCTTTGCCTTGCTTGAAGGTAGCCTTGTTCTTGCCCCTTCGACGGTCCTTGTTGTTCTTCTTGTCCTTCCTATGAGGACAATCCTCAAAGATATGATCGGGACTATCACACTTCCAACATAGCCTATTATCTTCATTGCCCTTGGAAGTGTCCTTATTCTTGTAGTGCCCAAATCTTCTCTTGTACTTGAGCATGGTGCCAAATTTCTTGACAACCAAGGCAAGAGCTTCATCAACCTCTTCTAGGCCGGATACATCACATTCTTCTTCTTGTGCTTTTGCCTTGCCCTTGTGTGAGGTAGAGGATGCCTTGAATGCAACGGCCTTCTTCTCCTCAACCTTCTTGTCTTCCTTCTTTTCCTTGGCATCAACATCATGATCATACTTGTCAAATGTCAACACCTCTCCAAGTAGATCATTTGGCTTCTTTGAATCAAGCCCATCTCTTTGTAGCATGAGGATCAACATCTTGAATCTTAAAGGTAGGCTAATCAAGAACTTGTGACAAAAGTCTTGATCTTGTGTCTTGTAGCCCAATGTCTTGAGGTCGTTCACAATGACTTGAAGACAATGAAACATCTCAAGAATTGTTTCACCATCCTTCATTTTGAAGGTCTCGAACTCACTCTTGAGGCCATATAGCTTGGCACTCATGACAACCTTGGTGCCCTCATATGTTTCACTGAATCTTGTCCACACTTCACTAGCACGATCCAAGTCCTTGATGCCCTCAAAGATCTTTGCATCGATGGCATTGTATATGGTATTGAGTGCCATTCGATTGCAAGTGCGGTTTGCTCTATCCTCATCGGTGAGCTTGGTGGGATCAAGAATGACATAATCATTCTCCGTCACCTCCAATACTCTCTCATGTATCGATCCAAGGTACATGGTCATCTTTCTCTTTCAATGATCAAAAGAACTCTCACCATCAAAGTGAGGTGGCTTTCTCCCAACATGGTTGAACACTATAGTAGCCATATCTTGCACCGAAGGGTGTTACTCCTTGCTAAAACGGTGACCACGGCTCTGATACCACTTGAAAGGTCCTAAATGGCTAGAGGGGGGGTGAATAGCCTAATAAAATTTTCTACAAAACACTAGACAAACTTGTTAAAATAACAAAAGGCGATAAACACGTTTGCTCTAGCTCTACTTGTCGGCAAGCCTCCTATTGACAATTCTAGTTGTTATGATCTCTAGTTCACTCAAGATGCTAAGTCACTACTTTACCAACTAGGTGAACAAACTAATTACTCTAGCAACTAAGCAATTCTACACAAGCTACACAAGCACAATATATATAAAAGTAAATACAAGGTAGAGAGGAGGTAGTTATACCGACTTGTCAAGGTAAGTCACCCAATCACCGGAGAAGATATCACAATATGAACAATGAAGCCAATCACCAAAGGATGACAATAGACAAATGGAGACACAATGATTTACCCCGGTTCACTTGAGCACCCGTCAAGCTACGTCTCCGTTGTGTCGACCTTCTCACGTGTGGGTCGAGGTGGAGCTCACTCCAAGCCAAATGCCTTTAGGCTTCTCGAACCCAAAGCAAATGAGAGGTACTCACCGACACGAGCAATGTATTATCTTGCAATTCGTCGTCCCGACGAGGATGCACGGTCCTCTCACAAATCTCAGGAGGTGGCCAAGAACAATCACCAACTCTTGCCAACGCCTCCACCAATCACCAAGCCGGCTAGGAGTGGTGCTCTCCAAGAGCAACAAGAAAAACCACCGACTCACAACGATCCACAAGTGCCACTAGATGCAAAGATCAAAGCAAGTGCACTTGAATCACCTCAACTCACTAGAATGGATGCTCTCAAGCAAAGGAGTGAGGAGGAGGATGAGTGCTCAGCTCTAGAGGTGTTAGGAATGATTTCAAATGTCCAAGAGACCTCCCATGGCCGGCCAAAGGGGTATAAATAGGCTCCACCTAAAAATGGAGCCGTTGGGGAGGAACATGCAATTCTGTGAGGCCGATCAGGACGCGCCGACGGACTCATGCATGAGTCCGGCCGATGAGTCCGGCCGAACCGACAAAACCCAACTAGCCAAAAATAGAACCCTTCGCATGCGTCCGGCCGGGGAACCATGCGTCCCGGCCATGCTTCCGTGCATGCGTCCGGTCACTCCCCGAGAACAACCACGAAAACATGCTCTCGTTCTTTTGACCGGAACCACACCACCGGCGCGTCCGGTCGATTTTGCATGCTTTCGGTCCCACGGGTCCGGTCCACGCGTCCGGCCGCCTCCCCGAGCCGCGAAATTCCGTCGTTGTGTTGCCGTTTCTTCGCCTTTGCTCCAAACCGACTTCCATCACTTGATTCTTGCCGCCGACACGTCGAAGAACACCCCGACACCATGTGTTAGCATTTTGAAAACATTTTCCATCAAGTACGGAGTTAGCTCTCTAGGTTAGAATGCATGCAAATAATTTTGAACCTAGAGGCACATGAGGACCGATATATACGATAGTTTTTCCCTCTTTATAGTACGGCTTATCGATCCTATAATCACTCACACCCTCTATGGTGTCTTGAGAGTAAAATCAAAATGGCCCTATGATATACCTTTGCCCTGAGCCCATTTTGATCCTCGAAACACGCCATGACATGCACTTGATCAACATTTGGATCATCTCGACCCATCCACCATGACCACCATGCACAATCCTCGGCTTGACCAATCTCCAACTAAATCAACACTTAGCATAGAGAGATTAGTCTTAAGGATGTCATCAATTAGCCAAAACCAATCTAGAGATCTTCACGGGACCGTTTAAGACTTTGTAGTTACATCCCAATATTTCTTCTCTTGAGTAACCTAAAGAAGTTAAAGTTTAATAGCAACATAAGTCATGTCTGCAAGAAAAAATGTTTTTCTAGTGACATTTAATACATTGCCACCAGAGTAATGGACGGATGTCAAGTTGGCAACATAAGCAAGCTTTAACCAAAATAAACATCACCCAAAAGGAACCACAACTACTAGCATGTACAACTACCAAAGAAGGAAATGTATCGTCTCTAAGCGACTTACAATAAAATTGTGTTAAGTTGTACACGAAAAGTGCATTAATAAGTCTGCACCACAATAATATCACCAACAATAGAGAAGATGTTCAGCAGACACTTTTCAGAGCCACTTTGGCTGCTACTATTGCAGCTGGGTCTCATAAAAAGTATTGTTCCGCAGCTGCATATACCGGCAGCTGAATGGAGCTAGAGGTTTTAACTTGTATTTTAACAGCATGTTAGAAAGAAACTAAAATCGTACCCTATAATGTGATTGTAGCATAAACAGATTTAAGAAGGTATGGAACTTATATGGCAGCATCAATTTATGAATAGAAGTTAGTCCGAATGTAAATAACTTACACTGTACAACTTATTTTTTATAACTTATATGGCACAAGTTATACAGAATTAAGAGACGAGTTAAGCACATATAACTTAGAAAAGTAACTCATGGCATAACTTGGGAAGACAAGTTATTCACGACAACTTATGCTCATAAGTTAATCTATAAAACTTATGTAGATAAGTTACACTGCACAAACTTAGAAAAGTAACTCATGGCATAACTTGGGAAGACAAGTTATTCACAACAACTTATGCTCATAAGATCTATAAAAATCATGTAGATAAGTTGCACTGTACAAACTTATTAAACTAACTCATGGCATACCTGTACGCTGCTCAGTTAATTATGTCTGGATCTTGGCTGTAAGTCACCGATCAAGGGAATTTCAGAAGATTCTAATAGAAAAAACACATGCATCAGTTGAAATTAACAGAAAAGCACAAGATTCAGGAAAAATCCAGCATCCCAAAGGGGCCTTTAGCAGGATATTATAGAATAGAATAGAAAAGCTTGCTAATTCTATACTGTACAGTCATGCATAAAGGTTCATGAATTTCAGCATGATTGTGCATAAAAATAGAAAAGCTTTGTGCAAAGCATTGATATCATTACATTAGAGATCATATCTGTGTTGAGGAGACACAATGCAATAATTACAGTTTGCTAATTCTATATCTCCAACCTTTTGAGCACATATTCTGGTCAAGGCATGAGTAAAATCAAATAAGTAGTAGTTATAGCAGAGAGCTAAATGCTGGAATACCTACAATTCAACAATAGTGATACACAAGCAAAGAAAACAGAAAATGCATGACTCAGAGCATTCAGCTTATAGTAATTTCAAGGGTTATACAGTGCATTCCTCGATCAAATACATGTATATGGCATCCAAATGTGCAATGTTAGTTGTGTACCTTTAGGAGCCATTTCAGGTTCTTGAAACTCTCTCCTGAACTGAAACAAGAGAAAGAAAGGAAGACCGTTATGTCAGATGGGTATAGAAGAAAAGGAGAAGACACAGAATCATGAAAATTAGTGAAGCATAGAAGGATTTTGGCATCTACATGAATAGCTACCGATTAGCAATAGTTCTCAGCCTAGCATTAACCGAAAGCCAAGTTCTCTGTCTAGCGTCAACCCAAAATTAGCACATAAAAAAATAGAATCATACAGAAACAAAATTAACCGATGGGATCAGCATACTAAGGTCAAAGAGACTCCCCACAAAAACCTTCTCACGATTAACAGCAAAAGCTACAAATACGAGCAGATACACTAAACTTGGCTAGCTTACCAAAAGACATCTCGAGAACAAGCGCTACAGACAGATCCGAGCTCTTCCACGACCCGACCGAGCCGCGGCCACCAACGACCAAGTGCATGAGTGCATCTGATTACGGAAGGCTCGGGCACGACGGCCGGACTGGGAAGAGATGGGCGGGAGGAGGGCGGCGGCGGTCAGCAGAGCCCAGCTGACTCACGGCGCCGGCACGGGAGACAGGATCAGGCCGGGTCCCGTGAACCCGCGACGGCCTAGTAGGGCAGGGGAGGGGCCTGTAGATTGAGGAGGAGCGAGCACAGGGCGGTGGCGATAAGCAGCGCCCGTACGGCGCGCAGCGTCGACGCGGGAGCCGGGGTCGCGGTCAGGGCCGAGGCTGGTGCCGCAGCGGCAACACAGAGAAGACCTAGAAAAGGTACTCCATATGAGCACAAATCGAATCCCCCAACAATGCAAAATCATGAAGAAAAGAGAGGGAAGGGATCTCAGCAATACCTTGCGACGAATCCCGGAGAACACAACCGGCGAGCACTCGAATCGAATTGCGGAAAGGTCACCTCGAAGAGGTGGCTGTGCAGACAGGGGAGGAAAGCTAGGACGAGAGGAGGAGCGGAGAGAAGAGGGAGGTGGCGGTCAGCAGGGCCAGATGGCGCGCGACGTCGGAGCGGGACCGACGGTCGGGGCCGGAGCCGGTGAGCCCACGGCAGCCGCGTAGGGTAGGCGCGTGGAAAGGTCGGAGGAGGAGGGCGAGGGCCGAGGGGGATGGGGAAATTTTGAGGCGACGACCTCGGGTCGAGTCGTGGATTGGACAGAGAACGGGACGGAAAGGGAAGCACGCCAAAAAGGGAAGTAAGACACCGCGCTGTCGGATCGTCCGCGAGTTAGATTAACTCGCGGACGACCGTGAAACAGACACTTCGGCCTCGCTGTGGGTAATAAAGAGAACAACCCATCTCACATTCCCTATAAAAGGTGGAGGGTGTGGGGAGTGGACTTATCATTTAGCTCCTCATCGCTCTATTCATCATTTCTATATTGAGCGTGAATTGTCTCGATTGAAAAAATAGTGTAAGCGTAATATGTTAGCATAAGCGTAAATATAGCAAAATAGTCTGTGAGTGTGGCTAGTGATGAATTTTGAGCTAGCTAGCCAGTGATGTATTCACAAAGTAGTCTTAGTATTAAGTGATTTATCCTTTTCACGAGGGTGCCATGAAAAAAAAAAAATCCTTGTTTTTTTTTTTGCTGCTGCTACTGCCTGGTTCTTATCTCGCTTAGATTTTCTTTCATTTCCTACCTCGTACTGTTGTTTAATATTGGCTCCCTAAAATACATGAATATGAAGCGGAAAGAACAACTTGAAGGAAATAAAATAATTATGGATTCACCGATCAACACCAAGATATGTGCATCCATTGATTTTGCCTGCATGTCAACTGCAAGTGGGCAGTAAACTCAAACGGCATCTCAATTCATATACGCATATGACCTGCTTGCAAAATAAATTGAGCGCATTTTTAATTTCACTTATAAACTAAGAAATTTCATGGACACTCGTTTTTTTTTTCTTGTAAAAATGAAACCATCTGTGACTCCCATTAGTTCATTTATTATTTATTATCTTTACTTCTCTTAGCATTTTTTTTTCTCAAACAAATGCTGGTGAGCATTTAATTTAATTACTATATACCCTGTTTTTAATACATATCCTACAACAGATTTGTTGTCAATACGTAGTTCACATGTAATTTTTTTATCTTCTGGCTTTCTAAAGAAGTATGAGGTTGATAGCTTTTTGTTCAAATGAGTTGTAACTAAATAAAAACCTTGTTGTTCTTCTTGCGAGTTTCTATGTGGATACAGTTACAAGATTCAGGGAGATGTTTTGAAGCTTGGTTTTTGAATTGGTCACTTATTGAGAAGTTACTAACATCTGAGATCAAATGAAACTTTCTTTAATGTGGCACAACAATAAAATGTCTGTTAGAGTAAATCAAAGAATTTTATTAGCGTGTCTTAGGTTACCAACCTAGATTATACGGTGTTTAATTAGGCTATTAGTGCTCCATAGGAGTTCTCTAATATATCCATATGTCTGTGCACCCGGGTCCTATATCATGAAAACAAATGGACTCTTGGAGGAGAAATTAAATCTATCAGCAAGTGCCATGTCCATTGAATGACTTGTAGTAGATATATATTATATTAAGCCTAGGTTTTGGAACAAAAAAAGATATATTAATACCAGAATTTATATATTTTGACTTCACTTTCTGAAACATGTATTTTCTTGATGGAACATGTACGCCCCTAACACTTGCAGCACACTGTTGAAATATATTTCTCTTATGATTTATGAAGCTTTGCTGTGAATTTGGAGTATGCTGTTGGAGTTTGCTTAATGTATATAGATCCTTCTTCTGTAATGTATATCTATAAAAAAAGGAATGTAAATATGGTACATATCCATTCGGTGCTGCTGTGAACTAGTTGTTAAATATGTTTGTGTGTTTCCTTAATTGTCTTTTTGGTTTTTTGTCAATGCAAATTAAGAGATGTGTGACTATGAAAGAGAAAGGGTGACTACTGTTCTGAAGAACATTCAAAAAGGGCGAGAGCTAGGAGTGACTCTACCCAACCCTTATGCGAACATTGAGATTTCACCAGAAAAGGAGGGCACAAGAGACTCGGGGTCCGAGTATAATGTTGAGGATGAGCCTATCGGTGATGACCATCCACGTGATGATAACCTAGAACGTGAGATGGATGGCTCGCTTGCAGTGTACAATTTATAGTTTATTAGCAGACAAGGTGCTACTTATTCCATATTGCCATGTCTAAATATGTGCTGTCCATGCTAATTGCATCTAATATTTTGTCTCCCTTACTAAACAGACTGCAGAGAAGGTTACTAAGAGAGGTGGTCGGAAGGCACAGCCTAATAGTCAAAACAGTAGACTCACAAGGTCAAATGCAAAGAAGGCTACTACAATTGAGGAAGGTTAACCCTGATATTCATGAAAGCAAATTGCACTCAAGTTGTACAAACAACATTTACTAACTATATCATATATTGTAGCTGATGCAGCCCAACAAAATGACTGCCAGGATGGACCCACTGAAAATGACATGGAGCCTATAGGTGTGTTTTTGTGGTCCTTGCATAGTGCAAACCTTCCCTTGGCCCCCAACATAAGACACTACTGTATTAAAAGATATCCTTTACAGATGATCTATTTGATGAGGAGCGGATTAGGGGACCTAATATTGGGAAAAAACTTGATCGGATGACTCGCTCGAGGAAAGGTAGAGGACTTCCTTTGGTTATTGAACCCGGGGAAGATAAGACCAAGAGTGATGATTGCTGCCAAGTTTGCAACTGAATGCTACATTGCAGTCAGAGGCCATATGCCCATATTTCCACGCTAGAAGGATTACAAGGCAAAAGTTCAAGACCTATCATCAAGAGTTACATAGAAATTGTTTGTGTAAGTGTTCAAACTTGCTTGTTTACATCGTTTATTTTCAACCAATATATTGTCTATTCAATATCAATTGCTAATAAAGTTGTTAACTGCAGTCCAAGTTTGAGACGAATAAAAATTCAATCCATGTGGAAAAAGCATGTGTGGCTATGCTAGAAAGCTATTCGCCGCCAGCCGCTATAAGCTAAAACAGAAATATTTTGATGCTTTTCCACTACATCTGGTGCCCAAGACATCTCCCCGTGTCGCCGATGAGTGATGACCAATGGGATAAACTTGTCGAATGCTGGAAAAATGAGAAGAAAAATGGTAAGTTCATGCCATTTTGTTATGGAATATGATGTGTCCATCAATTTATTTGTGATTAAAAATAATCTTGGATGCAACATCCAAATAAAATAGGATATGTGTGATATGTTCACCAAGCTTGTACATCTACCAGTTAGTTATTTGAATGGTAAGTAAACTGCTGCATATATGTGATGTGAATTTATTTGTGATAAAAAATAATCTTGAATAGCCACTGTACTTGCTGCATATTGTATAATTCTGCCACCTAGTTATTTGAATGGTAACTGCCACTGTACTTGCTTCTTGCTGCATATTGTACTTATTTGAATGGTAAGTAAACTGCCACCTAGCAAACTGCCACTATGCATTCATACTTGCTGCATATTTGGAGACATAATTATTTGAATGGTAGTTTGGTGTTGGCTACACAGTGGAAGTTGCCTGTTCATTTATTTATAAATTAAAATGTTGTACTTGCTTCTTGCTGCATATTGTACTTATTTGAATGGTAAGCAAACTGCCACTGTACATTCATACTTGCTGCATATTTGGAGACATAATTATTTGAGTGGTAGTTTGGTGTTGGCTACAGTAAAAGCTGCATGTTTATTTATTTATAAATTAAAATGTTGAAATTGTTTAGTAGCATCAACCTTTTTTTCATTTTTGTCCGATTGTACGTAATTGAACGGTCTTCTTTATAGACATAATATGATGTTTTGATCTCATATGTGCCTAACATTACAAAAAAAAAAAAAAAATTTGTAGCTCACTTGTGAGAAAAACAAAGAAAATAGAGCCAAAGTGCGTTTCACCGCATTAACCGGTTTCGTAGCTATGAAATGCAACTTATAAATTTGGTGAGTATAAATAACGGCACTTGGCTTAGTTTTGCAGCAGTTGCATCCCGTGTCAATTAGTTTAATTTATTTTGTTATCTAAGTTACAAATAAAAGGAATCAAAGATCAGTTTTCCTTTCTTGTTTTCAATTCATTAGCAGGCAAACAAGTATCAAGATGAATCACCCAATGCGCTTGATCTATTTAAAGACTTACACTACAGCAAAAAGAAAGGGTTCACTCCTACAGTTCAATCTACTATTGTAAGTAAAGTCAAAATTAGTGCACAATCAAATGATACATTAGGTCCATATATGTCATAATCATTTATCTATCTCTCTTCCACCGATATGTTGAAATTGAGGCCAAGTTAAATGCTCCCCGTAAATGATGGTGAGGAACCAAAGGATGTGACCGATGTGTCTCTCGAGGTTCTTGGTCGAAGACTAAGAAGAATAGCTTTTCTGGTAAATGTGGGGATGAAAAGCTCATTTGTCAGAGGACAATGCCGAAAAGTCGGCTAGAAGTCGAACTGGTGGTGGAGAAGCAAGCAAACAATGATCTTAGGGAGATTGTGAAGTCCCAACAACTGTAGTTGGATGAGATAAAGAAGAAAATGCAGGAAACAGAAGAAGCAAAGGCAATCCATGATGAAGAGAATAAGAAAAAGCAAGCTGAGACAGATGCATTGATTAGGGGATTCATTTCCATGCTTGGACCAACAAGGTAAAGTTGTGTTTGGCTTACCCGCCGCAAAGACCAAGGATTTTGGTTGTCAAGTGGTGATTTTGGGTTGCTTGACTTGAATGTTGGCCTATTTGGTGCAAGTGTGGTTACTTCTAATGTCAATCTGTATGCTCCTGTACTTTTGGAAAGTGGTGCTACAGCTACTTAACCATGAATGCTTTTTGTTTGAACTTATGCCACATGGTCCGGTGACCTTTAAATGTAACTAATGTGGCCTTTAAATTTAAGTGATGTAAGTGATGATATGTGACCCGTGTAATGGCAATGGGACCTCTCTATTTGAATATTTGTGATGATTTGGATCTGTCCATTTAAATTTAAATTTGAATATTTTTGGCAAAAATTTTAATTACATTTATATGTGACATGAGCTGTGATGATTTGGATGTGGCCGTGACGATTTGGATGTGGCTGTGATGATTTGCACGTGGGGTCAATTTGAATTTAAGTTTAAATATTTCAACCAAAAAAATAAATTTGAATATTTCTAGCAGAAAAAAATTAAATTTGAATAATGGGCTAATTCTTCAATGCAATCCAGGTTGGCCCAAGATTATGGGCCTAATTCAAAAAAAATAAAAGAAACATGGGCTTAGTGGCCAAACAATATGAAGAACAATTGGGCCTCCATAATGGGTTGACATAAGCCAATGCCGATGTGGCAAGGTAGCTGCCATGTCAAATGCTGATGTGACAAGGTAGCTTCTTGACGTTTTAATTCATCACAATATGTTTTGGGTGTTCTTACTTACCATGTATTCCATGACGATATAAAATGACAATCCGTGGACGGCTCAAATGGGTCCAGAAAAATTGTGACGTGAGATACATGACGGATTTCTTGATTGTCATGGCAAGTTAATCGTGACGTATTTTTGAGTATATGTGACCAAACCATCCGTCATGTAAAGCAACATTCCTTGTAAATTCGTTGTCTTTCCCCTAATCGTAATTTCTCTTCATTCGTCATTTCTCTCTTCTTTGTCACTATGATTCTATTCGCCTTAGCTTCCACGAGGATTCAAGGCCAAGGGCTAGAACACCTAAATCATCATCCATTAACCTTTAGTTGCACTAATATGTCCCAACTCGTAAGACAACTAAATCATACCCGCTTGATCATCACAAGTAAAATCACAACATTCACGGCCACAAAAGTCATCCTAGCGATAAGCACTCCATCATTTTTTTGGTAGAACCTAAACTCATCAAATAGGAGCTTTAATTAATAAAATTTCTACTTGATTATCACTATAAGCTTCAACTTGTCTCCATATAAATTTTTAGGTCTATGATATGGGGGATAATCAACAAACACCTAAACCATTGACATAAAAACCAAAAGATAAATAGAAACACAAATAAATTGACAGTCCGACATAGTCTTCTACTTCCATATTTCAAGCAGAACAGTGGAGAAAGTGTATGAGCTAGCTGAATATGAATCCCTGTATGGGGTCACTCCCTTCATGATGGTTTGGCCTCCCACCGTTCCTACATTGAATGGTGGACATGATAAAGATGAATGATCCCACAAGGTTTGATACTACTTGTCTCCATCTAAATAAGATATTGTTTACGGTTGTCAAATGTGTTTAAAGTTTAGATCATGATACTCATGCGAGGTTGCTTCGGTGTGAAAATTTGACGCTTGAATAAGGATCCATCATACATTTAGATATATGCTTGATTATTTGAATATAGAGTACCCAAGCTAGTGTGGACGAGACCAAGCCAATTGTTTGTATACGACAGATAGTCTGACAAAGTAAAGAAGCTCTGAACTTCTAAATATTCCACAAAATTTTGTGCTATATTGCTATGTAAAGAAACAACTTATGAATCATAGTTGTGTCTGTCATAGATCACTACATGTATGATCTTGGCATTAGTGTCTAGCTGAAACTAAGCAAGAAAGATGTCACCATATATAATCAATAGGTTAGCGGGGTGAGTTCATTCAGATTTCGTGAGTACGTGCACGCAAGAAGGCAAGCAAGCAAAAAAAGGAGAAAAAACACACACATACACACCATTTAGATTTCATAGTACGTGCATGCAACCAGACACTCGAGCAAGCAAGCAAGCACACACACACACACACACACACACACACACACACACACACAACACTGGGATCAACAAGAACAGAATGGGTTCACCGAAAGTGGAGTACGCTTCACATCGTTGTCACCTCGCTGCTACGCCATGCCACCGTGGAGGTACCTTAGCTCGACCCTTGTTGACACCTGTTACAGCATAATATTAATAGTCAACTAAACATGAAATAAGGGCATAACATGAATAATCACATAGACTAGGGGCTTTACTAATATAGTTCCACAAGTTTTGGTGATTTGTATATTTTCAGGGACTAAACAGGAGAAGCCTAGAGTTTGCAAGACATAAGAAGAATAAAACATGTTACAAACATATTCCAAGATAGCACCGTTGCAAAGAGCTCGTCGAGACGATCAAAACGGATATATTGTTTGCTATATTCAGAGTCCAGAATCAAAAGATATCAGTTGCAGAGCAGAGTTCACTAAAACGGTCATAACTTTCTCATCCGGACTCCGTTTCCTGTAAAATACCAGTCATTACAAAGCTATCGATGAGATCTACGCACCCACGAAAGGAGATGTCATTGTGACACAAGGCCCTGGCGACTTCCAGGCCTTTTCATGGCGATCGCCAGGAGATTGAGCCCAAATCCAGTCAACTTTTTATGTCGGTTTACCACCGATCTTGAGGTTGTATCTACACCGTTATTGAAGGTCGGTTTGATCCAAGGGCCATCGTTCATCGCCAAGAGTTATATAAGAAGACCCCCTGACCCTAGGGTGAAACCCAAATTCATTCTACTTCATTCTATTCTTTATCTCTTGACCTGTTGGTCATGGAGGTGTCCCAATGTGAGGACAACCTCTCCTCCACATTAGAGAATTAGGGTTAGACTCTCTAATGTAGTAGATTAACAATTAGAGAGTTAGGGAGAGTGGAGCTACGCTCCGGTTCTGGAGATGTCTACAGAGTTTGGTATGTTTTGTATCCTTTCTTTGTAAGACTTATGATTCATATATTTATCTTCTCTATTTACTTCCATGACTTTCATATATTTGGTTAAGTATAGTTGTTATGCTATTGCATGGGATCTCCGCTCGTATTGAGGGCTCTAGTTATGCTAGGTAGCTAGAGTAGTAATCGATAGTGTAGACTTGGTGTCTAGGCTATAGGTTACCTGAGGTTGCGCCCAATCCCACGGATAGTTGTGGTAGCCCCAGGGGTGACAGCCCTGATAGGCCGATGTAGTCCACCACATTCGGATTGGTGTTTCGTAGAGCTTTTGGCAGCCTTCTCCCAACTACCTTTTTCCCAGTCTTTCTCGAGAGTTGGAAAGGATCTGTTGCTCCAAAATGCATTAGTATGATTGCTATCATAGAATCTAAGTAATAGAGAAGTACATAGGAACCTTGATCTCTCCCGCTGTCCTCTCAACTTATTTATCTTAGGAATTCTCTAGTGTGTGATTATGCTTAACTCCTATCATATATCATTTACCCCCTCACTTTAGTCTAGTGGTTTGCTAAGTTAGTAGTTGCATGATTGTGACTTATTAGATTCTTTAGCCAAAGCTTCCCTGTGGATACGATACTCTAGAATACTCTCCTAGGGAAAAGCTACAATGGTATTCTGTGCGCTTGCGGAACCTTCATATTCTTTTAGCACTTAATAAATACCAACAACCCTCGACAGGTCGACCCTATCGACGTGTGTCGTATGTATTGAACAACATTTAGAGGCTAGAGACCTGCCACTACCGTTCTTTGCGGCCCCGCCCTCACGCGGGCAAAGAGAGCCACCTCCGACACAGCAAGGGGCTTCCCACGCACATGCCACCTCACACTCCATGGATTCACTGTCTCTGCCGCCGGGTCTACCAAGGCCGCCACGCCGGAACCCTAAGAAGCTCGCTACTCTCTGTAGAGAGGAAAGAGCCACATTGGGAGTTTCCTTGCCCCGCCACCACTACAACCTTTCCATCACCGGCAATCGCCTCATCGGCCACACTCCACCCCCACCCATGACCTCCATAGGTGCAACCCATCCCTAACTCGACAGGACAAGGTCCGAGGCGATTTGCGCCAACAATAGGGAGGAAAAAAACTAGAGACCTGAACCCCAACATGAACTCGCTCGCAGCTCGAGTCCGGGAATGGATTTTGTAGGTGAAGGCATGACGACGGTGGTGTGATCTGAATGAAAGAGAGAAGGAGGGGATCGAAGAGGGGAGCGACGAGAAGATGAAATGAAACAGCACTTCGTTGGGTAGGCGCGTGGATGGAGTCGTCACATGCACTTGACAGAAAAGGAAAGGGAACGAGATGGAAAAGGAAAGGAGACGTATTTGTTGGATCGACCGCCCTGAGCAAACGCGCGCGGTCAACCGCAAGAATGGAATTGGGCATTTCCTATTTGTACCCAATGTTTGGTAACATGACGGATCTTCTCACGGTTTCCTTCCCATGTCTACCGGGGGTAGCAATGTTCCTCGGTAGTGGTGCGGCTCCACGGTGAGTGTGATTTTTTTATTGTAAGCGGTAACAATGTGTTGTTTACAAATAATAAATAAATGTATGATCACAAACAATTACACATTAAATTAAGATGACCGTTCAAAATGACATTATACTGGGATCATTGAAAGTAATCAATATAATGTCTAAGATTAATGTCTAAGATTTGAGTACAAAAGTACTCACCTCCTCTATTTCTATTTTTAGAAATGCAGTTGAAAAGTATATTTGAGGATGGAGCTACGGAAGACGACTCAAGGATGGAACCACAAGGAGGACACTTGAAAACAGAGTCGATCATGAAGGAGCTACATAAAGAAGTGGGTGATTGAGTAGAGGAACGTGCTATAGGAAGAAGTTTAGGGATTGTCTCCACTCCAAACTTGCGTGTAGGAATAGAGCCCTGATATAGATTTGCTGCGTATGATCTCTGATAGGCTATGATATGATGGACGGCCTATGGCCCATGTAATGTAAACTCGAACCATGTATCAAGTTTTCCCCAATAGCAATAAAAGTACAGTTTTTTTATATCAATTATGTGTTAAATGGACGTATTTGTGCGTGATCCTGGCGCAAATACGTGTGATTAAGGAGCCTTAAAAATCGCACCAAACAAAAGTCTTAGTTTTGGCGCTTCCGGTTTTGTGCATGCTTCAAACAATTTTGTCTTCTCCATATTACCATATCTCTAGAGTCAATAATTTTCTATGAGGAACTACTGAACTCTATCACTTGTCGCCATTACTCAACAGTTTTTCATTTGAGGTCTATCCCGTAGAAGTAGTCAAATTGGATCGGGTGATCGATTTCTAGGTTTCATCATAAACCTAATTGGTTACTTCCATTACGTAAATCAATAGTTCAAACCGCACTCAAAGGTAGGGCATTTCCCATTGATATAGGAACTTTTGTACCGTAAACAATAGTATCTCCAATTATAGCCCCTCTAGGATGTAAAATATATCTCTTCTCACCATCCCCATAGTGTATGAGACAAATGTATGCATTTCGATTAGGGTCGTATTCTATGGTTACGATTCTACCAGATATGTCTTTGATTCCGTCGAAAATCGATTTTACGGTATAGGCGCTTATGACCTCCCCTCTATGCCTTGCGGTAATGATTCCTCGGCATTACGACCTTTACCACAACGGTGTAGTTGTGGGAGATATATTCTTGAAACTAATGACTTTGTGAAAGGGGTGATCAATGATAATAATGCTTGACTTAGGATAAAGCTCATGTGACATATAACTAAAAATGAAGGGAGGATCATTTATTTTATATATTTTCGGACAAGGACAAATTTTATTAAAAAGATGTTTAGATCATGGCCAAACAATCTTAGATAGTGCCAAAATCAATGGTATTCAGTAATGTTTGGATTGCTTCCGTGCTAATTTTCCCAATATGCTATGTGGGTCCATCTATCGCTATTTAATTCTCATCAAAATATATATGGATCTTCTTTTTAATTTATTGGCAAAGAAACGATGTAACATCTTATGGTGGGTACTATAAGAACACAGGAAAACACCATATGGATACTTTTAAAAATAATCCAAGATAAATTATTGGACATCTAAAGATTAGTACGTGATCATTACACACACATCATAGAACACCTCACTAAATAGAGAAAAAAAGAAAGAAATATAATAAAATATTAATGGAAAATAATTGGTTTTAGTAAAATAATTAAATAGGAAGAAAAAAATAATAAAAAGAAATGAAAAATTTAGATCCGAGATGGGCTTTCGTGGCTGGGCAGTGGCTAGAAGCCTGTTTTCTGTGACCGAAACGGGCTGTAAAGTGATGGACAAAAACCAAGTCGGGAAGGAGAGACAGGCAATCCCCTAATTGAGCGGCTTTTGGCCCAAGTTTCCCGCTGGGCTGCCAAAGAAGCCGAACTAGACGTCGGAGCGAAGGCCACCCCGCTGAGATGAAAATTGGAGATGGACTCTGCTTACCCGAGCTTATACAGGCACAGGCCCCTACCAAGAGCACATGCAGACACCACTGGACCGGGTCTGATAGTGATATGCATGCCTGCACCACGTCTGCGTGCATCGCAGGGCTACGGCTACGGTGTATACTCTCTGGCGCCTGCCTACTACTACGTGATCGATAGCAACAGGATCGTCGTCACACAGATAGCAGCCCGCGCCGGCCGGGCCGCTATAATTTCCGCCGCGCCATGATTGCAGGTTTGCAGCTGCTGCAAGCCTGCAAAAGGCTTAGCTTATTGACCGGGGCCGGGGGCAACGACGACGACGATGCATCAGGGCGAGACCGGAGAATCACACACGTCGGATCCTTCAGCCTCCATCGGCCGGGGGACCCTAAAGCTAGCACCCGTGACTCCATGAGGCCGTGACCGCGCGCGCGAGAATAGCGATCACCATACATACACGCGAGACGGCCTGGCGACGACGCTACGGACAAACCACGTCGATCGATCGTCGCGGGCCTCCAGCTGTTCTCGATCTCTTTTCCTCCCTCTTGTGACTTGATCTAATACACTACACGCATGTGCACAATGCACAATAGTAGTGATATGCATTGTGTGTAGCATCACTAATTAATATATAGTGGCTCAGGCTCACGAGCAATTTTATGCTGCCTAGCCTGTTGTGCGTCGTGACATCGCCATCTGATGATGGAGTAGTCGCCCTTTCGGTTGCGTTGCTTGTGTACTGTGTGTGCATGAGATTCCGAAGGATTATTCAGTACCGAAAGGGACGAGCAGCAGGTAACTGCCCTTTTTCGACAAAGGCGGAAAGGCCCTAATCAAGATGAGAATAATGAGAGACCGATTGATCCGCTCGTTCTCGTTGAACCTGAACATATACCCCTGGTGAAAGCTCAAGCGTACCAACCAGCTGATCTCGAGCGGCGACTCCTCAGCCCCGCCTCTCTTTTATACAGACTGTATTACGTAATTTGTCACCCGGCCGGCACAAGGAATACCTGTCCCTATCACCAGCATGCCCTACTTTATATATGTGCACCGTGCACAACACGGCGCCAGCGTTGATTTATACGTACATGCAATTAATGCAACCTTACAAATAAATCTCAAATCTGTGTGTCCCCATCACCGTACATCCTAAACACTGGAAAATCAGGATCAGCATGTACTGTTAGAGAACAAGTGGCTAGCTAGCAGTACAACCCTGGGAGTACTTCACTCTGCCAGCAGCCGCGAGTGATCGGACACAGGCCTACGACTGCTCTGTCATCGCTCTCAATGCATAGTTTCCTCGCTAGAATCTATAGTAGACATTTAATTTCATGACCCATTGCTTCGCTCTTCAACTCGTGGGACCAATGGCATCGAATATGGCATGGAGACAAGCGAAAATGAAATGACACCTTATTCGCCTTATTAGTAGTGTGGGAAATTTGGAAAGCCAGAGGAACACAAGCTGTTTCCACAGCGCTACATCTAGCCACCATCAAGCATGCTGCCGATCAATGCATCAAAGGCGTGGCTTGCAAAATTAGTTGCTTATTTCGTGAGTAATCGACATGCGGCTTTATTAGGGGGATTGTTGAAACTATGTTTCAGTAGGGTAGTAGCCCTCCGCCCCCGGGCGGCGGTGCTCGGGAGGAGTTGTAGTGGGAAAATGGCTTAAGTCATGGTGACAAGACAATGCAAAAAGTTTTGTATTAATATATTCACCAACCAAGTTACATGAGAGTCAATACTCCTTATTTATAGTTCTCGATTACAGCCAATGCTACTTTACAACTTTGCACCAAGATATCCTGTAGGTACTCTTGGCCGATTACCTGAACGCCAAGGGCTCGGTCGTCTTTTCTTGATTGAAACTGCCTTCACCGCTGGGCCACCGCCACTGGCCCAAATGTGACCTAACCCATCCGAGGAGCCATGCTAGGTTTTACTTCCTTGCTTGGCATCTTCGCTTGTCCCTTAGAGCTCAAGCCTTGGTCTCCGCTTTCGAAGACTCCCGATACCTCCGCTTGTTGTAAGTCGCCGGGGATCTCCGCTGGGCTTGTCAGGTCGTGAGGTAGCGAAGTTCGATGACTGGAGGTTACGGACTCCGCCAACTCCCTCAGATGTCTCCTCTGTCCTGCAAAAGTGCTTTGCAACTAAACATGTTAGTCTTTGCGAGGTTAGGGGAACACCTCCGCCTCTTTGCCAGAACCGTGTCCCAAAAGGGAGGCAACGATCCAATGTGTAAACATCATATCACCCCAATGTGTGCTTTGCGTGATGTAAAAACTCCTCTTCTTAAATACAAAGATACACAAACCTTTTGCATATTCGAAAAAGAAAAAAATTCATGACCCATTGCAAGTTCATATATTTGTCCTCATAAAACTCATTTCTTATCTCTCTTCTTAAATGTGGTGTCACAACATAAAAATGCTTATAAATGGCAGCTTATTAGATGTGGATGAAACTTAGATGGAACTACAACTAATCACTTGAGAGTGGTTGTTTTATTCAAGTTTCATTGCATTCTATTTGATGTGACATTCTATTTGACTGAGGACATGGTAAATTCACAACCTCATTATGGTATTACCGACACACACACACGTACTAATAGGGTATAATCAGGGACCCCCAAAAAAAGGGAATTTGTAGTAATTCTCTTTTCCCTACCCATAGAAGAGATTGGTGGATGTAAAGAGAAATGTTATTTGCACATACAGCTATAGATATATAATGTCAGATAGTCACAAACCAAGTCGAATAGAATATGTCACCAGATAATATAAGAACCTCAATTCTTTTTGGCTGGTATAGTAATTAATAAGAAAATATACATTATACTAGACGAAAAAAAATATAAACAATATACTGTGAAAAAATGCAGAACATACTATATAATTATATATATTTCCCCATAGGTATGGTATGATTATTAAAGGCACTGTAATTAGAAACAACAAAAATGGTCTTGCTCCAAATTAAAGGGTACGGTAAGTCCAGTAGAAGGAAAAACAACAAACATAAGAAATTTTGGGGGCATGAATTTTTATCATCGGCCCCTAATATAGCCAGCACTACTAACCTATAGATAGCTACAGCATTACTACTAAATATTATCTCCTCCGGTATAATTAACCCAATTACATATAGTTCATCAGCAAAAAACAAATGTGGGACAGGAACTACAGCACCAAGCATATGCAGCAATTAGATGATCACATGATTCTACTTGATCTAGCCTCTTGGAGATTAGTAGCAATCAAGCTCCTTGCTCACCATGCATGTCTTCAGATTAGGTTCAAACCTGTGTCTTCATACTTATTGCATCATTTGCATAGAATTAATGCAACAACCTTATACTACTCCCATGCATTGTATAGTGTACACTACAACAACCTGGTGTAACGGATTTGGTACACCCATGCATGCATGGCAGTCTGCTCAGGACTCGCTCACACAACTTATTGCATCCTGCCTCCAGTGAATGGTGACGAGGCCGACTTCATCTCGGCCTCCATGGAGCTCATGCCACTGGCACCGTCTTGATGCCCCCTCTCGGCACCGTCATCCCCTCATGACACCAGCGCCACCGACGCCAAGGAAGTCGCGCGTCATCTCAGCGCCACCACGGCCCTGGTTAAACTTGACATCTTGATCCATGTCATACATCCTCGGGTCAATCATGCTGCTGCTGTTGGTGCCGCCAAACATGCCGCCGGCAGCCAGCGAGTTCATCAAGCTCTGCAGGTGCATCTGGCTCTGGTCGAGCATGGGTGCCCGGGCGTGCGTAGCGGAGGGCGCCGACGAGCCCACGAGGCCCCCAAACACGCCGCCGTGCGCGCTCGCGCTGGAACCCATCTGGGACGCCTTCTGCAGAAGCGCCGTCGCGGACATCTGCGGCAGCATCACGGCCGGATCATTGTTGTACACCCCGCCAGGAGCAACCTGGTGGTCACCTCCGGCAAAGTTCCCGCCGCCGCTGAAAAGCATCGCAGCCGATGACTCGGAGCCGCCGCCGCCACCACCACCTCCTTCGCTGAACTGGTCACTTGTCAGGTGTCCCTGGCTTGCATGGCCATGACTGGACGTACCTGAGCTGTTGGCACTGTTTGCGATGTAGCCAAGGTTGAAGAGAGCCGGAGCCGGCGACGCCGAGGGACCCCGCCGGCGCCGTTCCCTTGGAGGTCCGGCAGGTGCATGAGGCCGTGGAACGGTTTGCCCTGCAAGAACCCGTGGGACCCAGTGCCTTCGCCGTCGCCAAACTCCTGCGGCGCGCCCATGAGGAACGCCGACGACGGTGGAGGCGGCATTGGGCGGAACGCGGAGGCGTTGGACGGCCCTAGAAGATGGTCAAGGCGGCCCGCGGCGCTGCCGCCGCCGAGCCGGAGCAGGTCCTGATGGTGGTCCGCACCGAGGGTGGATGCGAAGTGGGAACCGACCTGCGAGAGGCTGAGCCCCATGTTGGCCGCGGTGGTGGCGCCGTAGAGGTGGCTGGCGGTGAGGCCTGGGGCGGCAGCCGGGCGCTCTCCTGCGCGAGGGCGTCGCAGAAAGCCCGGTGGGTGATGAAGCTATCCCTCCTGCATGCATGCATGCAATCACGTGAGCATATGCATGCATGTGATTGGCAAAATGACAAGTCAGTAACAGTGTTGGATCACGCGGCAATATATGTGTGCACGGTTCGAGTGCTTGTGACGTACGTGCAGAAACCAAATGGAAAGTTTGCACGTGAAATGGTTACACGACAAACAGAACGACGGTCTTACAGTGAAAAGCATAGTGAAAAGCTCTGCCTGCACAGTGATGACGAGAATAAGCTAGTTCTTCAGATCTAAGTTCGTGTATGTATACTGTCATTATTATAAGTACTATATATATTGGCTACGACTCAGTATACTACACAAGACACACTGTTGAACGAAGTTACCGAGATGGTTAATTTTAGTGTTTATAGGGGTACATATTTATATAGCGAAATGGCCCTTACTCTCGAGTGACAATGATTGCCAAGACAACTATGTATAAAATGGGGACTACACCCATGCAAAATTTCAAGAGTGAATGGTTCATTTCCAAATACTGGGTGTAATAAGTGTACGTGGAGATAAACAATAAAGTGGCAACATGCATGTTTCTTTGATTAAAAATAAATGGCACCATTACACATCGTATTCATCTGCTTGTTCTCTTATATTGCAAATACGATCGGGTGTTTTGTTCTTAAGATTTTGTATACGAATTCAATTTAACATGTGCCCCAGGTATGAATGATTTTGAGAGTTTTTCAAATTTGAACTTTCTATACCATATTCATCTACAAATACAAGGATTTATTTTAGGGTCCAAAACTTAATGGATTTAGACATTCTAAATTTGCCATTGATACTCCCATGCCCATATATAAAATAAAATAAAATTCTAGGAATTCCCATACATATTAATGCTAGGCAAAAATGTTGTACTCGATCTCAACGTCTCAAAATAAACCAATTTTAGAATCAACCTAAATTAAACCCTCTTAAGTTTTACCAACTTTATAGAAAAGAATAATAACATCATCTACAAGACCAAATAAGTACTTTATGAAAAAATACATTTCAGAATGAATCTAGTGATATATTAATATAGTTCCATAAATATTATTGCACTTTATATAAAATTTGGTGAAATCTAAAATAGTTCGGCTTACGGTAACTTTAGAAATTGATTTAGTCTAGGACAAAGGGAGTGTGTGCCTTAAGCGGGGACAACAATTAATGTTGAATGACAGCATGAACTAGTTCCCAAAGAAAAATATCTCCACCAATGATGACCTTAAGTGTATGCAGCCGGATCTTGACCTTGTATGCATGCATGCTCAATTTTTTTCTAGAATGGGGCACACCTTAGGTAGAATTACATTCTTTTTAGCACAAAATCCAAAAGCTAAATTTGTATGTTTTTCTATAAAGCGAGTATAAGGCACCCTTATTAATTAGCATCCCAACCTAGAAACTATGGTGGTTTCCATGGTCATCAATCAGGGTGCAGTGCTAACAAAGTAAAATAGTGATGTGGCATTGATGTGCTAATTGAGAGGACGAAGTAGTTTCTTATACAAGAAACTGTCTACAGTCTACACAGGAACAAAAGATATGAAGCGGTGTGATAGTTAGATGATAGGAGAGTGAAGAAATCATCAATTGAAAATATGGTACATGTAATGTCTTCATGACCTGTCAAGTATACAGATTATCACATAGTTTTTTAGTTGGGACTACGCAGTGGGAGTTTATTCCTATATATTTAGTGAGATGTCACATCGGCAAAAACGATAACAAGAGACTGAAAAATATGATAAAAAAAATAGGAGATGAGTTTCATCTAGATATAAAAACACACATAGCGTTTCCATCACGTTTATTTGACCTAGGGTAATCCCAATTTCGATTACCACCAACCAAAATATCATCTATCATGCAACAGAATTAGATGAAGGAATATAAACAGCTAGTTTGCACGTCACAATATTGAAAACTAAGCATTTTATTTTATAACACCATACAAGGCTTAGATACATAGGCCGGCTCTTACGCTATGAAACTGTGAAATGAAATTGTACACTATAGGTCTTGTTTAATTTTTTTACCCACACCTCACTCTTGAAAACCGTACAATAAGACTTAGCTCTGAAACGGCCTAATCAGCTAATGAATCTCGCGACTTGCGCTTAAATAAATCTTGCACAATGCGATTTAAGGGGATACTTACATGAAGATTTCTTCCATCTTCCTCAAACTCTTTAAGAATCCTAGCTAGGGTTCCTTGTATATTTGGGCCATGGAATTTGGGGGTCTGAGAGGGTATGTAAGATGAACAACACCATTTTCAGTGTATTTCGTACACTTTGCCACTAATTTAACGCTGTCCCAAAAGAGGTCAATTGTTTGTACTCCTCTCACACGGACACGATGGTATCATCCCGAGATCCCATAAACTCATGTCAATCAAGGAGGAGAAAGCGGAAAAGGGTTAGAGAGGTAGGCATAGCCGGTGCATGCTATAGATACTAGCAGCGGCAAGGTTCCAAGGGGAAAAGGCAGTGGGGAAAATTGTAGAGGTTGACATTTGCGACCGCCATATAGGCGAGCACAGAGCCACCAAAAGACATCAGAAAAGCTTCCCAGCAAAGCTCACTTCCCAAGAAGCCGAGAAGAAGAAATAAAAAGGTGACAATAATAGTTTTTCCCTCTCTTTTTTTTTTTTTTTTTTCCTCCTCCTAGCTTCTAGTTGTAGTTACGGACGGATACAGGCCTCCGTCCAGTATGCTTCGAACTAATTAACTAAGCAATTAAGCATAAAATGGCCTTATGTGCACCAATCGTAAAGTACTTTGAACGGCAAGGATTCCGTCATATGTACCCACATACAATGTGCGTGTGCTAGATGCATTTCCTAAGGAAAAAAAAAGAACATCCACACGAAAGCAAAGCCCATCTATACAGTATATATATTCCAATATCCCGTTCCCCAGAATTATTGATGCAAGCTAGAGAGGATACTATTACGCCCCCAATCAATAGATTGCAGGAGACTCTGTTAATGCCAAACTAGTGAAAGATGGTGGTGACCACCGCTCGCACCAGCTGCCTGATTCGATCAAATCTGCAATGTGCGCGCGTGAATGTGCGTGGACGATCTATCTCTGCTCCAGCTGAGAGTTGCAGTGCATGTGAACTCTGAATCTGATGAGCAGATGTGATGAGGGCATGGATCGGTCAGCAACGTATACACACCCGAGGAAAAGCTGTGACTAAACTGTGAACCTGGCCTGGCTCTCTGACACGACCAACGGATGGCCCTGCTGACGGCATCTAGCAGCTCATGTGCAAACAGGCCAGGCTACACGAAAGCTAGCTCGACGATATGTAAATATGCGCCGCTGGCCTGGCCGGGAGATTGCATGCATGCACCAATCACATATATACATTAGGTACAGTATATATGTAGCAGTGACCGACTTCTTGGCTTACGAAAACTCACAAGAAAGCTTTGAGACATTCGCATCTAGTAGAGCTAGATAGCTAGTAGGGTGGAGTACAAGACAATGGCCATTTCACGTGCATGCAGTTGCCTGCCTGGCTCCTGCCTTTTTCTCTCTCTTCCACGGGCACAACACAAAACAAAAGGTTGTTGGTACGCACCGAGACAAAAACCCTAATTCTGAATTACGCGCGCGGTGCTAAACATTCTTAGCGCGCTCACCAATGCCAATGCAAGTATCCTTGTACTTTTTATGTCACGGAACAATATGCTGCGTGCTGATGTGTAGCACGGGAGATGTCAATGCAGAAACCAATGCTGGATGTGTGGGAGATACGTCCATGGCGCGCTGAACCACGCATGCATGCCATGCCATGCTTTTTTCTTGCACTCAGAAAGACTTGGCTTGACTTGATGCATGCATGATGCATACATGGAAGCAAGAGACGATCGAGTGCACGTTGTCGCGCCGCACCGACGACGCACGTACGTGTATCTACGCCGGCCGCCTATGCGTACTACTAATTATTTGCGCCTGTCATCACCGACGATATCTAATCGACGATGGTGATGACAGGCGGCAAATCATCCGATTCCCAAATTATAGCTCATTTTAACTTTTCGAGATACATTAATTTTGTTATGCACCCAAGTATGCATTATATCTAGATACATATACATAGTAAAAGAAAAATGAACTAAAAAAAGAAAAAAGTGAACTGCAATTTGGACGGAGGGAGTACGTACGTATGGAGAGAGATACGTGTGTATATATATATATATACTAGGGAAGGAAGGAGGCGCATGCACACAGTTAGTCTTAATTTGTGACGATGGATAGATACGTACCGCGAGAAGAGTGTGCCGCAGTCGCAGCGATACTCGCGAGTGCCGCAGACCTTGGAGTGCGCCTTCCAGTCGGACTGCACGGCGTAGCGCTTGGAGTACTTGTCGCACTTCCACTTCTTCTCGCCGTGCTTTGCGGCAGAAGTGCTTCTTGATGCCGGTGAGGTCGCCGAGGGCGCGGGACGGTCGTGGTGCGCGCACGTCGGCTCCGGGCACAGGTACACGCGCCGCCGCTGCGCCGCCAGGGGTCCTTCTGCTTCAGCTTCCACGGCAGGTTGTGGCCGCGACGGTGCAGCTGCAGGTTCTGCTCGCGCTGGAACCCTTTGTTGCACACCTCGCACACGAACCGGTTCGTCGCCATCAGCGTCTTGGGAGACAGCGCGATCACCTCCGCGTCGGGGTTCTGCTGCATGCCAATGCCATATATATGCGTCATTGTATATATATTCATGCGGACATTTCACGTATCAATATGATATATCGTTTGTTAATTAAATCGAACAGAAATTAAAAAGATCACATAGAGAGAGAGAGAGAGTAATAAGCAGTAAGTTAGGCATGGCATGCATGCAAGCCAATGCCAATGGCCATGGGTGGTTGGCATCACCCAGCTAGAGCTAGCAGTACTACTAGTGTTGGCCCTGTTGTGGGTTAATATACATGCGTACAATAAAGGATAGTATATTTTCCCTTCCTTTTTTGGTTTGGTGAGGTATGGACAAAACAAGGCAACAAGGGCCAGAATATTGTCACGAGACTTTGAGCAGCAAAAGGGCATTTGCAGCGATAGATCGATATAGCGAATTGACGTGGATCCTGCGTCATGGACGACTCTATCTATCTGTGTGTGTATTGATAAGAGTGAAATATATGATACAAAAGGATGAAAGAACAGCTAGCTCATATGAGCATGGAATCTTGCAAAATTAATAAAACCTACGTTTAACTGACAAATACACTCTGATGATTCAGAAATATTATGAATTTGGCTAGGGAATATAAGATAGAGCAAGTGAAATGGGCGAATTCATTTGGTAAATTGAGCGTAGCTAGCTCAGCTACTTTTTCTCCTGAACTCAAGAGAATTCATTCAGGTGAGACTACGTACACGCTTTAAATGAAGTACTAGTACAAGCCAGTAAGCATGCATGTGACGACTACCAGTCCTTCGAATCGAATCGATCAAGAAGTGGACAAAAGTGAAAAGACACGGGATGACGGGAACACACAAAGAAGAAGATCTGGCGAAAAATATAGGACCATTTCATGTAGTTCCAATCCAGCGGAGGGGAACGAATGACACTCGAGAACAAAGCTTGTTTGCACTGGTGATGAGGAACCAAAATTCCAGAACCAAGAAACCTAGATAAGATTTCCACAGAAAAACGATTCCCAAGATATATGATGAAGAAATCACACCAAATCCCCGGCAGTCCCATGCATAATTAAGATCCATTCGGAGAAGATGCATGACTGGAATATATCGGAAAGGGTACTTGCAAGTTCGGATTCATTACCTGGTAGGTTTCTCTTCTTCTTCACTGGCGGCGGTGTGATGCCCTATCGGCTGGCCAGACCCCACCGACGACGAAGCGGCGGCGTTGAGCAGTGGCGCAGGAGGCAGCTGATGCTGGAGCTGCTGCGCAAGCAGCGGTTCATCTGTTCTGGTGGTCGGCATCCCTAATTCCAAACATAGCTGCCACAGCCGCCGCTGATGAATTGATGCCATCGCAGCCACCAGATTTGTCCCTGAGAAAGCCCGTCAAGAACAAGGGAATCTTTTCCCTTTTGGTAGCTCTTGTTTCTGGATTGCAGTAGCAGGGCTGTCGATCTTCTTTATATCCTCTCCACCTTCACCAAAACAAGAAGCAGTCTCCAATTCAGGCAAGGAAAGAACAAGCCCAAAGTTATCCAAAGCAAGAATCAAGACTGTCACACTACTGACATCATCATGCGAGCAAGCAAGCGCAAGAAGATGTCAGAAAGCTAGCTCTTTTTCCGAAAGCAGGAGCTGCAAAGAACCAAAAGGAAAGCGCAAAAGGAGATCGATCGAATTGTTGAAGGAAGAATGAAGAA
The DNA here is from genome assembly GCA_015847255.1 of Hyparrhenia diplandra. Taxonomy (NCBI): domain Eukaryota; kingdom Viridiplantae; phylum Streptophyta; class Magnoliopsida; order Poales; family Poaceae; genus Hyparrhenia; species Hyparrhenia diplandra. The sequence goes on from JADLZK010008646.1 coordinate 165,009, forward strand.
GCGCATACCTAGCTATATCATACGTGTGAGTGTGTGGCTGGAAATTGATCTGAAAAACAACAAACAACCAAGGAATCGACAAGAAGCTTTGGCAAAGTTTCTTCAAAAAAAAAGGAAGCTGGGGCAAAACAACAAAGGATTAGGGCTCGTCCAAGATCAACAAAAACAACAAAGAGCGCAGGAAATCCAAGGCACACAGTTGCACTCGAAAACAAGGGAGAAAAGGCGACCGAACAAAAGCTCGCAAACACCACAATCGTCCACACGTATGTAAAAAGAACCAAAGTGATCGAGAAAAGGGAGATGGCTTTGCTTCTGTCGATACCTTCTTCCCTTCAGCTCTTTCTCGAGTGCGGCCATTAGCTGTCGTTGCTTGTTTTTTGCTATGGTTCTTGCTAGCCTAGCATAGAACTCATGGCAAACGAGAAGAGAAGAAGTGGAGAGGAGGATATGGAGGAGGCTAAGAAGGTTGTTGTCTGATTTCTTTCGCATCTCCTTTTGTCATACTTTTCTCTCTCCCTCTCTCTCTCTCTCCCCTTTCGGTCGTCCTTCTTTCCACACTACTATATGCTGCTGTGCTATAGTATATATCAACCATTTTATTTTCTGCATCGAGAAATCGATATGATGTGTGTAGTCTTTATCTCTCAACTTTCCCAAGGGCTAGGTATACTGTGGATGAAATTTAAAAAACAGTAAATAAAGCTTAATATGCGTACATACAACTCAGAGCAAAAGACAGGGACGTGAGAATAGAGACAGGCCGGGTACAGATGATGCCATGATGTGAGATGGAGGCAAAGGCAAAGGCTCACGCAGAGGCAAGCGCTGTCGTGAAGCGGCTGATGACTTGGGTCCACCGACCCTGGGGAGCTTGTTACCCTGTGCGCGCTGCCCGCACACATGTACACATGACATTCATACGCAGTGACGTAGCCAAAGAAAAATTAAAGGAGGGGCTGAAACAATGAGATGTTGATTTGCAGATTAAGATTATGGTGCTTTTTGTTTTTTATATAGTAATTGACCTTAATTACCAGGTCATAGGGGGTTAGAGCCCGGGTAGCCCCCGCTGGTCAAGGCCGTTGTGCATACGATCCACTGGATTTTCAGTTTTGAGAGAGGGAAATGGATGTATGTGTGCGCCAAGCTCTTTTTTCATTTAATTAAAAAGTCATGTTGCGTGTCAGAGGGGCACACCTCGCGGCTAGGACCACGCCAGCCTTGGGGTAGGGGTGGCGGCAAGGTTAGGGTAGGTGGGGGTGGCGATGCAAGCGCTGGGGGGGAAGGAGAGAGGGCGGTGGTGGCTTGAAGGTCGAGAGCTAGGGTTTAGAGTCTTTCAACATCTATTTTCTTCTTAAGTTGTAATTGTTACATGACATCGTATTTATAGTCTCGACTAACTTGACCCATAATAAGAAAAACTATAGGAGATCCTTATAAGATTGGATTCTCCTTTCCTACTAACTAGGACTCGATATGGGGGAGTTACCGGTGACAACGGCGTCGCCGCACGGGCCGCGCTGACGTCGCACCCTCTTTTCTTGGGCCCTTGGCCTATCATTCATTTTGGCGTGTGAGACCTACTTTAGATTGTGCGCTTAAAATTAGGGCATTGGCGTTTTTACCCTGGGTTTGACCCAAAGGTGATTTTACCCCTCGTTTTTTTTGAATCGGGCATTTTTACCCTCACTTTTTTCAAACGAAGGAAGAGACTACCCTCATCTCTGTTAGGTGCACCCTAACGGTGTTAACTTTTGAACAAAAGGACAAATCTACCTCGTTGTTTCCCTCGTGCCTTCACCGACACGTGGGGCCCGCCATCATATTCTCCTTCAACCTCTAGCTGCCCCGGTGGGTGAGGTGGGGGGAGGTGGGGAGGCTCGTCATGGCTATCCTCACGGGCGCCCAGGGCCGCCGCTGCTATAGGGCGGGCCAGGAGATGGAAGGGGCAGGCCCCCCGGTGGGATGGCCATGGAGAGGGAGGGGGCGAAGCTACGTGGTGGAGCACCGGCCAAACCCTAGCCGCCTGGGCACCGGCCCATGGTGGCCGCTACGGAGGAAGGGGCGGCCGGGAGGGAGAGCAAAAGGGGACCCGAGCGCCGGAAGAAGGGGGGCCGCTGGAGGTGAGATGCGGCGCGGCCTCCGTGAGCTCTCAGGCCGAAGCGGCGCTCGGCCCTATTCCCGCTGAGGCTCGCCCCTCTCGTCTCGCAGCGATGGATGTCCTCGCCCCGGGCGAGCCGATGGTGGGGAGGGATACCGGGAGGGAGGAGCCGCGTGGGCAGCTGGGCCGCCATCTCGGATCTCGCTGGCGCTGCCTTCGTGCTCGTCAGGCGCTGCGACGGGGGGACGGATAGAGGCCGACAGGAGCGACCGGATGGGGAGCGGGGCTGAGTTTTGTGTATAGGAAGGGGTAATTGGTCAATTGGGGTCCCACTTTTTTTTTTTTTGCGCTTTATTCGCATTCACGACGCTGTCAAAAACTAAGGGTAGACGGAGCTTTGCATAGTAAAAACGGACCAGAAAATTGCCAAGTTGGAAAACAGAGGGTAAAAACGCCTTTAGGCTATAAAGAAGGGTAGAAAATTCCCTTTAAAATTATTGTAATTTTTTTTGAAAGGGTATGTTACACAAAACTGGAGAATAACATTCTTAAAAAAAAAACTATGTGTGATTGGAGATTTTTTTTTTTGCCATAATATACAAAAAAGAGATTGCATAAATATTTTGACATAAATCCTCTTCCTACATTGCATTAGAAACAATTACACAAGCTAATTAACTGCACGTAGTTCTTAGCTAGTTGAGTTGTTTTTAGTGGAACTTGCCCACTCGAGTTCAAGACCTAGACTTTGACACGGGTGCTTAGGGTAAAAGAGAAGGCATGTGGTAATTCCTTTAATGAAGAAAAAATCTTGCACGTGCTTTGATTGTTGACGGCTCACGGGCTTGATCTGTTTAACCTCGGTTGATATGCTCGACTTGTTTCAGACTGGTGATTAAATTCATTGTTCATTAGAATATAAAAAAGTTAGATTCATCTTATAAATGCTTTTTAGGCTTCACACATTTTCTTGATTGATGAGGACCAGGGAAAGATTGAAGGACAAGACACGAAGATCTTAAAGATTGAAGTCGTTTATTACAGTTATATGGTCTCCTAAAGCACAATGTAACTTTTACTTTTAGAGACTTCGGTATTGAAAAGGGAAGTCGCTTTTATTACAGTTATATGTGGCAATTGATAAAAAAAAAATAGCATTGCTGCTTGGAAAAAAGTATTGCGCACGAATCACAAATGAGTACGTGTGCTTGCTGCTTGTACGTATGTAGATTTTGGAAGGACATGCTTAATTAGATGTGGGTCAACTGAAGCTAAAAGTATGCATTGTATAGTCTATATAAACAGATTAGGATTTAAGGCCTTTGATTTAGTAATTACCCGACGTAAATTAGCAATTAAATACAAAAATCTTGAAAAAGGGAATTAGCGATTAAATACGTCTTCTTGAGAAGGATGGAATAGGGCAAAATTGTTTTCGATTTGTTTCCATTTTATTTTATCATTATCGTTTTTATTGTTCGGTTATCGCTGCCCATTTCCATTGAAGTCCCATTTCCATTGAAGTCTAAAAAAAATCGAGAAAACTCTCAAAACGATTTTTGAAAAAAAAAATTATCATTTTCGCTTTCATCCCTTACCAACCGGTCTTTTCACCATTATAAATATATATATATAGACCACTAGCTAGTAACCGGGTTCCACGGCGCTGATTCCTCGATCCACTATAGCTATCTCACAAGTCGCACTTCTTTCATATTTTTCGACGGACAGTGGCAATAACACTACTACGATTCGCCATCACTACCG
>JADLZK010008647.1:0-137070 GCA_015847255.1 Hyparrhenia diplandra
TGTGACACAAGTATAATTTGGGGAAAGTGAACATGCCGCCATCACTTTATCATTGTTTTGTTTGAACTTTTGTTCTTGTCTCATTATCCGATGTGTTTGACACTAGCGCATCGCACTTGGCGGATGTCAACTTGGTATTGCCATAGGTGAAGTGAAGGTCTATCCGTGTGTCATGTGTGACCTATCAATTTTATTTGTGAATGTGTCGTTTTGCACTTGCAACTAAATTATGATGATTAAGTATCTTGGGCAATGACCAATGCCTCAAATTTAATTATTTATTTTTTCCAGCTTATAATTCTATGCCAAATTATATGATGTTTGAGGGTTTGCTATGATTCTATATATTTCGGGTAGAATGGGTTTACCCGAACCCGAACCCGAATTTTTATGGGTACCCGGTTGTGGGTAATGAATTTTCGGGCTGATTTGGTAGCAGATTCTATTACCCGAACTTTTTAAAACCCGACTACCCGACCCGATCGGATCGGGTAACCCGAACGCCTGGGGTGAATAGCGGCGGCGCCGAAGGGGATCGGTTTCTTGGACTCTTTTTTTTTCCTCCTATATATAAACTTTTTTTAATCTATTACTCGGTTTCCAAAAAAATATAGGACCTAGATATGAATAAGTTTAGGATATGAATAAGTTAATTATGAAAGGCAACGATCCTATGCTAACTAGATTCGTATGCTAACTCCGATCCTGGACCTCTCGATGAGCATCAGATGGATGACATAGGTAGGTGGGTTTAAGTGCTAGAAAATTTGATTAGAAAAGCTAATGGTGGAAGGGTTTAAGTGCTAAATTAACCCACCTATGTCATCCATCGGATGCTCATCGAGAGGTCCAGATCGGAGTTAAGCATACGAATCTAGTTAGATAGGATACGTTGCCATTATGAAATATATTTGTATTATATATCTTTTTTAGACATAAATGTAGATAATATTTTCTATAAATTTATTAGTTAATTGAAGAAAGTTTGACTCAAGGCCAAATCTAAAACTGCATTCTTTTAGTGTTATATTATTTGGCAAAATTTACTAGCAGTCTTTTTATTTGCGCCGTGTGTCAACTCACGAATTTTGATTTGAGAGTTAGGGACCTAGATGATGTACAGTGTACAAGTCTATACCTACTAATAAAGAGTAAAAATTTCAGTCCCACCTTTTTTTTCCACTTTTTTTCTTTTTTTTTTTCTGCCTCCCGTTCACCTTTTTGTTCAACTTTTTTTTTCTGCCTCCATCGTCTCCTTTTTTTTTCCGTTTGTACGCTTGAATTGAATCCTACACGTTTCCAGTGCAGGCTCGAAACAAAGTGCAAATACAACTCTATTTCCTGAATCCTTCGAAAATCAAATACAAAACCTACACTCCAGCCAATAGATTATATTGGACATCATCCAGAATATAAATATCCACAGTCATCGACGCCACAACCATCAAATCAAAATCGTTTCGTATGCTGATCTCCGCAGCAATCACCAAAAAAATCAATTACTTCATCCATGCATTACTTGGTCGAATATGAAATCAGAGAAAGAATCAATTCGATAAATTCAAACGGGGTTGTGCCTCCAGGACGCCCCATGAATCGATCGGAGACGAAATCATCCATAAGCTGTTGCCTGCCCCCCGCTTGTGTAGCCAGCCAGATTCGCCTGGCCGAGCCGAGAGAGCAAAAAGGGTGCCGGACCAAGGATGCCGAGAAGAGGTGCACTATTTTCCCCGGTGAGGCAATGCCGGCGCAGCACATCGGCTAAACGCCATGCGGGCCAGGAAGAGGAGCTCTAACCGCCACCCGGGGCGCGTCTGCTTGTGGATCAGCAGCGACGCCGTCAGGCACCATCGATCTCTCGCAGCTGCTCTTCTTGGCCGCGGGGCTCTTCCACGACATCGACGTCGTCGAGCGGTACTTCACATCGGCGGTTCACGTGCTGGTGCGGTGGTGGTTCAAGCATGGAAGAGGCCGAGAGGATAAGGTCCATGCGTGCGGTACTACGGTGGTGGGCTGTATGGTCTGGTGGTGTGGGCCGCGTGGGTGGGAATAAAATATGGAGAGAGAAAAGGTTAAACAAAAAAAAAAAAAAAACAAGTCATAATAGACTATTCAAACTCTTTTTTTAGCATTTCTCAAAATGAAAGAAAATGGCTTAATTATTTCATGCAGTTTCACAAACATGAATTGTCACAATGTCCTATAAATACACTTATGTTTTTTATTATGTTTAAGATACCCATTAATATTTTCTAGCCTCATATGGTTTGTCTCATATGAGGTTAATATACTTTATGGCACACACATTTAATTTTTTTCCCTTGATATTTAATAAAATAAGGTTGTCCTTAAAGTCAAATAAAGATAGGTAGCTTTAAATGCCCACGTAAAAGTACATCATGTAGCACATGAAAACATTTGTTATCTCCACGACTACCCGTCAATAAATTGTATGTCCCGATGCAACGCACGTTGCGACACATGAACACCTCATCGCATGGACACATTTATGATTGGCACAAATACAACACAAATTATACTTCCCGGTGCAACGCACGGGCATTTTTTGCTAGTTAGTTCAAATACTATCAATGAATTTGCTCTAAATTATTATTGCTTATCAGAGATCCTCTCCTCCTTCCAATTCTTGAGGAACAACCGCATACACCAGGAGAGGGGCTAGCATGTCATTTGTTGGTTGTCATTGGTGAAGATGAAACTGTGTCGGCTCTCGCACCAAAGAAGAACGGATAGTGCACAAGGTTCTAGATCTCCGCTACAGTTGCGCTATCTCTAGATAATATAATTGTTTTTAGAGGGTAAAGCTATTTAGTCCTAAGTAAAATTTAGCAGCTATTAGCCGCCCGATTTAGCTCGTTGTTAGCTGTTTGAGAAAGGCGGTCACTAAACGCCTTAGCCCGCTATTTTAAAACACTAGTAGTGCTCCTGTCCTCTTAACAAGTGCACGAATCGACGGCCACACGACCACTAGTGTCGGGGTTGCCGGGCATGAGGGAGAGGTCGCACCACATGAACAAGTGGTCGAGATCCCCGTGTTGGCGGCAACCGACACCCAGGAGCGTGGCGCGCTGGACAAATGACGACGGATGCTGCTCGCCGCCACCGGGATTCCCTATGCCCGCATACAAGGATGTCGGGATGGACCGGGACGCGCTGTGCGATGGCGACGAGGATGCAGTGCTCGGCGGATGCCTCGAGGAGGGGTTCGCCCGGCGGGTGCTCAAGAAGGCCGCCACACCCCCCGCTGCAGACTCCCGCAACACCCCCTGTTGCAAACCAAGGTCTATAACCACTCGTCCGGGCTAACCTTCGGGAGCGCAAGGATAGCGGCGCAGCCGCCGCAAACGCCCGGTCGTTAGGGCGAGGGGAAGCATTCATCTTACAGCGGCTTCAAGGGAAAACGATGGCGCAGGCTAAGTTGGAGTACGAGGCCATGTTCAGCGACGACCCCGTGGATGCGGATCCCGTGTCGTTAAACGAGCTCTTCCCCGACCTCGCACGCCATTAGCAGTCCCGAGAGTGGTGCGGCGCCCGCGCATGAGCGCCACCACCGATCCACGGATCCGTGCGGTCTTGGCGCAAACTAGGTTGTCTAATACGTGAGTAATCCGCTTAGAAAGAAAAGTTTGGGAGTGACGCATAATGTAATACTCTAACTCCCGGAACGCGAAAGCACGGATGTAAAAACTCTTCTCTTAGTTACAGAGATGCGTAAGTCTTTTGCGTATTCCAGAAGAAAAACCAAGTGCCTAAATCACTAATCTCCACGTCGATGACAGTGTTAGCACCACACTTTTAACTGGATTGTTCTACACGTTTCAATTCCTATCCCACAGGTGCCTCAAAGAGAAGATGAACCAGCAACAAGTGAGAAGGTGTTGATCAAAGATGAGTATTGGCGATTGGATTTAGATTAGATGGGTGATGTTTATTTGTTGCCCCAAAGGAAAGCAAAAATCATGTGCCTGTTAAAGGAAAGCAAACTCCCGTTATTCTAGTTTCCTGTTACATGAAAACTTGCAAAAAAACACGTTCCAATCGGGACAGCAGACCTTTTGGCCTTCTGATTACCTCGCAAGGCAGCTAGAAACCTCAAATGGCTCTTATGCGTGCACCAAACCGAGGTAGTGGCCCGCCTTCCTCCTCGCGCACCCGGCTCCAAACACAGAGCAACAACGACGTCCAGCCAAGCCCATGCATGGCTCGCGGTGGCAGGCGCTATATATTCCCGCGCCCGGCCACCACCGCACCCCGCACCGTGCGCACCTCGCTCGCTCCTGCGTCCAGAGGTGCCGCACGCCGGCCGTCTGACTCACCGGCCGGGGAGGGCTCAGAAATCTTCCACCCCATAGATACATCTCTGAGCCCTTTCCCGCGGTGAGGCGCGGGCCGGCCGGCGGCGTCCACACACACAATGTCGTCGATGGCGGCCGTAACAACAATAAGCCGCCGCCCCCTGTCCGTTCTCTTCTGCGTCGTCCTCGCCGCCGCCGCCGCGGCGCAGGCATCCAATACCAATAACGTCACCACCTCCGACGAGGAGTACTGGGCGGAGCGCGCCGAGGAGGCGCGGTCGCGCAACCGCGCCGCGTACGTGAGCGACCCCGTGGCCGCCACGAACCGCTTCAACGCGGACGTTCTGCGCGCCACGACGCGGCGCGCCCTGGCGAGGTACAACGGCCCGTGCATGGCGACCAACCCGATCGACCGGTGCTGGCGGTGCCGCGCCGACTGGGCGACGGACCGGAAGCGGCTGGCGCGGTGCGCGCGCGGGTTCGGGCACAAGACCGTCGGCGGCGCGGCCGGGAAGCTGTACGTGGTGACGGACCCTCGCGACGACGAGATGCTGATCCCGCGGAAGGGCACGCTCCGGCACGCCGTGATCCAGGACCGTCCGCTGTGGATCGTGTTCGCGCGCGACATGGTGATCAAGCTCCGGCAGGAGCTGATCGTGACGAGCAACAAGACGGTGGACGGGCGCGGCGCGCAGGTGCACGTGGTGGGCGCGCAGGTGACGCTGCAGAGCGTGCACGACGTGATCCTCCACAACCTCCACATCCACGACGCCGTGTCCCACTCGGGCGGCATGATCCGTGACTCGAAGCGCCACACGGGGCTGCGCACGCGGAGCGACGGCGACGGCGTGTCGGTGCTGTCGTCCAGCAACGTGTGGATCGACCACGTGTCCATGTCGTCGTGCGCCGACGGGCTCATCGACGTCGTGAACGGGTCGACGGCGATCACCGTCTCCAACAGCCACTTCACCCGGCACGACCACGTGATGCTGTTCGGCGCCAGCAACGACAGCCCCCAGGACGAGGCGATGCAGATCACGGTGGCGTTCAACCACTTCGGCAGGGGGCTGGTGCAGCGGATGCCGCGGTGCCGGTACGGCTTCTTCCACGTGGTGAACAACGACTACACGCACTGGCAGATGTACGCCATCGGCGGCAACATGAACCCCACCATCATCAGCCAGGGGAACCGATTCGTCGCCCCCGATGATCCCAACGCCAAGGAGGTGACCAAGAGGGAGTACACGCCGGAGAAGGACTACAAGGAGTGGGTGTGGAAGTCGCAGGGAGACGTCATGATGAACGGCGCCTTCTTCAACCAGTCCGGCGGCCAGAACGAGAGGAAGTACGACAGGTTCGACTTCATCCCGGCCAAGCACGGCCGATACGTCGGCCAGCTCACGCGCTTCGCCGGACCACTCAAGTGCACCGTCGGCCAGCCGTGCTAGACTAACATCTGATGCAAAATAGTAATGCAATTATGCATTGGATCGGGCATGTGTGTGTGTATGTATTTGTTGCTTCTGGTAAGCAATTATGCATGCAAAGATGTAATGTAATGCATGCAAGTTAATACCACTGATATATATCATCTCAGACAGGGGCAATGCAAAGTTTTGTGCAACATGAACATGTACATGTGTGTACATTTTGGTACACCATTGGTACATTTTGGTGTTAATCTCGTGCATGTGTGTAATTACATTTGTATTGCTTGATTGAATCGTCCCTAAGTACAGTGTACAAATGATCTGCTTCAGCTCGTCCAAGGGATTATCTTCAAATTTGATGAATGACGGAGCTCCTGAATGTGAACAAATAAAGTAAAAATATCTGAAGACATGTCAAAGGGTCCAGTTTTGATGTATTCTTATTCGAACGCATAACCAACATATAATCGGTGAATATTATGAATTATTATATTATGAAACATGCAGCTGAAAACTCAGGAACAGTAGAAATTGCTTATCTTATTCCAACAAATATGATTCTAAAAAACCCCCAACAAATCTGTAATATACCGTAGCATGTTAAGGCTAGGCAGCAGCACAGCCTGTGGCGCGGCCCAGAATTCTTGGGAGCAGCCCAAGTAGCCTCCCCGACGCCCACGTCGTCCAGCTCCGCCCAGCCCAGTCAGTGCCAGCAGGCCCAGGTCGCATCACCTGACGCGAAACGCCACCGAACCGACCGTCCTCTCCCTCTCCGCGATACCGCCGCCCTCTGCCGCCACCCCCCTTGAACCAGAGCGCCGGCGGCGGTTGTCGCCATGTCCGACGAATACGGTTGGGGTTCCTCACACAGCCGCATTTCTATGGGCTACTACTCTATGCTCTTGCGCGTGTTTTACTCGGGATGGGTTTTGATTTGATTGGTTTTCCTCTCCTTCCGCTGTCTGTGGTTTTGGCGGGGGATTAGTGGACTTGCCCGTCTCGGACGATGATGAAGAGGAGAGTGTGGAGGAGGGGAGGAGGGTGGTGGTGGTGGAAGCTCGAAGAAAAAGGCCAAGCAGCACGTGGAGCAGCTCAAGCGGCTGCAGCAAAAGGTTCGTCCCTGTCGCCTCCGGTTTCTTCGCTGCCTGTCAATTCAGTGGAATATATATAAGTTTTGTATAATCCTTTGGTATTGAAAATGATGCTTATCAGTGTAAGTGGATTTTTGATGCTTCCTGACTGGAACTTGATTACTGGTTGCCCACCTGGATATATGTATGACTTCTAGGTTCGACTGTGCCCTTGTGCTGTTTGTCCTGTCGATACTTTCAAATTAATTGACTCTGCGAGCTGGTATGGTTTTGCCTAATGTTTCTGTTTGCTCAGTTGTGTGTATTGAGCGTAAATTGTGCGGTTGCCCTTGTGAACACTAACTAGTTTAATTTATTCAGATTCAGAAATTGTCTGCAATCTGCTGAGTTAATGTAGTATTTGAAATTGCTGCTAGTAGGTATTGCAGAGTAGGCTATCAAGTGACTGGTTGCAAAATAGTATTAGGACCAACTTCCTCCGGACGTTTAGCTGTTTTATGTTTTCGTCACAAGCAATGGACACAAATTTCTCATCTCTGCTCAGCATGTTAGGCATGAATAAATAAATTTGAAACCAAACTCACCAGATCATAGGATCTGTGTTATAGAGATAAGTTGAGAGGTGGACAATTGTGTAGAGCAATGATATTTTTTCTATGTTTATTTCACTCCCAATTTAACCATACTGTAATGGTAGTTATGCCGCAAATTTGAGTAAGGAATGCCACATAATAACTGTTTTGACCTATACTGCTGTTGTGTTAGACTTAACCTCATCCTCCAATAAGTGATCCCTTGAACTTACACTCTTAACTTTATGGCTTGATTTTTTGCCTGCCCCGTTTAAAGATTGTGGAAATGGCATTGTCATAGGCTCATAACATTTGGTTACTCTTATTCCCTGGTATAACTTTCATGGTTCTTACTTTCTCAGTTTACATTCATTGCTTAGAAACATATCCTCTGGTAGACGATTTTTTTGTCTAGTATTGGTGTACCGCTTACAATATTTGTTGCTTAAATCCTAAGCTATGTGAACTATGGTTGCACAGTTTAGCCTAAGCCCCACAAGGTGTTTGTTCTTAGAAATAAATATTCCTCCCCTTCCTAGTTTCTGTCTGTCTGCTGCTTTTCTGCATGCCACCATATCAATGTTGGTTGTTTTTGAGGCTTATACTTCTTTGATTTGATGTAGGATCCTGAGTTCTATAAATATTTAGAAGAGTTTGATAAAGAATTGTTGGGATTTGATGATGATGATGAAATTGAGGTAAGCAGGTCCCTTTTTGTGAGTTTTATATACTAGAATGATGAGAGTGGAGTCATTGTTCAACATTACATTTAGGATGACCAGGAAACTGGGGTTGACGATGAAGAGGAATCTCTATCTAAAGAGGAACTGAAGCATGTGAAACCTATTACAATGGAAATGGTTGATTCTTGGTGCGATGGAGTAGAGAATGAGAAGATAGGTTCTATCCGTTCTATTCTTCAAGCTTTTCGCACAGCCTGCCATTATGGTGAAGATCATGGGGACAATTCAACTCCGAAGTTCAGTGTCATGTCTGGTAGCGTACTTGATAAAGTTATGCACTTTGTTTTGAAACACATGGATAGAGTCCTCCGCCAATTACTTGGTGCCCCAAGCTTTGGAGGGAAGAAAGAGGCAATCAGTGACCTCATGCTGAGTAAACCATGGAAGAGGCATGGTAATCTTATGAGGATCTATCTTGCCAATGCGCTTCATATGATAACAGAGATGACTGATGAGCAAATGATAGCATTTACTATACACCGTGTCAGAGCATCAGCTGTTTTTTTGGCAGCTTTCCCATCGCTCCTGAGGAAGTATCTTAAGGTGTGTAGGTTACAATTTCTGCTCTAGTTTTGAGTTACTTTCGGCATGGCTCTTCTGTCCATATACCAAGTTTGTTATTTACTCCTGTTTACATTCTTCAATTGTAGGCTCTGCTCCATACCTGGGCTAGAGGACGAGGTGCAATGCCTCTTGTTTCTTTTATGTTCCTTCGAGACTTGTGCATCCAAGTAGGTTCAGATTGCATTGATACGTGCCTCAAGGGTATCTATAAGGCTTATTTGGTGAACTGCAAATTGTCCAAATCTATCAGTGGATCAAAACTGCAACACATTCAATTCCTTGGAAGTTGTGTCAGAGAATTGTATAGTCTGGATCCACAAAGTGCGTATCAGCATGCTTTTGTTTTCATCCGTCAACTGGGGGTTATCCTAAGAGGAGCTCTTACTGAAAGGAGGCCAAAGGTATCCATTGAACTTATTGCCATGTACTGGAACTTTGTTGTCTACCTATGACCTGACAAAGAGATATTTGCCTCTTGTTTTATTTTGGAAGTCAGCGAAGGACAAAAGGCAGAAAGAAAGTAGCAAATCATCGAAAAAACAAGCGGAGGTATTATTCATACTGCCACTCAAAAGAAATACCTACACTGGTACTTGAAATACATTCAGACCTTAAGTAACTCCCTTATTATTCTTCAATACAGTAAATCCCCCTTATTCTTGCACCTCTTTTATTGGGAAAATCTCACCTTTACAAAATGCTATTTTCCCCTCAGTGTTAATAGTATACCTTTTGTTGTGCAACACTTCAGCAGTTCTCTGTTTCTGACTGCTAAAGAGTTGGCATTTTTCTTTTGCAGAAATCTTACCAAAAAATTTATGATTGGCAATACATATTCTGCCTTGAGGTTTGGACCAGTGTTGTGTGCGGATATAGTTCTGAGGAAGAATTCCGACCTCTAGCTTATCCATTGACCCAAATAATACATGGCGTAGCATGCCTTGTACCTAGCGCGCGTTACTTCCCTGTGCGCCTTAGGTGTGTCAGGATGCTTAATCGTATTGCTGAAGCTACTGGTATCTTCATTCATGTGTCGTCCCTGCTGCTTTATATGCTTGAAATGAAAGAACTTAGAGGGCGTCCAGATGGAGGTGTAGGCAAAGCCGTGAATTTGTTCAGTGTTAAACAGGTTTGTTTTCTTGCAATAGATCATTTTGCTATGGGACACGCCTTTTGAAGAAGCTTGTAACAGTTCTCTTTTCTTGGCAGGTGGACAAGAAAACAGTAAAGACACGTGCCTTTCAGGAAGCTTGCATTTATTCTGTGGTCGATGAGCTGGCTAAACATTTGGCCCAATGGAGCTACTCCATTGCCTTCTTTGAGATGTCCTTTATTCCACTAGTTCGGCTCCGAAGCTTTTGCAAAACCATTAAGGCTGACAGATTTAGGAAAGAGATGAAGGATCTTATCAATCAGGTTTGCCTAGCATGTTTAGTTTGAATTACAGTATTTGATACATTGCACATATGCTAATTTCTATCTCATGTCTGATTTCAGATAGAGGCCAATGTCGAGTTCATTAAGTCAAAACGTGTGGGAGTTGCATTTTCACCCAATGACCCAGCTGTAGAGTCATTTATACAGGCATGAGTGCTGAGTTTGTGGCTTTGCTTTTTGCACATTGTTTATTTCTATACTATGACTCCTGTGTCATTTTTTGAACTATAGCAATCATTCCCTAACAGATCGAAAAGGAAGAACGTTGCAGCCCTCTCTCAAAATATGCTGCCACTCTACACCAGAGAGCGCAGGATAGGATGGATGCTCTGGACGAGACCAGGTTAGTTCCATCTATCAGCTAAGTTCACATCACAAACAAGTATCCTCTGCGATTTAGTTAGGTGCGACTTCTGTTATATTATCTAGCCGCGCCCTATACATTTTTGTAGTCTGTACAACCCACCAGAACATATGTATCATGATCATATTCTAAGTACAGAAGTGCCTACTGATTGATGGCATTGGATTTCACTAATTCCTTGTTGCCAAGCAGTGTGATTGTGGGGGCTGAGTCATCAACCTTCTCACGGAGGTTATCAGAAGCGCAGAAGCAACAGGATGAGCAAGACAATGACGAAGGCACTATTGCTTTCAGTAAGAACTGGTTGGCTGAAAATAAGAAACTCAAGTATGTTCTTGCTTCCCTCTTCTCCCCATTATTATTTGGCGTGGAAAGCACATTATCATACCATTGCTCGGTGTGCAGAACCCCAAAAAGAAGAAAAAAGCGACCCCGGGAGGATGATGATGTTGCGACTGAGGAGGATCGGGTTGAGGATCTGGTCTTGAGCTCAGATGAAGAGGATGGCAACAATCGGGAACCAGAGGATGGTTTTGTTCGGTTGAAGGTGATAGTGATGAAGACTTTGTAGACCCTGACAGTGAATATAAGAAACAAAAGAAGGCGAAGCTGAACAGGAACAAGCGCCAGCCATTATCGCACAAGGCGCCCACGAGAACAAAAAGGAATTCATATCCCAAGAAGAAGACCAGGCATTAGTTATGCTTGATAGGTCTCGGCAAAGATGCTGCTGTTGCGATGTATGCTTCCGGCCGATGCAAACATTTTGTCTCCAGTGAAAAACAAAAGTTATATTTTCAAGAAAACTTCCAAGCCCAGTGACCCAAAACGGCCTTCAGTGATTTCAGATTTACATGATTCAAAAGTGGTGTACGGCACGACGATGCGCTGGAGCAGGTACGATCGGTGCAGGAGGGAGGAAGGGAGGTCGCCGGAGTACTGGCCGAGTGGCCGTACATGGCGACGAGCTAGTGTGACTGTGTGACCTTGCTAAGAATTGGCATTACAGACGCATGAATCTGGCCGTGAAAATTACTGTCACACCCTGACAATCCTACATCCATTCAGGCAATGGCCATTACAGACGGCATTTCCAAATACAAGAGTGATATACTACACACACAACCTTGCATTTCCAAATCGATCGCCCGATCGACCAAATAATCTAGCAGCAGCATGCACGCACGCACAGGGCCTAGCACATGCTGCCGACGCGGCAGTTGAGCGCGCCGGCGTACTTGGTGAGCGACTCGGCGTACTGGCCGCCCTTGGCCTTGATGAGGTCGAGGCTGTCGAAGCGGCGCTCGTTCTGGCCGCCGGACTGGTTGAAGAAGGCCCCGTTGAGGAACAGGTCGTCCTGCGACTTCCACACCCAGTCCTTGTACTGGGCGTACGGCGTGTTGTCCCGCTTGGTCACCTCCTTGAAGTTGCGGTCGTCGAGGGCACGGAAGCGGTTCCCCTGGCTGATGATGGTGGGGTTCTGGCTGCCGCCGATGGCGTACATTTGCCAGTGCGTGTAGTCGTTGTTCACCACGTGGAAGAAGCCGAACCGGCAGCGCGGCATCCGCTGCACCAGCCCCTTGCCGAAGTGGTTGAACGCCACCGTCACCTGCATCATCTTGTCCTTGACGGCGGTGTCGCTGGCCCCGAGCAGCATCACGTGGTCGTGCTGCGTGAAGTGCCCGTTGGAGATGGTCACGGCGGTGGAGCCGTCGTTCACGTCGATGAGCCCGTCGGCGCAGCTGCGCATCGACACGTGGTCGATCCAGATGTCGCTGGACCCCATCACGGAGATGCCGTCGCCGTCGCTCTCGCCGCGGACGCCCGAGTGGTGCACCGAGTCCCTGATCGCGCCGCCGCCGCGCGGAGCGGCGTCGTGGATGTGGAGGTTGTGGAGGATCACGTTGTGTACGTTCTGCAGCGTGATCTGCGCGCCCGTGATGTGCACCTGCGCGCCGCGGCCGTCGACGGTCTTGTCGCTGGTCACGAGCAGCTCCCCTGCAGAGGTCGATCACCATGTCGTGCGCGAACGTGATCCACAGCGGCCGGTCCTGGATCACGGCGTGCCGGAGCGTGCCCACCTTGGGTTCCACGAGGTTGGCCGCGTCGTCACGGGGTCGGTCACCACGTAGATGCTGCCGGCGAGACCGCCGGTGGCCCGGTGGCCGAAGCCCATGGCGCACTTGGCGAGGCGCTTGCGGTTTATCGCCCAGTCGCCGTGGCACCGCCAGCACTGGTCGATCGGGTTGGTCGCCGTGCAGAGGCCGCCCTGCGCCTTGTGCGCCAGGGACCGCCGCCGGGACCGCTTGGTGGTGGGTGTCTCCGTGGCCCTGCGCACGCGCTCGTTGAAGTGCTTCATCACGGCGACCGGGTCGGTCGCGTACGCCGCGCGGTTGTACTCGTGCGCCACCTCGGCGCGCTCCGCCCAGTACGGGTACTCCTGGTTGGAGGTCACGTTGACGAGCTCCGCGTACGCCTTGTCCACGGCGACGTCGGTCTGCGTCGCCGCGGCGGTGGCAGCCAGCATGGCGGCGAGGATGTAGAAGAAGATCAGGATGGACAGGGGGCTCCTCATCACGACGGCGGAGCCCGCCATTTGTACTGATCGATCCTAGCTCTAGGTAATTATTATTCAATGGGTTGGGGCTCGATTGGTGGTGAGCGTGAGCCCCAGGGGCGACGTGCGCCGGCGTATAGCTCACCGCGGTGAGTGGCTCAGGCGGCCTCAGGGGGAGAAGAGTTACCTCTTCTTCCAAAGGATGCTGAGCCCTACCGGGTGAGCGGACAAAGGCGAGGTGAATCGGAGGATGCCGGCACGGTGGAGCGCTTGTGGTCGGTCGGAGGGGTCTTATAGCGCGCGGTGAGGAGCTGAGGCGGACGTGCGTCTCGCCGTCATCCGCGCAGCCGCTCGCCGGGTTTGCCGGCCGGGCGTCCGCGATCGAAGCTGGACGTACGGGCAGGAGAGTTGCCATTTGGGCGTGCTAGCTGCGTGTGCATGGATGGACATGGACGGATGCGTGGCTTCTGGCAGTTGACACACATGCCGAGCATTTAGAATGGCTTTAGATGGTAAGTGGTTGGTGATGAACGATGGTGTTGACAACATGAATGTTTGATTTGTGATTGGATACTTCCCATGACATAGAGAAAGGCGATGTGGCTCTGTTTGGCAGAATTATGGTAGAATGTTTAAAACCTTTTTTTCGGTATATATAAGGATAGAAAAATTTAGAACTTCGGCAATAATTTAGAATTATGACGCACTTCTATTGATCTGCAAACAGCTTTACATCGTTCACCGGAGATTTTACAATGAACGTAGGGGGGTTTATCGACCCAATTACATAGAAGCTTTTGATGCCATAGCTACTCTAGCAACTTCATGAACTACTATGTTCGCACCTCTATTACATTTGTGCAACCTATATATACATTTATTAGACATCATAACTTTACCTTCTTATATATACAATTATAGCCCAAGTTGTACATGATCACAGAGCCAGAAATATAATATAATGCTTTCTCTGTCCATAAAAAATTTTACCGACTTAAAGTTTGAAAAATAATAAAAATAATAATATTTATGATGCAAAGTAAATATCATTGAATCAATTATGTTTCATAGTAAACCTAGCTAGAGACATAAATACTAATGCTATTTATCAACATAAGTTAAATTAGTTTGACTTGTATAAATCTCATAATTATTACATGTTTTTTTAAGATAGAGAGAGTACATTTTTTCACATGAGTGATAAGTTTGACTTCTAATCGGTGCAAGAAATTAGGGGGTGAACATACATCTTTTTTTTTGTTAATGTCATGCGTACATTTTTTTTTTTTACCATAGTGCCATGTGTCATGATAACTTCAGTTTGGCTTCTCGGTAAGAGTTATCTCTCCCTCTAGTTTAGGCTTTTCCACTAAACCAAATACAAGAAAACTAGTGCAACGATTGCACAATTTTATCAATTAGAAAAAAAAAAGATGTATCTATATTAGAAATTTTTAGATAACAATCTTGCATAATCAACTAGTATGTTGCGTGAAAAAAACATTAATAAATCAGTCACTTATAGTAGCAGTGTTTAAAAAACATTTATGTTGAGAAAGAACTTGAAATTGAAAATGCAAAGATATATACCAAAACGAGCCTTAGTATAGTGTGAATGTATTACCATGTTCGATGTCATTGGTTCAAAACAAATCCAAACACTCTATTAAGTATGAACCATGCTAGTGTCCTTTTTGCAATTATGTCGTATGCAAAGTTTTTTTTTTTTTTTTTTTTTTTTTTTTTTTTTTTTTGCAGCCGAGTTTAGAAAGAACTATTTTTCAAACAAGCCACTACCATGCTAATATACATGGGTAAAACTTGCCTAGGCCAATAATATATGTACTCCCTCCATCTTAAATTATAAGATATTTCACTTTTTAGTGCAAGTTTGACCATTCATGTTATTCAAAAAATTTGTGTTTATAGTCAAATTTAAGTCATTATTGAAGAACTTTTATTAATAAACCAAGCCACGACATACATAAGTGATATTTTGTATAATTTTTTTGAATAAGACAAGTGGTCAAACTTGGTATCAAAAAAGTCAAATGTCTTATAATTTGGAATGAATTGAGTATATGCGAACAACATTTTTGTCATGACCATTCACACGACACTTCCATCTTTCAATATATTTTAGCTTCATTTGTCAAGTCTCGTCATAGCACTTCTACACAACAAACAACATTTTGTGAGAAGATACAAATGCTGATGAATTGTCTTTTACAAGCTCAAATATTTAGCTTTTGTTGTTTGAACTTGTGTCTTGTGCTCGTAAATTGTTGGGAAATTGGTGATTTTGCCCCTGTTTTCAAGGACAATGGTGATTTTACCCCTATTATTTGATATGTGCGTTTTACCCCTGTGTTTCAGAAGTTGAAACCTCCGTTTGCCCCTAGTTTTACGGCGTTAGTAGGATATGTAAAAAAAAACCCCACCGTTCGCTCCCTCCCCGGGATACCCCGACCGAACCCGACAGAACGTACCCGGGCTCGCACTACCGCTCCTCGCTCCCGTCCGTCTCCCGGGCTCGCGAGTCGCGCCGCGACTCCCGTCGCGAAACCACACATGAACCCCGAACCCTAGCTCCGGGGCCGGCGGCGCAGGTGCTCCAGGGGCGGACGGGGATCCGTGGGGCCCTAGGCCGCAGATCCGGTGGCGGCGGTCCAGATCTCATGACGGCGGGCGAGATGTTCGGGCGTGCGGCTCCCTACATGCGCGGGGCTTCGAGCCGGCGGCAGGGGCTTCGAGGCCGGCCGCGCGGGGCTTCGTGGCGCGGATCCGGGGCGGCCGCAAGGATTCAAGGTCGGCCGCATGCACGGGTGCCCGCCCAAGCGCCCCGCTCCACGGCATAGGCACGAAGAAGTGGTGACCACTAGACATATTTGCTATATTTGCCGCTAGACATGTAATAGCTCTCTAATGGTTGGGTGATCTTTTGCTAAACTTGTATGCTTGGTGCTTTTGTTGACTTGAATGGTTGTATATTGCCATGAGATCTAGACATGATCGGGACATGATATGTGACATGTAAGTATGCATATGCATGTGGTTCTATGGATATCTTAGCCCTTTCTTGAAATTTACATTAAATTTGTGTCAAATTACTTTCGCTGAAATACTATCAAAATTGTGTGAAAATGTTCTTTGAAATTGTGTCAAATTATTGTTGAGATTGTGTCAAAATCATGCAAAAAAAATCTAAAGTAAGGGCAAAAACGCATGGGTAAAATGGTCTTTCCATGGTGCTTTTAAACAATTAAGTGGTGTTAACGGAATAGGGGTAAAAACTTGCCTTCGATTCAAAATAACGGGGATAAAATCACACATATCAAAAAAAAAGGGGGCAAAATCACCATTTGCCTCAAAAACAAGGGCAAAAACACCAATGCCCGAAATTGTTTCGTTTTTCAATCAAAAAACAAAAACTTTGAATCTGTTTGGTTGCGTGCAAGGCCGGAAAAAACATCAAACTGACTAGCTAAAGTCGAATGACTACCATCAGCCATCAGAAAAAAACATCAAACAAATTTGCCACGTCAGCCACACACACCCATAGGCCGGTCCCACGCCACCAATCTGCCTCTTCCGCCAAATCCCTTCAACCCTAGCTCCCGCCGCCGCGCCGGCCGGCCCCTCCAGCGGCTCAGAAGTCAGAATGTCCGGCGCCGCGGCGCTCCGGCGATCTGCTCGCCGGATTTCCCGGCACCTCGCCGCCCCCCCGCGTTCTCCCGCAGTGCGCTCCAGCAGCCCGAGCGCCTCCTTTCGTCGCTGTCGTCGCCGGAGCACGGCGCGCGCGGCGCGGTGTCAGGGTCGGAGCTGGCGCTGTACCCGCCGGAGCGGGTCCGGAACTTCTCGATCATCGCACACGTCGACCACGGCAAGTCGACGCTGGCTGACCGGCTGCTGGAGCTCACCGGCACCATCCAGAAGGGCCATGGGCAGCCCCAGTACCTCGACAAGCTGCAAGTGCGACGCCAATTCTTCCCGCTCATTACTCTCCTTCTTGTTCGATAATAACTTTGAAAAATTAGTAAAATGTTGAGCCTTAACCGCTCATTTGTTAGATTGTGAGAGGTGATCAGTTCAGTTAGGCCACCATTTCCCTACTGTTTTGCACGATCAGATTCTGAAACTGCACTGATGTCTGCAATAGATTTATAAATAGCTGTTACATTTTGGCCTTTTTGAGATTTTACCATTGCACTGTCAGTAAGTGTCAAGGTCTTTTTGGGGCTTATTGTTAAGCTGATTCCATATCAGTTGATGCCTATACTGCTACTAGCTTCATGAATGAAACTTCTACAATTTCTGTCCACATCCTGTAACTTTGTATCTTGTAGTTACTGTATTTATCTTACCTGCAGTATAAACTCTTACTAACTACGGTCACATATAAAACTACAAACATCAATTACAATTACATTATTTAGTTTTGAAGCATGCAAGTTAAATGCCAAATGTCTTATACATTTGCCAAGATTTGGTCAACTTGTTTTCAAAATACATGGCAAAAAATCTCTTATATTGAAGGAATTTAAGAATATATTCTAGAAGAAATTAGGGGTCAAAGATACACATTGAAGACTGTGCAATGTCAAATGTGTCAGGTATTTGTGACCTGAGGGAGTATAGCAGCTATCAGTATGAGAAACCATTTCTAGCATGCCAGGTCATCTGACGTTTACCAGATCCCTAAAACGAATAGGTCTATTTTTCATTCCAAAGAATGCAAACAGAGTTGCTGGATTCATCTTTTTTAACTTTCAGAATCTGAGAGTACAACTTTTTAGGTTGTAGTATTATGTGATTCAACTACATTTAATGAAAAGTGTTTATTTTGACAACCTCATCTCCCTTTTCCTTATACTATGTTTGGGTATTACTTTCAGAAAACTGTTTTGACATTGGATCAGACTATCAGTCCTTGATGTCTAGTTTGATATTGTGTGCCTAATGTTGTAACATTTTACATTTATCTATCTGAGGACCAGGTTGAAAGAGAAAGGGGGATTACGGTCAAAGCACAGACAGCAACTATGTTCTATAGGCATGTTACTGCATCTCAGGACTCAGATACGCCAAAATATTTGCTTAACCTGATTGATACACCAGGCCATGTGGATTTCAGCTATGAGGTATCCAGGTCCCTTGCAGCTTGCCAGGGTGCTCTTTTAGTAGTTGATGCAGCACAAGGAGTACAAGCTCAAACAATAGCAAACTTTTACCTTGCCTTCGAATCAAATTTGAGTATCATTCCTGTGATTAACAAGATTGATCAGCCAACTGCTGATCCAGATAATGTAAAAGATCAATTGAAGAGGTTGTTTGACATTGATCCAAATGAAGCTCTGCTTACTTCTGCCAAGACTGGTAAAGGTCTTGAACAGGTATTGCCTGCTGTTATTGAACGCATACCTTCCCCACCTGGGAAATGTGATGCACCTGTACGGATGTTGCTTTTGGATTCCTACTATGATGAATACAAAGGAGTGATTTGCCATGTTGCTATTGTTGATGGTGCTCTGCGTAAAGGTGTTAAGATTGCTTCAGCTGCAACTGGTCGTGCATATGAAGTTCATGATGTCGGGATTATGCACCCTGAGCTTAAACCTACTGGAGTTCTCTACACTGGACAAGTTGGATATGTTATTAGTGGAATGCGTTCAACTAAAGAAGCACGCATTGGTGATACCCTTCACCAGGCGAAGTGCACTGTCGAACCTCTTCCTGGTATGGAATCCCAGTCTCAAAACATTTTATGGCCTCGTCTGCATTTTTCACTTTTCACTTTGTCTGATTTAGCCTGAAAAGAACACACATGATCTATTGCAGTCCTAAACTCCTATAACATTGTTTCATATCCCCTTCCTTTCATTTTTGGTTGTATGCGACATGATACAGAATAGCCTTTCAGGTTTCAAGCCTGCAAAACACATGGTCTTCTCTGGTCTCTATCCTGCTGATGGTTCTGACTTTGAAGCTCTTAACCATGCGATTGAGAAACTAACATGTAATGATGCCAGTGTCTCTGTTACAAAGGAGACAAGCAATGCACTTGGCATGGGATTCAGGTACCACTGTACCAGATTTTCTACATGCGAAGTAGTTTGTTTCTGTTCTTTTCAATACACTGAGTATGGGACATGCTGTAATCTGACTTTTAGTTTTTCTTTGACTGCTTTACAGATGTGGCTTCCTAGGATTGCTACACATGGATGTTTTCCATCAGCGGCTTGAGCAAGTATTGTTTTTTTCCGCATAACTTTGATATGTTAATTTTTTGCTGTTGCAGATTTTTTTTACTCAGCACAAACAATATATCAATTGATGTCGGAAAAGTAATTAAAACTTCACTCCTAATTATTATGCTAAGTATCTCAAGGACATTTGTAACTTTTTGAGTCATGAAATATTTTTGCAAAAAAAACCCAGAGAATATCTTTTTCATAAGGTTAACAGTCCTATATATTTGACTATTTTAAGTACATTGGTTACCTGTGCCAGCCTTGAAACTCTTCCATTCATTTGAACATATAAGGGGGAAATTGGAATATGATGGCAAAAAGGAAATTATAAGATGTGACATAGTGTAAATAATTTCTGTGACCTTTAAATTGCCTTGAGGTTCTGATTGTCATTGCATTTATTTAGGAATATGGAGCTCAAGTCATATCGACCATACCAACAGTACCTTATATTTTTGAATATGGTGATGGAAGGTGTGCACTCACAATTGTATTTACTACCTCGGTTTTCTGGTAGGATACTAAAACTTTTAGGTTGTTTTATCAGCAAGGTGCAAGTTGAGAACCCTGCTGCTTTGGCTTGAATCCTGGAAAGCGTGTAACAGCCTGTTGGGAGCCCACAGTTATTGCAACAATCATTATTCCTAGTGAGTAAGACCTGCTTCCTTTCTCTCACCTGTTTTCTACATTTTTTTTATATTTGGGCATTACAAGCAGAGAAATTTTATCATGCTCAATCACCTTTTCAGGTATGTTGGGCCTGTCATTATGCTTTGTTCAGAGAGAAGGGGTGAACAGCTAGAATATACATTTATTGACACGTAAACCTTTTTGTGCTTCCAAATCTCTAGTTTTGTTAAGTGCTCGTCTATTCTTTGCTTTTTATTCATATTCATATATGCCTCTGTTTGATGCAGCCAAAGGGCTCTGTTGAAGTACCGGTTACCATTGAAGGAGATAATTGTGGACTTCTATAATGAGTTGAAAGGCATTACGTCTGGATATGCTACTTTTGACTATGAAGATTCTGAGTAAGTCCTGTTGTGAATGCTATCAAAAGGAATGGTCTGGGTGCACATTTTCTATTATTATTTCTGGAATTTACAGATGAGAAAACATCATGTTTTTTTTTATTTCACTTCCTCTTATGCTTTCATCGTCATTATTATTTTGTGTTCGCAGTCCTTTATATTCTGAAGGTGTTGGTACACCTTTCTGAATGGAGTTTGAGTTTCTTTTTTTCAAATCTAGCCTATGACTAGTGATTACATACACAGAAAGCACTTGTCTTGTGTATACAAGGTTTTGGAAACATTCTTTTGAATAGATCTGGGATTGATTGACTTATCAAGTAATGCATCCATCATCAATTTTGTGAAAATTACTCTTCAAGTGGCTTACAAAAATCTGTTCCAAAGTAAAATAAATGATAGGACTTGGGGAGGGAAAAATATATCAGAATTTGTGTAGTTTATCATTAATTTCTTTCCCTTTTCTTTTTCGACAGATACCAACAGTCTGATCTAGTTAAGATGGACATCCTTCTTAATGGTCAACCTGTTGATGCTATGGCAACTATAGTGCATAACCAGAAGGCTCAGCGGGTTGGAAAGGAATTAGTGGAGAAGCTCAAGAAATTTATAGAAAGGTATTCATCAATCTCCTCTTCTTGAACAGGTGTACCGTTCTTGAGATATGACATCTCTTTCTGAGTACATTACTTTTGGGTCAATATTAATTACACTACAAAAGTGCAATTAGCTGCAAAGGGAATAAACTTGCAAGTGAGAATAAAATATTAAAGTAGTTTTTTTTTTTTTGTGACTTTTGCAATGTTTAGTACAGAATTTTGCTATGGGCTCATGTTGAGTTGTGACATGATTCTCATTTCTGCTGCCTAACATAATTTATTTCATTCTTTTCATGAAGGCAAATGTTTGAGATCACCATACAAGCAGCAATTGGTTCAAAGGTTATTGCAAGGGAAAGCGTAAGATATTTGAAGCTGCTATTTGCTTTCTGAAGTATATTCTACCAATTTTTATATTGTTATTTGGTTGAAGATTATTCTTCATACCAAACTTTGAAATTATTGTTACATTTCACTGGATATATGGCGCCATTGCCATTCATTCATCCAGAACAATTAAGCTAGTAATCTTGAGCATTTTCTGTTATAAACTGAAATATTTCTAGCAACTAGTAACAACAGCCGAAAATGGTTTAAAACCTTCCAAAACCTTTGTGTTGGCCTAAAAGGTCCACTTGTTCAATTAATATAAAATTAATACTAGGGTCAGGCTTGGGATATCATGCGTTTGAGGAAAAAATTAAGCCTTGGGAAATCATCTCTAGCATTGGTCCATATGGTTGCGGCATGTTTGAATGGTTTACATTCATCCTGTAGGTAACTGTCCTAGTTTTAGCAGCATTATTCTTCTGCACAGTATGAATAGCTAAATACACTGTTCATTATCTGGTCAACTAACTGTATTTGAAAAGCCATGTAGATAGGAGGTAAACAGTTGAATAATATGCTGCTGTCACACAGGTTTTGCTTATATGCTCTCTTTCACCATTTTCAGCCTGTCAGCAATGAGGAAAAATGTTCTGGCTAAGTGCTATGGTGGTGATATCACTTTCGGAAGAAGAAATTGCTAGAGAAGCAAAAGGAAGGCAAAAAGCGCATGAAAGCGTGTGGGATCTGTCGACATTCCTCAGGAAGCATTCCACGAGCTACTGAAGGTTTCCAATTCAAAATAGTTTGGATCCACTGCAATGGTAGTTTTTGTAGCCCTCCTAATTTTAAAAGTAGCAGTGTGGTGATGACTAGCAGCCTCTTCTAGTTGTCTTCTGACAGGTGAGCTATATATCTGTTCTGCAAATAATTATGTTAAACCGTGAGTAGTTTCTAGAGTTGAATCTCATGAATTATCTCCTGTCACAGGTCCTAACACAATTATTCCATTGAGTACATAATGCCGCCTGCGCCTGCGCCTGCTAAAAGTTTCCAGGGTCCGAAAATGCAGAAGCACTGCATAGTCTTGCTGACTTATGAACCTTGTGATGGAAATTGTTACTCCTGTGGAATCTGGTGATATACACAAGGCTTCTCAGCTGGTGCCAACGAACTCAATTTCCCATAGCAACGCAGTAGAGCCGCCATCTTTGTATTTGTTGATTGATTGATGGAGAACCATCTTTGAACACCTTGCTGAACCCAGTTTTAGCTGCTGACTTGATAATCTGCCGAGTCACGTTACACCCCATTTTGCCTTCGATAATGTTTTTGAGCAAAAACAAGATCATACATTTCATACACATCAATTGGTCACTGAAACAATGTGGTACATGTGTAATAAAACGAGTTGAACTGCATAAAGATATCTCAAGTTTTTTGTAGTTACGGCCGATCGTGATTGTGCCTGCCTTACTTGTACTTTTCAAATTTTCATCCTGAATTGAACCTCACTTGTAGTCTGGTTGTCCTTTTCATCCTCAATTGAACTCCCCTTGTTGGCTTAAAGCATCGTTTAGCTTCGAACGCAGAAGTTGAGTACCAAAAAAAAAAAAATCAATTGCACCAGCCGGGAATCGAACCCGGGTCTGTACCGTGGCAGGGTACTATTCTACCACTAGACCACTGGTGCTTTTATGTCAACACCTTGCGTGATAATTTTGAAAATGAAATCCTGATTAACATCGGCCCACCAAGCAAACTGGTGTCCAGTGGCCTTGCTCTCCAGTCCCCACCTCCCACAGGCTCGTCCCTCCCTCTCCCGTTTCCGTGGGCAGCTTCCTCCCGCGCCCATGGCGATCTCGCGCCTCCAGGCCGTAGTCATCCTCCTCGTGCTCCGAGCCTTCGCGTCGCTTCCCACGAAGGCCGCCGCGAGAGGCGGGCATGATCCGTCAGGTTTCTCCCTCCTCTCTCTCCCCTCTGTCTGTCTCTGATGTGGAGGTTGGATTTGTATTTAGCCAAATTGAAATGGGGGCTATGATGCCGGTTGGAACTCATAACCGCTCCCCATCCGTGTGAAGCTGTGGGTTCTGTGTCCCAGTTGGGAGCGTCGGGCACTGCGGATCCGGCAGATCGTTCCGTTTTGGTGGGGGTTTATAGGTTTTTTTTTTTGTTTTTTTGATGAAATTGTCCGGTGCCTGGGATTCAGTAAACAGATTCATACCCATGCCCTTCTCTAATCTGATCAAGTTATTCATATCTCAGCGTGTCTATCTGTTTCATTAGACATATTCCACAATAAGCTGATGTATGTTTCTGCTTATACATACCTATTTTCATTATGCAGTTACTGACATATCTACTATTTTGTTTGTCCACCGTGTGCAGACGATGGGGCTCATGAGCCATTTTCACGTAAACTTCTTGAAGATAAGCCACCTCATATCACGTATGTTTAGAACTAGAACTTTTAAGGATGTTCTTATTTATATAAAAAAAAAAACAATGTGTGTCTCAGTCTGATGATATTGATGGTTGACTCTGCTGTGTGTGATTTTGAAATACATTTAGAGAAGAGATGGCCCGTGGATATATGAGCAATGCTGAGCTTGAGACTGCTGTACATGCCTTTGCAAGTCGTTGTTCTAATATCTCCAGGGTGTACAGGTACATGATGTATGCTGTTTTACTTTGCGATCAATACATTTGGAGATTCTAAAGAAACTTTTAGGACCATCAGTTTTTGCAGACATGCAAGTGGCTGCATCATTTTTGGGTAGTCATATATGGTATACTGTAGAATTTAAAATCATTATATCAATCATGAAAGAATTAACAATACATATGCAGCCATATTGATAGGTAACAGCAAATGGCTAAAATGAAACATGTAGCTTTAAAAAAGAAAATCAATCATGAAATGCCTGCCAACTTACAAACATAACTATATATATATGGGATTCATGTATAGTTCTGTTCTACTTCAGATTGTTGAATTGTTCCATGTTCATTGGCCATGATTAGCCTTTTCTAAGCATTTCCTAAATAACAGAATAATTTGGTTTCAATCTCTTTATTTTGTTTGCTTGTTATGCTACTTCGGCATTGTCCTTGATTGTCACAGTTTTTTTAAGTACAGCACTTCTTTCTTCCTTTATTCTGTGCCCTCCAGTATTCTCATATGTTCACACTTCACTTACCTTTTCTTTCTTCTCTCTTGAGGGATAACACAAACCTGTTATCAGCATTGGAAAGAGTGTGAATCATTTTCCATTGGTATGTAACTTAAATGGCTGTACATTTTTGTATGTTTCTCTTAGTGTCAAATTTACATACTGGGGAACACTTCCGATTGTTCTTGTAGTGGGTGATTGAAATATCGGACAAGCCCCAGCGAAGAGAAGCTGAACCGTCATTCAAGGTTTGTGGTAACCATTTTAGTTAAATCTATTGAGAGGGGCTTTCCTTTTTCATAATTTGGACAATGGAAATAAACTCCTGGTTGGAGATTTCCTGTGATGATCATCTCATTATGTCAATTTCTTGAATTAGACTTCTATGATGACATAGCCTTTCTTTCCTTTGCACTCTTGCTAATTCAATGGGGACTCCCACATCTTAAGCACAGAAATGTTACCTATGTAGGCTCACACTTAAACACACTTTTCCTAGTGTCAAACATGCAATAAAGTAATGCCATATTGACAATTACTAAGCTGAATTCCTATACTCATTATTAAACTCATGGTTTTCCTGCAACAAAGTGCATTGACAATTATTCTGTTGACTCGCTCTGTTGGTGGAGTTAGTAATCTTTGTCCTTATTCAACTGAAATTGATGATGAATTCTCTCGTTGTTTATCATAATCTCAGTATTCAAGATAGCAAGAATTTATATATCATCTAATTTGTGCTACACATGCAGTTCATTGGAAATGTTCATGGCGACGAGCCTGTTGGAAAGAGGTTCTTATGCATCTTGCAAATTGGCTGTGTGATAACTATCTGAAGGATTCGCTGGTAAGCAACATTCCTCTGTTGTTACTTGCTCTTTGGTCACCCTGCAGTTTACCAATATAAGTAGTGAATCTCTTGCAATAATTAGCTTTCTAATGACTACTTCCAGTATTTTCTGAGTTGTTCTGATGATATCATAATTTTGGTACAAATACAATAACACATGAAAGCTATTCAAAATATGAAATATGAGATGAAATTCCAGAGCATGCTGTTTTACTTAGTTTACAATATATTGTTCAACAATCAACATTAAGATCCGGTGTTCCATGTAACTATGATGTATAGCAGAACATATTTTCATTAATCTGTGAAAATGGTTAACTGTATATGGAAATGTCAGCAGTTGAACTAATTTCTGTAGGCAACTCTCATTGTTGAGAACATGCATCTTCATATACTTCCAACGATGAACCCTGATGGATTTGCTCTTAGATGGCGTGGTAATGCAAACAATATTGATCTCAACAGGGATTTTCCTGACCAAGTGAGTACTTTATGTTGCACCTCTTTTCCTTATGGAAGCTTCTACTTCCCTTTTTGTACTTCCTTTTTCCTTGTAGCCATTCAATTGACACTAGCCGAAATTGACAGTTCTTCTCCGTTAACAACGATATTGACTACAGACAGCCTGAAACTAGAGCCATTATGAATTGGGTAAAGCAAGAACACTTCACGGGTTCTGCTAGCTTGCATGGGGTAACTATTCTCACCTACTTTAGTTATAATATAATATCACTTGTTGAAATGAGGTCGTATAGTTTTCTCTTATTTGATTTGGTTTTTCAGGGGGCTCTTGTTGCCAACTATCCATGGGATGGAACTAGAGACACAAGGTGTTTTCTTCTTCTACTTAATTACTTACATTCATTTTTTCAAGTATCTCAATTAGTAGTGTTGCTCTCTAAAACTTTTAAAGATGTAGAAAATCTGACAGGCTTGTCATGTATTGCCCAAAAATTGTGGTAGCGTTTGCACAATCAACTGTTGTGTTTGCCTTGTTTTAACTCTTTTACTATCTTCCCATGTTGCTAATGTTTATTTGAAGTTTGGATCACAAGTAGGTGCCTTAATCTGTTCTAATAAGATGTTGCTGCTGTTGCTTGCGTTTTTATTCTTTGTATGAAAATGATCTGTTTAACTATCACTTTATCCTCTTGACACCTATACAAAATTTTGACCCATTTTGCTCTCCCAAACTATATAAACTGGGCCAGTTCACTCCCCTAATGAAAATATTCTATTTGCTTCTCCTTGTTCAAATACTGAATGATATACTTTTGTATCATAAGGTATGTTGGCATCTATCAATTTGCAAATTTACACCAGCAACACAATGTGTACATGGCGAAGAAAACTCATTAGGTGGTGATTTTTTCCCCACCGCTGTTACACTGAATTTCATTACGATAGCAACAAAAGTACAACGTTCAAGTTTCATTAGGTGGGCCTTTTTCACTTGTTTAAAGATTTTGGGTGAGCAGTCGAAATTTTTGCGTGTGCGGTCAAGTGCCGGGACAGATTAGCATCAACTTCATGTCTGACCGTCTGAAGCAGCTGATTAATAAAGTACTTTGTCTGAAGTGAACCATTAATGTAGAGTTTATGAGTGATTCTGTGTTGTCACAAGCAACCATATTTACACACACAGGGTATCTCGCCCTCTCCATCAAGTCTCCCTCTCAAAATATATGATAAGCCTATTTTCTGAATTCTATCTGTCATTGCTTTCTTTTGATTTGCTTATTGTCACCACTGGTTTTAGGGCCCAATGTGACTTCCTTGGTTTCACATTGTAACATTCTCAACAAAGATTTGACTTATTACAGCAAACACTACTACGGATGCCCTGATGATAAGACATTCCGGCACATGGCATCTGTGTATAGTCGGTCCCACTACAACATGTCTTTGAGCAAAAGAATTTGAAGGAGGGATAACAAATGGAGCATTATGGTAAACAAAAATAGCAAGCTCATACTGCATATGAGATTTTCTTTATCTATGTTGTGGATGTATGGCCTTTGAATCAAACATCATTGCTTGTGGTTCAGGTATCCAATATATGGTGGTATGCAGGACTGGAACTATATACATGGAGGCTGCTTTGAGTTAACTCTGGAGATTAGTGACACAAAGTGGCCAAAAGCAGAAGAGGTACCTTTGCATCTAGTTAGGTTCCACTTCTACTGTTGCAGACCCAGACCATTTGATAATTATTTTTCTGTTCTGTTGTTTATCCTATCATTTTGCTACAGCTTCCTGTCATCTGGGAACACAATAGGATGAGTATGCTCAATCTTCTTGCAAGCTTAATAAAGGTAATATGTTTCCACAGACTACAAAGGGTGCTTTTTGCACTAATTGAAATGAAATGGTGTTGGTTAGTGAATTGAGGCACATGGTTGCTCATGTTTAGATCAGGTGGTAACTGGTTCATAGTAATGTTTGTAGCTATCCAGTTATTTCCTATAACTAAAAATGCAGGACAACCAAATTTTAGGAAAAAGAATATAAGAAAAAAAAGGAAGCATGATCACATGGAAGATTGGTGGTCGGTGCATGACTTTGGTCCAGATCAAAAGATTGTATAGCCTAGGTAACCATCAATAAAAAATGTAAAACATAAAATAAAATAAGAGAAATTAGAGTAAATGAAAGATTTGAAAAAGATGAAATTAAATAAGAAAAAACACACAAAAATAAAAAAAAAGAAAAGAAAAAAAAAAGGAAAGAAAAGAAAGGGAAGTTCAGGGTACCCCATTTTGGCTAAGTTGCTCTGAGTTGTAAACAAGTCCAACCAATTTTTCTTAGAGTTTCTCATTGCATTCACTGTCACTACAATGGCATGAGCACTAGGAAGCTTATCCTCCTTTCCTTTTTCAACAAACCTTTTACTGTTCGTGATGATAACTGTTCTTCTAATTGCGATGATGTTTTTGCCACTACTGTCTCTAGTTCTGATCAGTATGTTGTTGGGGTTCTATACCCCAAAGAACTTCTCACCATGTCTCTTTAGCCAGGATTTTGTGGGATATGTTTCTTCTTATATTTGGTAAAACAGAGTTTATCAAGTAATATTGCAGTTATTCCTATTGCACTACAAGGTATCCTTATCACTGTCTTTAAACGAAAAAAAGGGAATTATGTTGAGTCTTGTGACCCTCAAAAGGTTACTTAGGGTTTGATGTTATTGTGATATGTGCAACCTCCTTTCTTAAATGTGCCTCCTGGTGCCACCATACATTCTTAGTCCAACAAATTTACTTTCTGCCCTGTATTAATTGGAGAAACCTTGTGGTTCCCCTATCTGCTTCTGGGAGTTTACCCTTTTTTTGTTCTATATGCAATAGTTACCAGAGCATATCTGTGTCCCATCATATTGACTCTAGTTTTAGTCAGGAGTTCATGGAAGGATATTTGCAGCAGATACTGGCAGGCCTATACCTGGCTCAGTGATGATAAAGGGCATTGATTCCAAGGTTAGTTCATTTTGGCGTCATTAATTATGTTATGTTAGAATGGATGAACTGAAAAATGAATATAGATTGTTGATATGAGTTCTCTGACATAGCTTTCTTTTGCTGTAGGTAAGCGCAGGCAGTACTTTCGGAGATTACCATCGAATTGTTGCGCCTGGTGAGACATATGAAGGTAAATTCTTTTCATTAGTTTATCATCCCATATGCAACACAGCATTTATATAAATTCTTTCCATTAGTTTATCGTCCCATATGCAACACAGTGAAGGTAAATCCTTTTTTATTTTGTGTAGTAAGACCAAGCTGATCACCCATTAGGTAAACAGATGAAATCAATAGCCTGAAATGCATACCATTGTACTATACTGTCCCTCTATAAAACCAGTGACATTTCTGCCGGTCATTCGTGGCAGTTGTGGCATCAATGGAAGGCTTCCGGCAAAAATCTACACGCATCATGCTGGAGCAGGAAGCTGTCAACCTGGATTTCATCTTGGACCCGGACAGAACTGATGGGCAGATGAAGCTGCCCCCTAATGACAAAGGCTGTCATTGCAACAATGCCAAGCTGTTCCATGTTGAAGAAGCTCACCTCTGGTTGTATCTTCTTATCGTATCCGTTCTCCTGACCCTCTATTTAGTCTTCAAGAGAAAATCAGCGTCAAGGTTGGCATCAAGGTTGCTGACATATAGATACTCATCACTCAGACGTCCTGTTGCTGTATAAGAGGAATTTTGTTCCCTAGGACAGTTTTGTAATCACATAGGCTCTTACTAAACCGCCCGATTTGTTGTATAAGTTGAAGGATGAGCAATGCACCAAGGAAATGGAAGTTTTGCATCAATGAAAAATATCACAATCTGGAGGTATATTGCATGGTGCAGATGAGGCAGGACGCTGTATAGTTTTTCTTTTGTGAGTGGGGGTGGGGGAGGGGGTGGCGTTGCGTGACGATGCTCTACCTTCTAGGAAGCTGCTATTTCATTGGCCATTGTTGATCTTCAACAGAAGTACGGCTAGCAGCTAGTTCCTATCTGTTGGCAACAAAATGCGGTATCATGAGCAACAAGAAATACACGTCAGTTCCCACTTTGCCACCCATCTATAAGAGTTACCAAGTCAAACATGTTTAATTATGTGTAACATGATGCCAACCACAGAAGCAATATGTGATTGGGTTGGTGTAAGCAGTCTCTGCCTTCACATTATTGTACAACATGCTGACTTTATTGGGCTGCTAACATGAGAAAAACCATGCTGGTCTCCGATTTGGTCCTTTGAGGAACTTTACTTCGGAACTTTCCTGACATGTTACTAGTCTACTGGCAAAATACAGTGTCCCGAGTATTATTTATCTATTTGACTTTTTTCTTTCTTTGCCCTACTAAAATTTATCATCGCGTTTGGTCGTCAGTAGGATGAATAGAGCCACATTCATTCTTTTATTAATCCAATAAAACACAGCCTCTAACAAATAACAACATACAAAGTAGAGGAATCTATCAACAAGTTAAACAAAAAGGCATCGAATTTACATGGCCTAAAGAGAGAGATATTTTTCAGTTACACACATACTAAATCCAGTAAAATGCAGCCTCAAATAATCTTCATGGCCTGAAGAGATATTTTGCGTAAAGTACAACGCCCGATGCAATGTCATGTCCCTATCGCAGCCTCCTTCTCATATTCCCCAGTTTTTTTTTTTCTTTGAGAGAGAGAGAGAGAGATTCCCCAGCTAGTCCTAGCCTGAAACGAACGAGCCCAGTTCTCCACGGCAAATAGAAGAGACCGAGCTTTCGATGGTCACGACTCTACTGCTAGCACTACAAGTCAGCCCCACAGCATCAATTTGTTCTCTATAATCGATCGTCATAAGGAAAAAGCAGCACAAAGAGATACAAGTTGGGAACGACGATATCGACTCTGCAGAGAAAACAAAAAAATCTGGAGTTGTAGATGATGAAGGCATGAAGCAGAGCAACAGCTGATCTCTGAGTTGGCTGTCCATGGCATGCACTGTTACTTTGGATATAGGAACGTAGTATATGCATTAGCAACACAGTGGGTCTATATGCTAGTGGAGTGCATCCAAATCGGTAGAACGGGTAGCTGTATGGGTCAGATCATCCAGCCATCCACATCCATGGCATGCAGACTGCAGAGGCAGCCATTAGCAACAGCACATCCAAAAACGACCTGCATTATATTGTCAGGAAACATCATAGCGATCTCTCTCTCTGTTTCGACGAATGTAGCACGAGAGATGGAGAACGTTGTGCAGCTATATATATGTGCTAGGCAACTTAAGTGCCTTACCCACTGAGAGGAGGCAGCGACACGTCACAAAAGTGTGCAAGGCTTGTACGTGCTGCTGGGCCTAGCTAGTCACAAGCACTTTATTGTTATCGCCTGGAACACGTTTATATTAATATAATATAGGAGTAGATAATCACAGTCAACCAGGTAGTAGTACGTCATTTGATCCCATCCATCGAGAGTGATGTTGTCAATTATTGTCACGTCCTCAAAAGAGAAACCAACCAACGGCTATTAGCAGAGTTAGATACCATCTTTTAACAGAGGTCAAAAGCTAGGCAAAATGGATTATTCTTCTCATTGCAACAACACACATATACAATGTTAGTCAAAACAGAGGCGATGGAGAAGCTAGTTTAGCATTGCTAATGAAAAAACGAAATCGTGCTAGTTTATTTAATTTATTAATTAATGTACGTAGCAGTAGCAGCCTTATGGAACTCTAGAAGGTCATGGCCATGGAGTGGATGGCTCGTGGTGGATCGGATGGAGTGACTGAAAGGAAATATCGACCAAGCGGCAAAGGCAAAGGTTAAAGGCAGGCAGTGGGACGAAACGGACGGGAAAGAAAGCGTGGATCGGAGGGACGATGGACGGCGGCGTGGTGCACCAGGTGCAGCATGATGCAATGTCGGAGCAAGTGCGGGGGTTTATGCCGCGAATATCCGCTCCCCTCGATCGGCGGCCATGGACGACTTGACGGATCACCGCCATGCTGGCACTGGCACAGAGCCCCGGCGCCGACGGCGATATGCATGCAAGCCAATTGGCAACGATCGATCGACATTGATGATAGATCACCCATGGAGCTAGCCGTGGTTGTTCACCGACCGACCGCGCCGTTTAATTTGCATCCACCTCTCGAACACGATGCCTTTGTCGA
This sequence comes from Hyparrhenia diplandra, assembly GCA_015847255.1. Lineage (NCBI taxonomy): Eukaryota > Viridiplantae > Streptophyta > Magnoliopsida > Poales > Poaceae > Hyparrhenia > Hyparrhenia diplandra. The sequence continues at coordinate 31,982 of JADLZK010008647.1, forward strand.
CACGCGGCTGAATTCAGGCCCTTAATTCGTCATAGCTAGGCTGTGTTTAGATCCTTTGGAAAATCCTAAAAATTCTCTGTCACATTAATTTTTTTTTCTGAGCATATGTATAGAGTACGTAACATAGACCGACTTGGTACGTGTGTGATGTAGCCATAAACCATGCGAGTATCCGATGACGACGGGCAGTGTGCAGCTAGGCTTTTGTTCCACTCTGCATCAGATCTCTTCCCTCGGTGTGCAGTGTCGGGGCAATTGGAGATACAGTCGTTTGTGGCCAAACCGAAGTTGCAGACCGGACCACATGCAGGGCTGCCTTACCCGATGACCCGATGACGATGCTCTACTACTAGTTAGTTTGGCCATGCATGATCGTGGAGAATCCTGGTACAAATCGCCATCTTGTACTGTACTGTACCCTGTCACAACTGAAACGGGGAGAGAATAGCATGCATTCAAGATCGACGTACTAGATGGATACGAGGGACGTTCCTTTTCTGGTAATAACTATTTATTTATTTATTTATTTATTATACTAGATGGGTTCCCCACCGCGGGAATTTAAGATTAGTTTTGGTTTACCATTTGATGAATGAGATCGATACTACGCATGAAAATGTGAGTTATGAACGAACAACGCGCGAGGTTCTTTTTCCTACGTACGTCGGCGTCGGCATCGTCTCGGCGAGCCAACCAGGTGAGCGGAACATGCCAGTTTGCACGCGGCGCAAACGAGCCCGGAACGACGACCACACCACCGAGATGGCAGGCCCGCGGCGTGACGTACGCCTCCATCCGGCTCGCGCGGTGCATGCTCACGTACCAACGTTCCTGCCTTCCTTGCTGGTGTACGTCATACACGCGCGCCTGCCTTTGACTCGTATGATCCGCCGCCGATCCAGAAGTGACGCCGAGAAAGCCTAGCTAGTTAAAGCCAGTGGAAGGCGAGCAACGACGGCACGCGGGTTCGGCCGTGTCACTCGGTCGTTGTGCTCGCGCGCGCTGGGGGCCCTAGCGCGCTACTGATCGACCGACCTCTGCTTGCCTTCCTGCATTATCAAGCTAGTGGCTGCTTGCACGTACAGCTAGCTAGTGCCTGCATTATCACAGACCCGGACCTGCTCCCGCCCCGGTCGGGTTCAAAACCCATGGGTTCGGGTCTAAACCCAGACCCGTCCTGCCCGATTCGGGTCCCCGAACCCGCAAACCCGTGGGGCTGAAACCTGCTACGCCCCTGCCCCCGTCGGGTCCAAAACACACGGGTTTCAGGTCTAAACCTAGACCTGCCTAGCCCGATTCAGGTCCCCAAACCCGCAAAACCGCGGGGCTGAAACCTGCTCGCCCCTGCCCCCATAGGGTCCAAAACCCACGGGTTTCGGGTCTAAACCTGGACCCGCCCTGCCCCAATTCGGGTCCCCAAACCCGTGGAGCTGAAACCTGCCCCGCCCCTGTCCCCATAGGGTCCAAAATCCACGGGTTTCGGGTTGCTAAACCCGGACCCGCCCAGCCCCGATTCGGGTCCCCAAACCCGCAAACCCGCGGGGCTAAAACCTGCCCCGCCCCCTGTCACGCCCCACTTTTAATGGGACTTTTAATCACGCGTATTGGCGCCAGGATCACGCTACCAATACGTTTAGCGATCCACAGTAGTGAGAAATCAGTTATATGAATAATACCGAGCAAGAAATGTATAGGATAGAAGATCTTACAGTGGTGACGAAGTGACACCTAGGCGGGTTATGAATATCGAGTAGCCAATCTGAAGCGTTGGTATATCGTCGGCACTTCTCCTTATTCCACAGGCATCTTGATAGTGGATAGGAATTGGGTTCAGCCTTACTCCTACTCGATCGTCTTTACGGCTCCTACGCACGCGTATCCTTTACCTTGGCGACTTTACCTTCTCTTACGTGCCGATATGCATGTAAAAAAAAGAGGGGTGAGTACAAAGGTACTCAGCAAGTCCAAACCAAGGGTGGTTTGGTAAATTAAGGGTTTGGGCCCTAGCAGAGTCTCTAAAACTGCTCTTACTAGTTCCCGGGATTATCTCATCTTACCATCACCTTCACATATCTCAAAAGGTTAGTTATATCTAATCATAGATGTTCTTGCCTAGCATCCGCCCATTCCAAGGACGTGGCTATTGAATAGATTTAAATAACTCTGCAGAGGTTGTACAAATTTCCCCACACGATAGGTGTTGCCTCGACCACCGTCATGGCTTCGACATTGGACCTAACGAGATCCGTACCGGCTTGAGTGCTACTCTAGGTATGTTGGTATAATCTTCACCACGACTTCTCGGGGGTTGGAAGGACAACACGCCACCACAAGGATGACGCATCACCCTAGACAATATGGTGATACCAAATCACCCACGGCTTTACGGGTAATACCTAATTACCCAACCTATCTTGTCAACACCACTCTCAATCTCAAATCATCAATATGTGCCTCTAGCACTGCGCCACCGCGCCCAAACACTTCCGTGGAAGACCACTCAACATCCACGCCAACCTGACATGGGGCCACTCTCCCCACATCTGCTCCTAATAGGTCGCTTGCCCGCTCCGGCCACCTTGGATCCCAATTATACCTCAACCCAACGGGGTGTGAATCAAGCCGCCCCATAAACGACGCGTGTGGTCGTACGGTAAATATCGCACTAGGTAGAAGGTCTATGAACCGGTCCTTAGGGAGGCGAGCATCTCTCCGCTGGGGGGTTCATCCCCATTGTGATTAGTCCACCTCCATGTAGACAATCACCACTCACCTTTTGTTGGAGGGTTCACTTTATTACTTGGGTTACATTGATCTTACTTATCCATATTATATCATCATTTAACATTATATTATGGTCATGATTAAGGGGGTAAGGACTTGCACAGGAGGTTCTTACGAATCGGCGCGGCGTTGAACGTCTCTCGCTTGATCCGGATGAAACTCCTAATCCGGTCGTCGAAAAGCTACCAGCGATCGGCAAAACCTAGCTTGAACTACAACATGCAAAACAAACATAGAACATTATGGTGGTAATGGGTTAGATGCATAGAGCTAGATTTTAGATAAATTATGGAAGTCGTTTCACGCGAAACGGAGTTAAATTGCATGAGATATGGATTTTACAATATTAATCCCTAATTAAATCATTAGGGTAATATTATATTATAATTTTATCATGTAATAATATTGGAACTAATTACATGATAAAATTATATAAATCAAATAATGAATTTACAAATTTTTCGGGAATTTTTTACGATGAAGGAAAGTCTATTTTTAATACTCGGTACACTACTCGGGTAGCCATAGCATTTTACAAGGTGTACACAGGAACCCTTCCTGCACGTGGGCGACATGTGGGTCAGGGGTATGCCACTGTCCGCCACGTTGGCCACGTGGGCCATGGGGCTGGTTAAGTGGCTCGTGACGGCGGCGTCGGTGAGGTGGGCCGGAAGGACGGCGTGTCCGCCTTCCATTGGCGCCCGTCCGGATGGCGTCCGCGGAGGTAGGGCGGCGTCGGTCGTCCCCGTCCGCCACGCCTGCGGCGGCGGCGCTCAGCCGAAAAACTTCTGGGTGGCCATCTCGGGCCTATTCCTCACGCGCCGGGGGCTCGTTGGCATCCTGCGAGGTCCCGAACCGGTTGGGTAGGTGCGGGCGGCGGGATGGCTCGCCTTCCTCGGCGGCGGCGACCCGCAGCGGGCTCCGTTGGCGGCGGCTCGCAGTGCGGCGACCATAGCCTAATAGGGCAGTATGAGAGTCGAAAAGTGTAGGGGAGGTTGAGGGGGGTGTACCAGCCGGACAATCGCACTCGAAGCCGGTTCATGACGGCGGCGAGCTCGTGACCTAGCGGCGGCGGCGGCGGAATCTCGATTTGGGGGCAACCGCGATTGCGAGGAGGGAGGAGGAGAGGGGTGGCCAAGGGCGAGCACCGTGTGTTCGGACTCGGGCGGAGCTCGTGGGGATTAGCGCGAGGTCGATCGGCGCCGGGGAGGCTATTTATAGCCTGCCGGCCAGAACACTCGGCCGGCGAGATATTTTCGCCTCGGCCGATCTTTTCCGACCAGTTCGTCATGGCCATTTACTGCCCCTCGGTGGCTCCTCGGTAGCTCGGTGTTTGGCGCTGCTTGGCGTGTGTGCAGCGTCTTTGGTCATCGTCGCGTCTCGTCATCCACAGTGGCGGCTCTCGGCGGCTGCCATGGCAGCGATGTCCGGCTCGGCTTCGTGAAACTCTTTATCTTGGTTGACTGGCCGACGTGCGCGTGTGGCGTCGTCTAGGTGTCGGCTAGGGGAGCGGGTCGTCGTCTTCGTCAGCGGCTTAGCGCGCGCCTCGTCCGGTCGTCTGGCGCGGCGGTTTCCGCGCATGCGTTCATAGCGATCGTGCACCGCGGGTCAAGGTGAGGCGACTGCGCTCTGCCCGGCGTGTCGCGTCGGCGAGGGGCTTTCGTGCCGTTCACGTGCGCCCGGTCTCGCTGCGTGGAAGCACACGGCGGCGGCGGCGTCGCCCCTGTGACGGCGCGTGGCGTAGTCGGCGTCGGAGGGGAGAGGGAGGAAGAAGACGGCAGACTCCCGGCGGGTCAGTTAGCGGCGAGAGGAGGGAGAGGTCTTTGGGCCTCGCGGCGTTGGGGGCTGGATGGGCCAATTGGCTTTGGCCCCGATCATCGGGCGGCCCACTTCGACGCAGTAAGAAGAAGAGAAGGAGGAAGCCGGTTGCTGGGCCGGGAAAGAAGGGAAAGGGGAGGAAGCGAGCCCATGACTGAGTTCTTTTCTAATTCCTTTTCCCTTTTCTTTTATTCTTTCTCTCCTTTCTTCTATTATTCTCTCACCCATTATCTTATGTGTGTAGTCAAGTTATATCATTAACATTTATACAAACTCTCATATGTCCCTATGACTTTAATTCATGGGGAAATATTTATGAGGGTACTTGTATAAATAGATGTATATGTATACACACATATGCCCTTTCTTCCCATTATTTCATGTGTGGCCTAAATATATATTCTATAAATATTCTCACAAGCACATGTATGGCTCCACGACTTTATTGTCAAGGATAATTATTTGTTGTGCTCATAAGAAAATATTCATGTATATATTATAGTGCACACAAGGTTCAGTTTTTTATTCCCAGAGATAACTCGTAAATCATTTCTCATGCGATACATTTCCATAATTTAAATCTAGGGCTTACCTTGCATCTTCGGCCACCATAAAGTTCAGCAAACAACAAACAAGGTTTCCTATTTTCTATATGATTAGAGTTTGAAATGCAGGTTTTCGAAAACATGGTTTTGGTTTGGGCGGAAAATAAATCAAGTTTTAGTTGTAATTCAAAAAGTTCAAAATTTTTAGTGAATTTTAAAATGATGTAAAAACACGGGTGTTACAAATCTACCCCACTTAGATGAATCTGGGTCCCCGAGATTCCTCGTCTCTGAGTGAAGGTCCTAATGAAGGCCTAACGGGGAGGAAAGATAGAGATAGGGAGGAAAACTTCCCATTGCTTACAAGTCTTTGTCTTTACAAAGCCTCTTACTATTATCGTGCTACTCTATTTCTAGGGTGGCACGATAGTGTGGAGGGTATGCCTTTAGCCAATGATTACTGCTGCTGTTACCCCATTTTCCTTGGTCTTGCGTCTTCGTCTTCGTGGTCTTTGAATCTTCAAATCTTCTTTCTTGGCTACCCCACTTAGAGAATTTATTCTTCTAGGGTTTGGGAAATTCCCATCTTCTCGTAGTCTTTGAGTTTGTCTTTCCGCTGGTTGTGCCCCTTTTTGGTCGGGATCGTTGCTTTGGTTCTTACGGGCAACAATTGCGCGTGAACTTGGGTGACCACTTCTCGTCGGGTAATCCCCAAGTTTTTCGTTGCATCTTTATAATAAAACGTCGGCCCGTTTTTATGTTTCTCTTCTTCCTTTGGATGCGGATCTACCCCACTTAGAAGAGTTTTTACTTCTACCTATTTGCTCCATGGCTTCTTTCTTGGTGCCCGTAGGTTTCTCCGTTGGTGCCTTTCCTCCGAGCAACTCTTTTTTTTTTTCTTTTCATTTTCCTCATTTCATTTTTTTTTTTTTTTTTTTTTTTTGGAAAGGTTACTGATTACATCTCCCTAGGGAGCGGCTAGTCGACTTTCGCCGAGGTTGATGACACAGGGGCGGCGATGCCGTAGGTCCGTCGGACGGTCCGCGAGTGGGGGGTAGATCTTCGCGGTTTGGGGAGGCCGAGTGAGAGGAAGGATCCGTCGAGGCCAAGGGTGGTCGGGGTTACCGGGCGGTGTCGGCGATGGGTGGCGCATATCCTTTGCCCCGGGAGGAGGGTGGATGGGGATCCCTTCTTGGATGGTGGGCTCGCCCCCATCATGGCGAACGCTTCTAGCGTCCGGATCTCGGTGACGCGGTAGGCGGTCGTCGGCTCGGGCGTGGCGCTCTGGGTGGCCTTCCGGCATCTCGGCTAGCGCGGTCTCGACGCCTTGGCGGCCGTGGCGATTGCTCTCGAGCTTGGGCGAGCCCCATCGAGAGACCGGATGAGTCTCTCGCCACCCGGCTCGGCTGCGGCGGATCGGCTCGCAAAGCCACGGCCTTTGCTTGTCGTAGTGCTCGCCGAGGAGTAGTAGGTAGGCCGTGCGGTTCCCGATGACGGGACCAACCTGCGGGCCTTCTAAGGCCCCTCATGCAGCGATCCAGGGGTCGTTCTTCTTCTCGGGCGGGAAGTACTTCATGGGGGTGCGGATGATGGCTTCTACGTAGGTGTGGCGTAGGCGTCGAAGGGCTTGGCGGGCGGCTTGATAGGTGTCGGGAAACGGAAACCGATCTCGGTCACGTTCCATGCGTCGGCGATGTCGGGGTAGTCTCGCTCGGCGTGTAGATGGTGACCTCGCGGCGCAAGGTGCCGACCTCCCTCCGTGTACTCGCGGCCTTCATACTCGGGGCCTTCGGAGATGCCAAGGTGTTGCATGGTGGTGTAAAGGAGTTGGGGAACCGGGGTGTTGATGCAGGTTGTGAACCCGGTTGCGGCCATCTTGGTGGGGGGTTGGGTGAAAAGTCTAAGGGGTGGAGGGTGAGGGTTCGGTGGTGAGGGGAGTGTCCGGAGGATAGCAATGGAATGGTTGGAGTGGGTTGAGGGTAACGGTGAGGGTGGTGTCCGTTTTATAGTGGTTGGAGGGTGGAAGCTTAACGGCTAAGTATGGATGGTCGGTGCGTGGTTGGTGTGTGGGAGAAGGAAGCGGGAGTGGGTCTCCCGCTCGCATTGACCTCTCGATGCTGGTGATGGCATTGGTGAGTGTGTGGCCGGTGGCCTTGACTGGTGGGATTTCCCATGATGTGGGGCCTATGGCTCCGTCGTTGTCGGCATATGTCGCGTGCTAACCTTTAGCATTAGCTGGCGTTTTCCGAGATTATTACGCCCTTATCTGGCTCAATTGCTCTTCATGGGTCTGAAATCTCCGTGTCTTTAGTTTCATCTTGTACATAATGACACTTGGTTGCCTCCCTAAGTAGTGTCTTGTGTAGCTCCTCGGGTCTTGGTTCGAGGGGTCAATGGTACGCTAAATATCGGTAACTTTAGGCGCGGAGGCGGCGGCTTTGTTCGCAATGTTACACCTGGCCGTCGATGCGGTGTCACCGGCGGCGGGCGCGGCGACGGCTGTAGGGAGAACACCGGGTGCGGTTCAACGGCTACGATCGTGGAGTCCTTAGTTGTCATCATGTCTCTCGCGGGGGTAATCTCCTAATCTACTTGGACTAAAATAGGCGGGAGGGATAAGCACAAGGTACTACATGGATCTATCTAACTAGATTAGAGGGGAAGCAAGCATTTTGGATAGGGATATACTTTTTTTGGGGTATCCTAGTAACACGGGTGTCAAACACAATACACACTTACCTGGTGTGAAGCGTATGAAATGGTGTGTCACGGCGAACTAAGTTTATGTGGAACTTGTCTTCATTACTCGTGACGAGAATTTTCCATAACGCTCACAGATCCTATTGGCTCTTCTCTTCCATTATTTTCCATGATACGAAAATAATAGAGAAAAATTTTCCATAGGTTTGAAAGATTGGAACACAAGCATGATGTAAACAAACAAGCGCACAATATATTACATCACGGATCGAGGTTCACGATGATATAGGGTTACATCACCCATGGTGACCGTCATGACGATTATTATGCGACTTCGCAACTACTAAGGCTGGACTCATGGGTTACCACTAAAGCTAGGAACAACTACTAATGTCACTAGAAATCTAGCAACACGGTCCATAGCCGTCAACATGCTACCGCGTTTTTACTAACTTAAGGCAACACTACTTATTTGGGACTCGTCATGCACATAACGGTGGATCGGGTGGGATGCGCTTTGGGTACTCTTTTGCACATCACTAGGGGCATACGGGGGACTTGCTTGGGTTCTTGCCAGGTCTTGAGTAGTAGTGCTTCTGCGCTTCTTTTTTCTTCTTGACTTCTCGTGGGCTTCGTGCGCCTTACATTTGACTCTCTTCATTCTCCTTCGCCGGGCTTCAATGATGGCGATCTTCTCCTCTAGCTCCTTCTTGAGGGTCTCCATCCGGGCATCCTTGTTGTCCAGGTCTTCTTTTTGCCTTGCGAGCACTGTCTCTGCCTTTATCCACATAGACCAGATTATGGTGGCCTCCTCTTGTGCTTTGGAGAGTTTGGCGGTGCTATATGAGGTATCCGGCGGTGGAGATCAAGGTGTAGTCGGCTACGGTGAGGGTGGTCGGCTCAACTCCCGAAGTTTTCTGCTGCCATATTGCTGCGGTCGTGTCCTTGACTGGGTAGTACTTGGCATGTGATTGATCAAATACGGCTTCAAACTCCTTGCAAGTACACTTGGAGTGCCTTCGTGCAACCTTTCCGCAAGCGCCCCCTGGTTCATTCCCCCGCTCGGAAAGATTTCTCCCGCGCCCATCGTGGTATGGAAGCTTCGAGATGTGCGCGCACATCACATAATGGTACTCTACCTATTGTAGACTCACGGTAGTAGTACACCGCCACTTTTAATGGGACTTTTTAATCACGCCGTATTGGCGCCCGGGATCACGCTACCAATACGTTTAGCGATCCACAGTAGTGAGAAATCAGTTATATGAATAATACCGAGCAAGAAATGTATAGGATAGAAGTTCTTATAGTGGTGACGGTGACACCTTGCCGGGTTATGAATATCCAGAGTAGCCAAGCTCGCGAAGCGTTGGTATATCGTCCGGCACTTCTCCTTATTCCACGTGCATCTTGATAGTGGATAGGAATTGGGTTCAACCTTACTCCTACTCGATCGTCTTACGGCTCCTACGCACGCCGTATCCTTTACCTTGGCGACTTTACCTTCTTCTCAGGCCGATGTGCGTAAAAGCGAGAGGGGTGAGTACAAAGGTACTCGGCAAGTCCAAACCAAGGGTGGTTTGGTAAATTAAGGGTTTGGGCCCCAGCGAGTCTCTAAAACTGCTCTTACTAGTTCCCGGGATTATCTCATCTTACCATCACCTTCACATATCTCAAAAGGTTAGTTATATCTAATCATAGATGTTCTTGCCTAGCATTCGCCCATTCCAAGGACGTGGCTATTCGAATAGATTCAAGTAACTCTGCAGAGGTTGTACAAATTTCCCCACACGATAGGTGTTGCCTCCGCCACCGCCATGGCTTCCTGACGGGACTAACGAGATCCGTACCCGCTTGAGTGCTACTCTAGGTATATTGGTATAATCTTCACCACGACTTCGGGGGTTGGAAGGATGACGCATCATCCTAGACAATATGGTGATACCAAATCACCCACGGCTTTTACAGGTAATACCTTTATTACCCAACCTATACCGTCAACACTAACCAATCATCAATCATAATTATGTGCACCTAGCACTGCGCCACCATCGCCCCCAAACACTTACGTGGAAGATCACCGGCATCCACGCCAACCGGACCATGGGGCCACTCTCCCCAAATGCGCTCCTAATAATTCGTTTTGCCTACTCAGGCCACCTTGGCTCCAAATTATACCTCAACCCAACGGGTGTGAATCAAGCCGCCCCATATACGGCGTGTGGGTGTCTGAGTAAATATCGCACTAGGTAGAAGGTCTATGAACCGGTCCTTAGGGGAGGCGCAGCATCTCTCCGCGGGATTCATCCCCGATTGTGATTAGTCCACCTCCATGTAGACTATCACCACTCACCTTTTGTTGGAGGGTTCACATTATTAATCGGGTTACATCGATCTCACTTAGTCATATTATATCATCATTCATCATCATATTAGGGTCATGATTAGGGGTAAGGACTTGCCTCGGGGGTTCTCATTTAATCGACCGGGCGTTGAGCGCCTCTCTTGTTTGATCCGGATGATACTCCTAATCCGGTCGTTTAAAAAGCTACTAAGCGACGGCGATAACCTAGCTCGAACTATGACATGCAAAACAAACATAGAACATTATGGTGGTAAGGGGTTAGATGCATAGAGCTAGATTTTAGATAAATTATGGAAGTCGTTTCACGCTAAACGGAGTTAAATTGCATGTGATATGGATTTTTATAATATTAATCCCTAATTAAATCGTTAGGGTAATATTATAATATAATTTTATCATGTAATAATATTGGAACTAATTACATGATAAAATTCTATAATTCAAATAATAAATTTACAAATTTTCTGGGAATTTTTCTCGACACGGGAAGGTCGACTTATAATATCTTGTGTACAACAATCGGGTGGATCTAGCAATTAGCTTGGTGTACACAGGCGCCATCTCAAATACGTGGTGGTCGACACGTGGGTCTAGCCGACGCCACGGTGGCAGCCCGTCAGCTCCACATGGTGACGGTGTCTCCATAACGGGTCGGGGACGGAGGAAAGCGCAGAGGTGACGCGTCGCCTTCCCATTCGTCGGTGGGTGGCGGCGTTGGCGGCGTGCCGACGGAAGCGGGGGCCCGGCGTCAAGCCTCCACGGCGGCGCGCTTCGTCGGAGAGCTCACGGAGTTGCCATTCCTAGCCATTACCCTCGCCGCGAGTGGTGCGTTGGCCTCGGGCCTCGCCCCCTGATGGCGGGGTGGGGCTGCAATGGAGGGGGAGCATCCACGGCGACGGCGGTTGCGGCGGCGCTCCGTGGGCGCTGCGGGTAATCGGGCGTTGTAGAGCCCAATCGAACTACCTGGGGGGGAACGGAAGAGCGGGGCTTGGGAAACCTTTCTAACCTGACCAATGCATCCCACGGCGGCTCGACGGCGCGGCCGTGACCTAGCGCGGCGGCGGCGGAACTCCGACTTGGGGGCAATCCTTATTCGAGGAAGGGCGAGGGAGGGAGGCGGGCGAGCACCGTGTGTTGGACCCGGGCGAACTTCGTGAGGGGGGGATTGGCGGAGCTCGATCGTGATCCAGGGAGGCTATTTATAGCCTCGCCGCCGCACTCGGCCAGCCGAGATATTTTTCCGCCTCGGCGATCTTTTCCGAGGCGCCTCATTTGGATGGCGACCCCCTACAGCGCTCCTCGGTTGTCCCTTGCCGGCGCTTGCGCGTTCGTCGTGCCTCGTGAGCTGGTCGTCGTCATCAAGTCCTATCTTCTACAGCGGCAGCGGGTCGTCCGCCATGGCAGCCAGTCTTGAGCCGGTTCGTGGCGTATGCATGCCGATGGCTGCGTCCACTGTCGCGTCTGGGTGGGCAAAGGTGGGTTGGCCGCGTGGCTCTCGCCCGGCACCGGCGGCTGGCTGGCGCGCGTCGTCTTGTCTGGCGGTGCGGCACCGCCGTCGGCCACGTTGACGCCGGGCATGGTGGAAGGGCGCCAGCTGTTCCGCCTCGGCGGGATTCCGGTGGGGGTTCCGAGGCGCTCCTGTGCTCCGGTCTACTCCATCGGGGACGGCCGGCGGGGGAAGCACGAAGATACCTCCCTGTGCCGTGGTCATCGGCTCAGTCGAGAGGTGGAAGACGACGGGATGCGCTGTGGGTCCCTGCTGGCAGTGTGAGGAGGAAAGGGGTGTCGGGTCTCGCGCGTTGGGCCGGGCTCGGCGAGTTGGGCCGGCCTGTTCGCGTGAAGGGAAGAGAAGGGAAAGGAAGAGGCCAGATGGGCTGGGCCAGAGAGAGAAGGAAAGGAAGGAAATGAGCCCGTGGCTTAATTCTATTTCTATTTTCTTTCCCTTTTTCTTTTCTCCTATTTCCTTTCTTTCCTTTATTCTTTCCTTCCCATTATTTTGTGTGGGTCACACATATATTATAGATTTTTATACAGATACATGCATATTCTCACGACTTTCATTCTTGAGAATATTTATTTAATTGTACCCCTATAAATATGTATATATATGTGTACACACTTTGCTTTCCCAAGTTTGATATTTCATGTGTAACCTATATTCTATAAATATTTTCACAAGCACATTTATGTCCCTACGACTTTATTGTCGAGGATAATTATTTATTGTGCTCATAAAATATTCATATGTATTTTAGCACACACGTGGTTTGGTATTTTATTCCCAGAGGTAATTTGTAAACCATCACTCATGGAATATATTTCCATAATTTAAATCTAGGGCTTACCTTGCATCTTCGGTCACCATAAAGTTCGGCAAGCAACAAACAAGGTTTCCTATTTTTCTATATGATGAGAGTTCGAAATGCAGGTTTAAAAAACAGGGGTTTTGGTTTATCGGAAAATAAATCAAGTTTTAGTTGTAATTCGAAAAAGTTCAAATTTTTAGTGAATTTTAAAATGATGCAAAAACACGGGTGTTACAACTTCCCCAAAATCTACCTATTATTTCAGAAATTCTTATAGTTGCTATGCATACTAAAAATGCCTCTTGTTAGTAACTTTGCATATTCTTTCACACACAGGTTGTGGTGTCTACTAAAAGTCCAAAGGAAGATATGTAGATGTTTTTCAAATTCGACTTTCTAGCTTGAAATTTGTTATTTTTATATCTCACAAATAAAGTCGAGTTTGGACATGATATTTTACAAGGCTGTGCATCATCATGACATCTATATGTGTGATTTTTTAGTGAATTTAGATGACCTTTTTGTCGTGGTTTGCATGGGTTTTCACAAAATCCTAGTTTACACAGGATATGTTCCCTACTTATATAGCCCGGCTAGTGGGACTTGTAATCTAAGCAATCTCCTATAAGGTTTTCTTATACGATCGGAATACCTTTTACAAGCAATATTTATTTTTTTTTTTTTCTAATAAGGGTCTTGCTTATATGATTGGAATATCCCCTTTTACACACCAAAAGACTAAGATAATCCTAACTTGATGACTAAGTAGAGTTGGAGGCGAAGGGAAGGGAAGGGCGGCGGGCGGCGGCGGGGGGGGGCCCCCCTGCCCGCGCGCGCCGACCCCCTCGTGGGCCGGCCGCGACCGCTTTGGGCCCTCCTAACCCGTCCCGGGCTGCCCCAATTCCGGCACATGACAATAAAAGATTATATATATAGAGGCGATCAAAAAATTAAAACTACACTGCACAAACCTGCATACAGGCTAATACAAACAAACAATCAAACATATGGAGTATAGTGCGTTTATACTGTTAGCGAGACTTCAATTTTAATCGTCGATCATGTATTCTACTACCTCTATTCTCGAAAAGATATAATTGTTGTGGCAAAGTATCCTAGATTTGCCCCGGTTTATACAAACAAGTAGAAATATTTATAGCGTCAAATATATGTATCATGAGGTTCATCGTGATATATATATTTTATAATCTACTCCCTCCATTCCGGATTATAAGATGTCTCGGTAGACATATAATGTTTTTTTTATTATGGGATTCAGATACACTAGTAATATTTAGACATAATAAAAACAATGTATTTAGAAATGTCAAAATATCTAATAATTTCGAACAAGAGTACCTATTGGAGTAACAAATATTGTTTTTTTTCATAACTGAGGTTGCACTTAAAATTTGTTTGACTAAGAATACGTCTAAAGTTGCATAATTTTAAGTAAAGAGTACATATATTCACTGAAGACGAGTTCATATATACTATAACTCTGATCCTATCTGCAGTATACTATTTGATTTGATGGCTACTGCCATTCTGCCAATATATATAGGTGCAAGTGCAACACCATCCGCTTTTTCTTTTGAAAAGAACAACATTATATCTAGAATGTAGGGCACTAGTTAATGATTACATTGCTTAGCCAAATGGATTGTGTATCCGAGTGGACCATACAAATCCACGGCACAATACATGCCACTATTTACTTCTTTCAATAATTATAGTGAACTAAAGGTAGAAAACTCTCTTCCCTAATGTGATTTGGATGCAGTTTTAATTTGAGTCTAGACAGGTGTAGTTTGTGCTATCAATCTGCTGTCAGTTTGATGCAACGCACTTTGAGCATCCATGGATGTTAAAAAAAATAGAAACATACAACGGACGACGCCTGACGACGGCTAGAGATCTTAAATCCATTGTGGGGATCACTCCTGCCCCTCTGACCTTCGCTACCGGAGGTAGCAGGAGGAGGGGCGAGGGCTTCCCGCAGGGAAAGGAATGACAAGAGGGAACCGGCGAAACGAGTAGTCGACGGAGGGCCTCCGCTTGGTCTCACCCTCGCTAGAGTTGCCGAGGGTGGGAACTAGTGGAGGTCAGCATGAGTACGAAGGGGAGCAAACGACAGAGGGCCTCTGCTCGGCCACCCCCTCGCTAGCGTTGCCGAGGGTGGGGACTAGCGGAGGTCAGCACGAGTGTAGAAGGACAGAACTTGCGATGCTATCTAAGACTATAATAATTCGATTAAATGGCGATGAATTTTGCCACCAACCGATCCCCTTCCTTGGTGCCCCTACCCGGGTATTTATAGGAAGCCAAGGGGTCGGATGGTCGCTTTACAACACGGTACATGGTAGGTAGGGATTTGCGCACTCTGATGGGTGGGCCCTTGCCAGGGCAGAAGAGGTAATTTACCCTCTCAGGGGTATAATGGTAAACACACACGCATCCCTAGATTGTTGTCCTCAGGTAGGGTTTTTCCCCCCGCCGCCAGCTTCCATGGCTTGACAGCTCAGTCTTCGCGCGACGCCCATCCTTCGGAGATTGGTTCTGCGTCCTCAGCTATGCTGACCCTCCGCTTGGGTCCTCGGAATGACGATCGGGCCTTGACCCTCGTATTGATGATTGACGGAGGCCTTGCCTGGGAGTAGAGCCTGCGGTCGCTTGGGTCTTATTATGCCCTTTGATCTTGCAGAGGCCCCTTTACGGGTGAAAGGTTGACGGAGGCCCCTCCGAAGAGTGGAGCGGAGTTTCGGCGTTGTTTGGGCCCTCCGGCGCCTTTTGGCCTAGCGGGGCCCCCTACGCTAGGGCTTGCCTGTGATGTTCAAAGAGTTAGTCATACAACAAGTTGCTTGGCCCGCCGGCGAGGGCCGGGCTGGGAGCTACGGGGGCTGGCGAGGGTCGCCTCCCCAACATCCATTTTAGCATTGGATTATTGAGTTATATTGTGTCTAATTATTGTTTTGACTCAATGTATGCAATATTGCTTTTATAATGGTAGCTTATATATATACATATAAGGACAAAATTAAAACCTACATCCTCCTTCAAAAAAAAAAAGTTCAATTCTTACATAGTACAAAGTAAAAAACTATGAATTTGGCCACACCCATACATAAAAAGTATTAATTATGATACTAAAAATATCATTAGATTCTTCACTAAAAAACGGGGTAATAGTATTAGCACACTCTTTTATAAAATTAGTCAAACTTTAGATATTTTAACTAAGAACATAATCAAAATTGCATCCTTTTTAGGATGGAAGTGCAGACATGCCCTTTGCTTTTATCCAGGCCATCTCACTTCTCTTTACAATGTGGTTTTCGCTGAGAAATGTGGCGATTGATTCTCCGGGAATTCGGTTTTAATTATTCTTGTATATTACTTTTTATCCTTTAATTGATAGTCCTTATTTTATTGGAAATCGTGTAAAGATTATTTGGATTTGATACAGCTACTTGTGCAAGCATTTTACGATTAAGTACAATTGTACAAAAGCGACACTTCAGTATGTATGTCATTGACCTAGGCGAGTATATCTTGAAAGCGCGCTAGGGTTGGGGAGTAATATTATGGCCCTTAATATACCACAACTGATGATGGTGGATGAAGATATTGCTGTAGACTTTGGCCTCCCTCTAGAGCTTTAGTCAGCTAGCCCTGTTTATTGCTTCAAATCTCTGTCACCAATTCATATTATCAAAAAAATACTTTTGCTAATTAATAACAACACTATTACTAGGCATTAAACCTCACGGGTTGTGCTAGAGAAAAAAAAAAAAAAAAGAAGAATCCTAGAAATTCTCAAAAAAAATAGAAAAGTGTATATCCGGCCATCAATTTGATAGAGTATAGTCACCATAATGCTAATTGGGCCTCCCTAACTGTGCGTCCATGTTAATGATCACAAGGATGACGTGTAATAGTGTCGGGTACCGAAATAAATGGTACCCGCGGATACCTCGATCAGATGGAAGGTTATCCCGGATGTACGGTCGAAGCGCTAATGAATCCGGAGAGTTAACGTTCGAGGGCTCCCACACGGGGAGAGAATCAACGATCCGCGAACCCCCCCCCCCCTCGCGGAGGGAGGGATTGTCCGGCCGCCCGAGACCCCCTCGCACGGCATACCCCTCGGTGACCTCCACCCATCGCCGCCGCGGGCGAGCCGGGGACGAGGACAGGCGAGTAAATGCGCCACGACAAAGCTGGGCGCCACGACACCCGGATTCCCTCGCCAAGGGGACCCCCACGGTGGTCAAATCCCTCTGCGAGGCCATCACCTCATCCGAAATCCAATTTAGGCACTATCCGCGCCTTACCAGAGCATTGTGTCAACCACTCCCCCTCGCTATGTCACCTCACGCGCCCATCCTTACGGGCCTCGGATGACACTTTGCAACCACAACGGGGCACCCTCGGGCGAATGCGGCGCAGACTCTCGGTCCTTTGTCGGCTCACCCCTCGGGTACCTCCTCGAGAAAAGCAAGGGTCTCGAGAAAGTCAAAGGACCCTCGGTCCAGCCCATCCCTGGGGCCGTATCCCTCGGCGTCAACCACGAAAATCAGGGAGAGGGCGGTGCCCTTCCACGCGACAATGATGCGGGCGCCATTTCTTCGCAATTTGAGTACAAGGCCACCAACCATGAAGTTTCTTACACTTGAGCATATGTACCCATCGGCTTCTCCTTGGAACTATAAAATGAGGAGCCCGGACGTAGTGTAGGGCAAGTCGGGAACATTCACGTCTTGACTTCACACGCTATTGGAAACCTAGCTCAATCATCCCCACACGACCGAGACTTGAGGTCCCGGCCTCTCTCTCGCCAAGCTTGTATTCCCCTACTACGAGCACTTAGGTGCGAGATACACAGCTCCACCCCTCGACTAGACTAGGGCGGCGTTGGTCCGAACCAAAGTATAAATCTTGTGTCATCTCGCACAAACCATCCGGATCCCTGGGACACGCAAAGCACATTACTCGTCGGTTAACGGAACCCCGGATCAAAACAACAACAAATAGGGATTTAGAACCTATAGTTGATTTTTAATAAAAATGTAAAGGGATTTTGAATAAAAGAAAAAATATATATGAGCACTACTAGAGTTTGAACTTAACACTTGAATAAAAATATTGCCACAACTAATAAGATTAAAAGTTGAAAAGTAATATGTAGATTCATGATGTCACGAAAAAGATGCGACAAGAACTAATATAATAACTTAAACTAATATTTCAACAAATTACAATTTGATTAATGAAAATGCATACAAAGTATATGGTAAATTTATCATAACTATATAAAGACTACGAGAACAAAAATAATCTATTTTCATTATTTGTAAGTATTAAATTTATCTAGAACATTTTCGATATCTAATATAAGTTTCTTAGAGCATGGTGAAATAGTAGAGCCAATTGCTCTCGACTATAAGTCAAGTAATAAGAGTCAAGTTATACAATAATTAGCCTTTCATTTGTCTACAATTTTTTCATAATTATATGTTTTCATTCCCTTTCCTATTTCTACTCACATTCATTTTTGTTGAGACCCACCAATTAATGCATACTCCATCCGTCAAAAAAAAGAGTGACGTATTTTTAACTTTTGAACATCATGTTTGACCGCTTTTGGTGTAGACTATAAAATAAATAAATCATTATTAAAGTATCTCTCGATGATAAAATAAGTTATAATAAAATAAATGATATTTATATAAAAATTGAATTAGACGTATGGTCAAACGATACTCTTTTTTACGGAGGAAGTATGCATATGTGTCTAGCTTGGTGCTTGCATAAGAGCTAAGCTCTCTTTACTCGCCTCCACATTATCAAAAATGTTGACTGTCTTAGATACAGGCCCATTATACCCGCTCGAAGATGTAGCGGAGCACTAGGTTAAAGGAGTACATCAGTTAATGTCGCCAGAAAGATCCCACCCATTGTTCCTAGTGACGCTTGCTGGAAAAGAGGATTTGCATCGTCCTCCTTCTTCGATGTCTGATCCTTTCTCTCTTGCCTTACCAACCAACTAGCAAAATGATGGTGGAATGGTTAGGGTACGCAGAGGACAATCATGAAATCGCAGGCATATATCACCTCAAAAGCAGCAGGTAAGAAAGGGAACCCTAGAAATATTCTCTTGGTAGCCTGATAGCAGCCTCTCGATCGTAGCCTCGTAGGTGGCCAAACATATCATTGGATTTGGAGCAACAGTGTACTACTGTAAAACTTTGGTGATCCAGCTCTCATGTACTCCTAGACCAGGGAACAGGCAGATGAACACCAATAATTCTTATTCTTCTGGCAAACTTTGTGCATCATATCGCCATGTGTAATAGTAGGTTTTTGGATGGTCTAGTTTCTGTTGACATGCATGAGTCATACTAAAACAGTGGGTGCTTCTAAATGATGGTAACGTGTAGTACTAAGTTTGAACATGTAATTAAACCCGATTAATTCCACCTCAATGAAATGGGAGAAAAAACCTCCTTTCATCTTAAACAAAGAACATATGCGTATTATGGGTATATATAGTTTTTATAGGATTGGGGACAGTTACCTACCACACACACTTCGTTTAAGCTGTACTCAGTACCTATGTATCGATTTGTAGGAATGCGCATTCATTATGAGCTTCTTCTAAAGCCCACATCTTAGTCAAGATTCCTACAAATACGTGGGGTTTGCATTGCCGCAATGGGAGTTTTTAGGTAGTGGATGCAATGTGCTCTTGTCCTATAGACATTATGCAGCCATTTTAGGTATGAAATGATGCTATTGTGTGTACCATTTACTTGTCATAGCTAGACATGATAACTTTTGTGAGACGGATGAAACATCTATTTGACCGCATATATGTACGTACTCCGGCCCTCCGTCCCAAAACAAGTGCCGTTCTCATTTTCCGATGAGTCAACCACTTTTAACTTTGATAAATATGTATATAAAAACTTTTAA
Organism: Hyparrhenia diplandra; assembly: GCA_015847255.1. Classification (NCBI taxonomy): domain Eukaryota; kingdom Viridiplantae; phylum Streptophyta; class Magnoliopsida; order Poales; family Poaceae; genus Hyparrhenia; species Hyparrhenia diplandra. The sequence continues at coordinate 51,475 of JADLZK010008647.1, forward strand.
TACTTATAGTATATAATTAGTATCATTAGAAAGATTATAGGGCCTATACTTTAGAAAGATCATGTTGAAGTATATTTTCATAATAAGCTTATGCAGAGATATGAATATTATTAATATTTTTATAAATCTACTCAAACTTAACTGACACGAATATCATATTGATACTTATTTTGAGGCAGAGGAAGTATTTCCTTCTATGTATAGTCATGAAAAACTGAAACAATATATGGTACATGACGATGACAACCAAGAGCATGCAAATCTCCATATATATGTCTGAAAATTCCAGGAGGGACAAAAATTAAATGGCGCAATAATCTCTCATGAAAAATAAACATGTTCTTGTTTTAGTTACTTTTATCGATAAAATGCGCCATTCTTGTACAGATGAGACAAGCAAGACAATTATGCTTGTATATTCGCTTACTCTTGAGCTTGACTAGTGTCTATACTCATTAATTTTCTCTCAGTTCCTATTTTTCAGGCTTTACGAGAGCCGATACTAACCTGCTTCCCACATGTTGATCTCAGATACGCGTCATGGTGCAGTACTGAACATTAATTTTGGTCTCTATGACGGTACCACTAGCACTAACGACTGGTTGATGCCGACTTAATCCGTATAAGAGCTTGCATAATCCACGGGAGATCTCTTTGAGTGTGGGCGACGAAAATGACGCCGCTGATCAGGACTAATTGCAGCTACGTGCTTAGACACAGGTAGATTAAATAACCAAATACCATTGAAAATTTGGAATTATAAACCGCGTACACAAATTAAAAGATGGATAGCGGACTATCGATCTGGATCTTGCGGCAGAAAAGCTGAAAGAGACACAAGGTGGACTGTCGAAATCAGCTCAGTGTTCTTTTGGAAAAGTAGCCGACTGCCGGCAGTAGGGTGTAAATAAGCACATACTACTACCGATAATCGTATAGTACATCAGTGATCTGTTCTTTTCAGAGAATTTTTTCCCACTTTTTAATCATCATGGCTACACTAGATATCGTTCAAGTGTTCACCGAAGATTTCGGGATGTCTAGCTAAGGTTTCGGTTTTCTGCGGTGGCAAAAGAATCAACTAACTAATCATGTGTGTACCGAGATTTGGTCGTCAGCAGGTTCGATACTGTAGCCACATTCGACTGGGCTGGAACTTGTGAAATTGGGAGTGAAATGTGAAAATCTGAAGGAATTTCGTCAGAACTGCGAGATTTCGGTCGAAATCTGATCGCCCTGTCGCGACAGAAAAACACTAGCGATCTGCTTTGTAACCACAGTTTGCTAGGAGTCCAGTAGCAGCCTTCACCAGGATCCTCGATGGATAGTAGTAGATGGCACCGAGACGCTATACACGGCGAGGATGAACAGGGCAGTCGATCAGTCGTGGCCAGCCGAACCGATGCGCACTGGCCGGCACGGCGGCACCGCCCTGCTCCGTTCGCTGGCTGGTGATTTCCCCCAAAAACACGGGAAAACGACCAGACCTACCCGCCCGCTGGCTCCCTGGCAGCTCACCCGGCGGCCGAGCGCCCGAGCCCCGCGGGATCCTGGCTGTGACTCTGCCCCACACGCCTCCACTAGACCTCCCCATTCCATCCCCAGTGTCCCACGTCCCACCTCTCCTCGTCGTCTGTCGTCCAGCTCCCGCTTATTTATCGCGCCGCGCGCTCCGCGCTTAAACCCTTGCACTCCCCGCAGATTACTATACCAGCGGCTTGCTTCGGGAGACGACCGGTGGTGTAGCTCGCTTGCTGCTTGCCTGCCTCGATGGCGGGGGCAGCGCTGGGAGCGCTGTGCCGCGCCGGGGGCTGGTCCTACGCCGCGATCTGGCGCCCCGACCGTCGCGACCCAAGGTGAGTGACGACAGTAGATCTGCACTGCACTCCCTCTAGTCCCTGTTCTTCGTTGGATTACTAGTGGGTACGGAGAAGGGAGGAGGGAGACACAGCATATACTCTAGGCATGGCCAGTTTCGTTTTGTTTGCAAGTGCTGCAGCATTCGTGTATGTTTCCTTTACTTTTTTTTGAGATCACGCCGAAGCGCGTATTTCATTAAGAAGATAGAGTTTAACAAACAAAGACGGGTAATACCATGATTACCGGGGCACACACCTAACACTACTGGATGCTGTATGTTTCCTTTACACAATTGTTTGTACAAATAACAAGTAGTCAAACATGTGAATTGATGATACAGCCTGCGAAGTGCGCGTTGTTGGGATTTCAAACCTGCACCCACCACTGCAGTTTAGTTTTTGTAGAATGGATCCGTTTTTCAGGAGATGGAACAAGGGAAATTAAGTTGTCTGAACTCCACTGCCTCTGTGCTCGTTCTTGCTTTGGTTAGCAGAGATGATACGCATATCTTCCTCGCTTACCAGTACATCCGCCAGCCAGTTGCAAACCTACCTCTTTATTGTAGTGCTTATTACAGCTATGCGCGCTGAATACAAGTCCTCTGGGCTGTAAACGGTCTCTCTTTTTCCTTTCCCACATTTCCTACAAAAGGACTCTGAACTCCATTAAAAATAATGACAGAAAAGATTGTCTCCTCTTTTGTGTATAGATCTGTTTCTTTTTTGGCTCATCGGAAAAAGTTGTCCATCATCAATCATTTTCTCCCTTTTTTTTTCTGGTTTATTGTCACGTTTCTTGCTTCCGTAATGTCTGCACAGCAGTTTGTTTACTGATGCTTGGTTTTGCATTTTAGGTTGCTTACTGTAGGAGAATGCCACTGTGAAGATGAAGCAAGAAAAGTGGTTGAGAAGATGGTCAAGCAGGTCCATGTTGTCGGAGAAGGGTATGGCAAAATTATATTTTTCGCACTTGATTGGATTCATCTTTTGTGAGTCTTCTTGTTTGATACATCTTGGTGCCTGCTAGTTTGTATGCTTTTAAGCATATAATTTGAATAGTACAAGCCCATGTTTATTTGGACATTTTTCCCCCTGTTACTTCATTTTAGACATTTATGTGTCTTGATTTTTTTTTTCTTTTGAATGATATCTATTGAGGAGGTACTTCCAACTACATCTTGGTAATGACACATCTTTTATTGCAGCCTCATAGGAAGGACTCTAATAAGTGGGGAGTACCAATGGATTTCTGATGACATCCCCTTCAGTTTGTCTCAGGTAAGCGATGCAGATAACCTAGGTTTATGTCAGGTGCATATTTCCTTTCATGTCCTCCCTTGATTAGGTTCTCTCCAGTATGTTTTTAGCCAATACCCCCACATGCGGGAACTCTAAAAAGCATGTGGCAAAAAAAAATCCATATATTACGGATAAACAGAAAAGATAGCCATTTTATATGTTGAAAACGCCTTGACACCACTTGGATGGTTGTTGAGCAAATGAACACTTAGGTTGTTAAAATAAATCGCCATGCATCCAGTTTGTCTACATTTTCTTTGGCTAATTTGTTGCAGAAAGTAAGAAGTTTCCTTGTTTTAACAGAGGACGGTTACCTTCTTGTAGGGTTATACTTGGTGGCAAAATCAGTTCCTAAGTGGAATAAAGGTTTTTCCTCTAATTTTTTACCTCTTAAAAATAAAAAAGTTTGCTCTATGCAAACTTTAGAGCAGGAAACTAGTTCATTACTTAAAATATTACAAAACTATTGACCAGTTACTGAAAAGTGCAAATCTTCTACAGACTATTGCAGTAATACCTATGCCAGCGTATGGTGTGGCACAGTTCGGTTCCATGCAAAAGGTTAGTATTCTAATTTTTAAAGCAACTTTCACATGATTCTAGCAGAAAAAGATTACCCATGATCATGGTGCTTTCATTTTGGTTGTTACAAGAACAGTTTTGTGTGAGTTTCCCTTAAGATGCTATCTGTAGATTCATAACAGATCTCGAGAAATTGCACTACGAAATCTGGCTTGAATCATGATTTCACAATGAATAATCAAAATGTCTGAAAATGTACATTGTGAGAAAAATGTTGTCTTGTCAGCAGTCCGCACTAGGAAATAATTAAGAAACTGTGCGATGCTAATTTATTTATTCTAGGGAATCATAATGCGCATACATTCTCATGATTTGCTCAAAATTTCACATCTACAGATTTCTGAAAGCTTAGAGTTTCTAAATCAAGTTAAAGGCGCAACATTTCTGATGGAAAGTCTTTCATCGACTCCTTCATCCAAAGATGCTTTCATGTACAATCCACAATTTCAACTCCATTCTCCAAGCACTACAGAGGGTCTTGTACATATTAAGGCTGGACAGGAAAACTCAAGGCTGGAGAATGCTATATCTGTAGATTCAATGAAGAACTTTGCAATTACTTCAAATAATCACTCTCTGCATTGTTTTAATGGTTACACATCCAATAAAAGTTTCAGGGCTCTGAATCCTCACATAGTGGCCATGCCAGTGAACTCCAAGTCAATAAGCACTGTTAAAGTATTTCAAAGCGACAGCAATTTGCAGCACAACAATATTTCAGAAAGTGCTCAACAATTCAAATCCGCTAAGGAGCCTGGTTCTAGTTGGGCAAGTGCAAGTACAAGTTTTTCAAATTTGACCAATCTTCAAAGAACAGAGCATGGGCTGTCATGCACACCTAACAAGCTACGATATTGTTTTCAAAGTGAAAATTCATCAAGCTTCCTGGATTCGCACTCATCAATAGTTTCTACAGATGCTGACCTGAAACCCACTTTGTTTGACAATGACACTTCATTTGTTCAGAGTGATGTGATCCAAGAGGTCGGTACTGCTGGATCTACTCGTGCTTGTGAGCTCCATGATTTTCCAAACGAAATATGGGGAGAAACCGCCACAGGGGCAATGAAACCAGTCATAAAAGGAGTAAATGAAAATAATGGCTTTATGGAAAGTACAGCATTTGATCCAGTCATGAATGATTGGTGGGATGACACTGCCCTACTAGCAGGAAATACTTCACATCTGAGTGCTACTGCCATGAACTCTGCTTCAGGACAGGCAAGTGATCCATTATCAGTTGAAGAGAGAGGGTTGTTTTCAGAATCTTTCTTTGAGGAGCTGCTTGGCTTTGACGGCAATGTTGGCCCATTTATGGATAGCAACACTGAACCATTAGCGGGTTTTGTCTCAGGCTGTCATTTGCCAAGGTACGGCATGCAAGATTCATTTTCAGTGTGCAAGGCACAAGTACCACCTTTGATACTCCCTTCTAATAGCTGTACGTCCGAAAATGTTCCGATTGGGTCATCAAAAGAAACCCCAATATCACTGCAAAATTTATCTATGGATGATTGTGGCAGTTTGAATACTGCAAATTCCAAGGTTAGCCAGGTAAAGAAACCTGAAGGAGAGAAGGTTGTTAAGAAAAGAGCTAGGCCAGGTGATAGTACACGGCCAAGACCAAAGGACCGGCAGCAGATACAAGAGCGCGTAAAGGAGTTACGTGAGATAGTCCCAAATAGTGCAAAGGTAAGAAATGATCCCAATATTTTTCTTTGTTTAAGCTGGTGGTTTCTGGCTGAGTTTTTATATTTTCTTCTGCACAACAGTGTAGCATTGATGCTTTGTTGGATCGAACAATCAAGCATATGCTCTTTCTACAAAGTGTGACAAAGTATGCAGAAAAGATTAAGCAAGCCGATGAACCAAAGGTAAGTCGCCCTGGTGAATGCATACAATTAAACCTTATACAACCGAAACTCCATCTCGTATTCCTTTTGCTGACATTTGTATTCATATAGATGATAAGCAAGGATAGTGGTGCTGTCTTGAATGATAACTCAAATGGAGTTGTGTTAAAAGATGATCCGAGTGGTGGATGCAATGGAGGTGCGACATGGGCCTATGAGGTTGCAGGACAGACTATGGTTTGTCCAATAATTGTCGAGGATCTTGCACCGCCTGGTCAGATGCTTGTTGAGGTATGGTTCCAAATCATGGATGATTACCTAGTTTTCTTTCCGCACATCTCAGAAGTTTGAAGTGATATATTTGCTATTTAGCAGATGCTTTGTGAGGAACGTGGATTTTTTCTGGAGATAGCTGACACCATACGTGGATTTGGACTTACAATCTTGAAGGGACTGATGGAACTTCGTGATGGAAAAATAATGGCTCGATTTCTTGTTGAGGTAAAGAAACTCTTATTTTAGGGGTTTTTTTTTCCTTTCATGGTGCGCTTCTCGATTGACAGTCTTGTGTATTGGTTGCTTTACAGGCAAACAAGAACGTGACGAGAATGGATATATTTTTATCGCTTGTTCAGTTACTGCAGCAGAACAGCCTCAATCGATCTTCGGATCAGCTAACTAAGGTCATGAACAATGGCATTCCATCTTTCTCAGAGCACCACCAACCTCCTGTATCTATTCCGGTTGGCCTTGCTGGGAGATAGCAATTGCCACAAACAATTCTTGTAGACCATATTTGAAGAAATGTTTATGGGTAAAGCTTGGAGCTCTGATTAGTGCTTGGTGATGGCCTTCAAGTGTTGATAGAAGTGACAACTGTTAAGGATGTAGAAAACACACATTGCGGTGTCTGAAGAAAGTAAAGAAACTCTTATTTTAGGATTCAGTTAGAAGATGTGCAGATTCTCATGTAACGGGTTTAGGAACATTGATATTATCGCTTGCAATTTGGACACTGGTGAGGTTGCTTATGTTGTTTAGTCTGTGTAGCAAAATAGCCTGTGTGTTGCTACGGTAAATAACATTTCAAGATTATCACATGTTTGTGTTCTCTATGGGCCTGATTGGTTGCTCACACTGACTTGCATAGCACGTATACCATATGCAACATACAATTATCCTGTGTAAGACAATGCAATTTTTTGTTGTTTGGTTCAACTAGATATAGAGTTGGATACTACTATGCTCGTGATTGGTTCCCTGGAAATAACATGAGCCAAAAGTTGACTGTAGCGTAGCGTTTGAGTACAAGAATGTTTGGTTGGCGGCCGATGTTCGCCTCGCCACAGCTGCGGCGGCCGTGAGAGCTAGACGGTTGTTTGGTTGTTGTCGCCGCACGTCATGCCACTAACTATGGCAGCTACTGTGGCCAGTGTTTGGTTTGTATCAAGGTGTGGCAGCCACAAAGACTTCCACTACAAAAGCACGCCAAACCTGTGGCGGCCAAATAAAAAAAAACTCGGTCGGGTGAGGAAAGACCGCCCCACCGGCATTGTTATTAAGAAGAAACCTCGGTTTCCCCGACCGAAAAAATCCCCGAACCCCAGTCCCGCCCTGACACTAAGAGCTTTTTAGGCCATGGGAACTACGATCCTCAATCCTTCAGAGAGGACCTGGGCCGGAATCACCATAACCCCTAGGCCGGTATACCAACCAGAGCCCACAGCTCGATCCCTACGGACCTGGCCGGCTCTTAACTAGTGCTTTGGCACACGGGACTGACGAGGGAATTTTTTTAACCACAACCTGAAATTCGCTTCCACTGGAGTCAAACTCGGGGCGCGTGGAGTGCCGCTCAAATATCTTAACCATTAGGCTAGAACCCCTTTGGCTGTGGTGGCCAAATACACTGCCTAACCTTCGGTGTCGCCTTTGTTTGCATGGTGGTGGCCAGCCACAGCCTGAAAAGCAAAAGTTCATCGGCGCCATACATAGCATGGTAGGCAGAGTGACGAACCAAACAGCCCCCTACACGTTATCATGGTTGGTATCACTTTGAATAAAAACTGTTGAATGCATCGGTGGTTTAGACTAATGTTTTATTTGCATTGTACGGGAATATCAACGAATTGTGTCAAAAAAAAAATGAACACTTTATTTGGTGCAAACGTAAAAGCTGAACGCCTGGATTTGCAGCCTGAATATAGCAGTCGGAAGCAAAAAAAAAAAAAAAAAAAAAAAAAAAACGGTCTGTGAACTGCATTTTACGAACTGAGACGCGTCAGGTTGCGCATTATGCACAAAATGCTTCATGACTCAACTTTGAAACGATCCAAATGGCCGAAAATAAGGAGAGGGTAGAATGAGCCGTAAACAGTTGCATTTCTGGAACTGTCTCCAAGCACGTCCGTCCATTCCGATCTGCAAATTTGCCCGAATGAATCCTGGTGGCAGTCAGAGTCCATGAACCGGTCCAGAAATTGACCCAGATTAGTCTCCGTAGTCCGCCCCACCGTTATGGAACGAAGCCTACATAATTGTAGTGTCGCTTGGCCGCTGGCCCTTCTTGACTCTATCAACCGGCTGCGGTTGACAACTTTGGCTGGCAGAAGAAGAAGCCGAGCAGCAGCAGCCTCTTCTTGATGACACTAGGCCTCGGCGACTGGCTTCAAAATGACGTACACAAGCATCTGCTTGTCCGGTGTCCAAGACCTTTCGGCTCGAATTCTACTTAGATGTACACTATGAATAGAGACATAGTATATAGTGAAAAAATGGTTTTAAAATGAAAATTTATAAAATATAACGTCCTAGATCGATATATCGTTCTGCTAGCCTTCTGTGACGTGACCGGTTAGAGCATTGAGCTCTTAGATTTTTCCGTCTGACTTGGGTTTGACGTCTACATCATCTTATTTCAGAGACATAGGAAAGTCTTCTCGAAAATCTCGATCCGAGCTTGTATGCAATTTTTACTTGTACGTCGAAATCAACAGCAAGGAAATTTCCATATCCATAGCAAGGAAAATTCCATCCTTTCACTTGGACTTCATGGTATTATTAATTCTGTAATTTATAATGGGACTAGCTATTTTTTAAAAAAACAAATTTATATAAAAATAAAAAATATACAAACACTTTCGAGAATGAAAATACATTACACAATATATCGGCCCCGTGCAGATCTGGAGATTCTTGAAGTCACCATTGGCGCCCATTCAAACAGGCCGAAAGGTCGCGAAGACCGGGATTTGAGCGGTGGATAGGGTTCACTGACTAGCCGCCACTCATTCAAACAGGCCGAAAGAGCCCGGCCCATGAGAGCCCACAATCACTCGCCTCCCTCCATCTTTGACCCAGCCGTCCTCCGTGACGACGTCGCGTTTTCTTCCTTCCTTCACCACACCACGCCCACGCGCCCGTTCCTGTTCGCCGTCCTCTTCCCTTCCTCCATCTCACCCGTCCTTGTCACCGCCTCGTTAATTTTTCGCCCCCATCTTTGAACGCCGCGGCTCCACCTCCATCGCTCCTCGTCCCCTCCGATCCCGCACCTATAAATCCCGCCACCGCCTGCCGCCGCAGCCGCCACAGCGGACCGCAAGCACGCAACCACACAGCTCGCTGCTGCTCCCGTCTGTCCCCGTTGCCTGTCCTTCTCCCGTCGCCGCGAGGGGGTTCGTCGAGGCCGGCGGGCGGGCGATTAGGGATTGCTCGGGAGCCCGGCGATGGCGAAGCTGTACGTGCAGGCGTTCCCGCCCGCGGATCTGAACAAGAACACCGAGTGGTTCATGTACCCGGGCGTCTGGACGACCTACATCCTCATCGTCTTCTTCTCCTGGCTCCTCGTCCTCTCCGTCTTCGGCTGCACACCTGGCACCGCGTGGACCGTCGTCAACCTCTTCCACTTCGCGGTAACCGCCCCTCCCGATTCCTCTCAAGCCCCTCCCGCCTCGTATGGGCGTGCGGGGTTCCCATTTGCTGCTGAAATCGTGACCCAGGTGACTTTCATGGATCTGAACTCTTCGAGAGGCTGTAACCGATGCCTCGGTCCGCCCAGCGCGGGCGTTAATGCGGTGATGCTATCTGCGTATGAAGCTTGCTTCGTGCTCCCTCAATTGGGCTGATAGGACATCCGAGTTACTTTGCTTCGTTCTACCTCAATTGGACTGATCGGACATCCGAGTTAGTTTGCTTCGTGCTCCCTCAATTGGACTGATCGGACATCCGAGTTAGTTTAGGTGCTTCCACTTACAGAAATCCGATTTAGTTAGTTTAGGTGCGTCCACTTGGCAGAATTTTTCACTAAATTGTGCATAGAGGTGAACATAGGCTGTTAGCTTATGTGGTTTTCAGTGTACTTCAGCATTCGAGTTTATGTACAAGTTCAGATTGGTGACCATATAGTTAAGAGCACGACTAAATATTTTTTGGTGTACATCAATCGAGTAAAAATGCACTTCATGCATACATGATCAAAGTTGGTTGAAGCATATCGTCTGCAAGCATAGTTCATGAATTTGTAATGTCTTAAGGCCAAATGACACAAATATCAGCATTCATGATGTTGCTATATTTTTGTTAGCTTGCCTAGCAGGCTGGCTTGTTTAGATACTTCCAAATATGTACAAATGGTACTCTGACACATCACTTTTTGTATGTTTTTCGCCTCAGATGATGGTTTCCACATCATAGTATTGATAACATTGCAAATTGATCTCATTGGGACTCTCACTTTGTTAGCCTATATGTGTTTTAAATGCTCTTGTTTATTTTAAATAAAGCAAAGGGAACATATTAGGTTCTTTTTTTGGTACAGGGTTTGGCTTCTTGAATTTTTCTGTACTATCTGTTAAACATTTCTCTAAGCAAATTTGTCCAAATAACACTTGCCATCTGGAATATGAATCCTGTTTTTCAGATCACATACCACTTTTTCCATTGGAAGAAAGGAACACCTTTTGCTGATGACCAGGGAATGTACAACGGATTGACTTGGTGGGAACAAATGGACAATGGCAAACAACTTACTCGCAATAGGAAGTTCCTCATTGTTGTTCCTGTAGTCCTGTAAGTGCTGCCAATCGTATTTCTCTGTTCAATTTCATTTTCATTCTCTATGGCTATGTTTAGGAGAAATATTATGTGATACTTGCACTCAAAATGTTTTGTCGACCCAGAACGCAATATCATGAGAGATATTTGAAACCGATAAATGTTGATTTATACTCCCTCCGTCCAGAAACGATAGTAGTATTTGACTGGAAGAAAAGTCAAAGTTTACAATTTTGATCATCATCATCAACAACAACAACATAGCCTTTAGTCCCAAGCATAAAACTTCTGAGATAAAACTTGCATCAATAGATTTGCATTCAAAGTACTTCTGAGATGATATTAATTTTTTGATCAATTGACTAAATACTATAAGAGAAATCGAGGTCAGAATCTAATTTGTCGGACTGTTCCTTTGGTCAAATATGACTACCTTTTTTGGACAGACTGTAGTATATGGTTGTGTTCCATTAGTTAATACTAAATGACAGTTTTAGTGTCTTTCAATTGTATTAGAACATGCATATAGATATTCTGTTTTTCGTAGCCTAACCTAATCTGTGTTCTTTTTTTTTTTCCACTACTATTGAATTGTACACATCCCTGATGTGTAGTTGTTTTTGTGATGGTTGACTTAATCGGAATATTCCATAATCATCCATAGCATCTTGATCTGTATATTAGTCCACTACATGTGCTGTTTACTAAAAAAGGATTATGCAGTTGCTGCAGCTATATGCTATTTCTCAATCCATTCAGAATTATTCGATTGCTAGTAGTTTTAATGGAAACTGTAATCTGTATCAACCCAGGTTTATTAACGATTCTTATATTTCAGTTCATTTGAGACCGCTATTGTGGGAAAGCTCACTGTTTACCACTCTGTTAGGTTAATGTCCATTACAAATCACTGAAACCATAATCTTTATGACTTCGGACTTGTCAATAATATCTTATATTTCAGAAATGCAAATGAGTCCACTATTGTGTGAGATCTCACTGTTTATCCTCATCAATTGTGTTGTTTGAGGTTTGACATATGGTCCATAACCCCTATCTTTGCTTTGTAGAAAATAAAATTTTTTCTTTGTAATCTTTGACTCCATTGGTCTGTAATTTGTTTACACACTTAAGTTTCTTATTTGCATATTCTCATCTCTTTATTAAATGAAACCTGCTACTAAGACTAAGAGGCCCTTTATGTAGGGAGCCGTATTCCCTGTTATTCGAGGGCCTGTTTGGTAGAGGTCCACCGTCCACTCCCTGATTCTTAGCTCCAGCTCCTTGATTCTTCGATGGAGTGATTGTAGTTGATTGCTTGATTCTGATAGGGGAGCAGGTGAGAATTTATTCTAAGAGTGATTCTTGTGGGGATTGAATAGGGAGCGTGAGGAGTGTGCTTTTTAAGCTCTCAGCTCCTAATGTAAATGGAGAAGTGATTCTTGTCTACTCCCCATCAGAATCTGTGCGGTTTTCAGTTTTCACTGTTTGGTTGAGTGATCTCACATAGAAGCTGCTCCAAGGAGCGCTGCCAAATGGCCCCTGAATGTTATCCCTGACAGTAAAAAGCAAAACAAGGGTGGTCAGACACCCCATAGTTATATGGGAACACTATGAAACTATCTGTTCATTTAGGTAGCCTACTTGGTTTGTTTAAAACATTACCATAGAAATAAACCATGCAAAAAATTGCCGAAAGTGTAAGGTCCTATCTATTTATACATATGACTTTTGTCATGGTTCTCAAGGAATGAAATGAAAGCATGATCGCCAATCTAATCCTCCTTGATGGTCTTGTCAGAGAAACAGATGCAACTTTGCCCTTTGGAAACCAAATACTCTTAGTATAGCTTTCGTGAAGATAGTCAGGGCAGTTCCTGTGAAAATATGATCTTGCCTTTTTGTGCTTGGTCTGTGATCTTATTTGGTCATCACTTAAAAAAAACGTAGTGCAGTTTGTCCCTTTAATGGCTTCAGTAGTTCAATACGGATAACTGATGGAGAGCTGAATAATATTGTCTTTTGATCATTAAAAACATTATCATGCCATTTGATGACACCATGCACTTAGATTTCAGGAATATTGCCCCTGTTTGCTGCTAAGAGAAAAAAAAGCCTTTTTAAAATTAATTAGGAAGTTAACATTAAGTGGTGATATGATAGTGTAAGCAATCAAATGTTCACTTTGTGTAGCGGCCACGTTTTATGTTGAATGTTGAAGGCCTAGTGTGCAATTTGATTTTGTTTCTCTGCTCTGAATTTGGTTGCCCATACCCACAGTTCTCTGCTTTGTCCATAGCCACTGGAGAAATTTGCTGCTTCAACATCTCTGTTCCAAGTTCTGTTCAATTTGTGAAATCTTGCCTTTTTGCTTCTAGTAACTAGTAATGTCTCATGTCTCTATATTAGGTTATGTAAGTTGCTTATGTTATTCTGGGACCTGCTGGGACCACTCACTGGATCTACAAGCACGAACACATCCTACTTTTCTTTTCACTGTCTAGAAAGCAACAAGCTGAACTGAGAAACCCACTTCATGTATTGCATTAACAGTAAGCTATAGTTAGTTTAGCTGTCTTAGAATAAGCGTTGCAGGCATGTTTAGTGGGAATGTGGCATAAACCTTGAATGTTGCCATGTAGGTGGTAGAGCCCCTTTTCAAGTTGTAGCATGAACAGTTTTTTGACCGAAAATGTAGCATGAACATTACAGTTTGTCTGCGGTATAATGTGTACAATTCAATGCCTTACCTGCATTTGCATAGCATAATGGTGTTCAGGATAGTGCAATGCTGCAGTAGCTTTGACAGATATGTCAGATTGTACACATTGCTGACTGTTCATTATCCTGAGTGTGTTATTATAACTATATAGCTGTAGAGCAATTAATATAGACTGATCTTTCATGTGACTTCCATCAGGTTCACATGGTAGATAGTGAACATGCATGATAGACTAGCTAATCCTAAAAAAACCTAACTACTTTTCTTACCTGATTTGTTACTACTCTTATGCTAATGTAAATGAATACTGTAATGCAGAATCACACTATTTTATCCATTATTCGCAGAAAGATACTCTCAGCTATGCTTTTTTTTTTTTTTTTTTATTTATTATCTAGTATTTTTGTCACTAACTGTAGCTTGCTTTTCCCCCTACATTTCCTTGACAGGTATCTGATAGCTTTGCACACCACAGACTACCAACAACCTATGCTCTTCCTCAATACCCTTGCCGTCAGTGTGCTTGTGGTCGCCAAACTACCGAATATGCACAAGGTCCGGATTTTTGGAATAAATGCTGAGAACTAAACCGCGTCATCCTTCACCAGAAATTTACCTATATATGCTTTTCAGAACGGTCTGTATGTTCCCCTTCTAGTGCTTAGTTGGGCTCACAGAACACCAGTGTTTAAAAGTTGTTAGCAGATTGGCCTTGGTCGTTGTATAGAGAAATGCTCAGAGGCTGGAAATGTCGCTGCTGTACATCTGATGTGCACACATTCTGTACACTCTTAATGTTGCTATATATGCTTTGTTGCAAGCATCTGTCAGTTGCTATATGTACATGTACAGTATCATTCTTGCAGAGCAATGTTTTCTCAGCTACCATAATACATACCAACATAGCAATACAGTATTGGCTGTGCGTATGGCAGGTGATGATGGGTAGAGGGGCAAAATTATTACAAACAGTTTTGCACAGGCAGTTAGATATACGTTTCTTGGTGGGAAAACTGTTTGCTTGCCTGACATTGGCAGTTTGACATGAATCGACCATATGAATGTGAACTATTTGTCCGAATCGTGTGTCACGAGGCTCCACTGTCCTCTCTGAACTGTGCTCACAGAACAACTCATGCTGAACGTTGAACAGCGGCAACTGAAAGCCAGCCGGCTATATTGACGGTTGGACTCAGGTTCACGCCTTGACGGTAAAAGTAAAACTCTCGTGCTGGGGGTAAAGCTTACCAATTATTAGAACTGCCTGCACGGCACCAATTAGTCAGTGTATTACCATCAGACGGCAGCTTCCTCCCAGATGAAGCCGAGCAGAGTGACGCACGCCACGCGGTAACAGTGACATCCACTGCGCAGCTGCAGCAGCATCCAAGTCGCACGCAGACACCTGCTACAGATTCTGGTCCTTGGCAGCGTCATGCGAAATCTCATGGCCAAGGGATATTACCTCCTCATATATACGGAGTACTCGTGTGGAACTGAACATACTCTACACCTTAGGTTATGACGAAAATAGTATCACGGAAAGAATCGCGTGATACGGTTTCGCTGTCGTCCTTTGAGCCCCGGCGGGCGGCTGCTGGTTCACGCTTCTGATCAGCCGTCACTAGCAAAATTGTACTAGGAGTATTCGTTTTCGCTTCATCGATCAGCCATGACAATTGCCCGCCCGGCCGGGTGAATGGAAGGGCTTTTCCACTGCCGGCCGGGCCGCCGGGGTCCGCCGGGATTGCGTTGTCTGCGAGTGCGGATGACGGTGAAAACATTGCCATCGCCCGCGATTCCCTGCAGCACCTGCACCCCCACCTCTGACACGCGTTTCACTACCTTTTTTTTTTCTAGCACACGCAACGTACTGTACATGGCGTGCATGCTCCCCATCAGTTGGTCCGATCCAGAAAGGCAGAAACTACAGTGTACAGTGCTTCGCATGAAACATGTTTCTCTTTGGCAAACCGTGCGCTTCAGTGTATTTGCTGTTTATTTCCTCTGAGGCTAGACACAACGAACGCGCAACATCATCGATCGTTTGCAGCGACATTGAACCACCGATTCGAGACCCAGCTAGCTCGTTAAAAAAAAATATATATATTTAGCTAGTAGATTTTTCAGCATAAACTGTGCAGCGAGTAATTGAGTAAAGGCGTTCAGGTACACAAACACAATAGCAGCAGACTCTCGAGGTACCATGATGGTACTGTTCCAGCCATTTGTTGCCACGATGTCGAACATGCTGACATGGAGCGCAGTGGCATGCACCGGCACATATTCATGCTCGCCTGTCCTTGCTGACAGGAACAACATTGCCCGTTCTGCATCACATTAGCTTGTACAGTCGTCGATCGTCGTATGGCTGCAGTCTTTGGGCCTGTCTAAGCCTGCTCTCTTCCATGTTTAAAAAAAAAAAAAAAAAACTTTGTTCCACATTTTTAGCTAAACAAGTTTTACTCTAGGGTAAGATTAAAGTTGTACAAATATTTAAAGAATGATTCAGAAACTTCGATTTTTCGAGGAGCTGCTTGATATACATGAAAATAGTGACATATCCAATTCAGTCTAATTTTTTACATATAAGCTGGCATATCTTGCCAATGTAATTTAATTTATTGTTACCTCGATTTTTTTCTAATATATTTTCTTCATTTCACCTCCCAAGTAGTGGTGAGCACTGTAAAAAAAAATTATTTTTCTACTCAGCCTTTCTAAATTTAATTAAGTTGTTTTGACTTTCTTAGATAATATGGTTTTTATTATACATCTAGACTTAGTGTATATTTAATTAGGTGCATAGAAAAAGTACATATATATCTAGAAAATCCAAAACAATGACCTCACTTGAACATAATCTGTTCTATAGGCTCATACTGCTGCTTCCTAGAAAATCCAAAACAACCTAAAACATGGGATGAATAATATTTTTAATTCTATATTGTGTAGTTTATTCTATATGTCAGCTCAAAATGTCTTATATATTTTTTCTAAATTATATAAGGAAACATTGTGTGGTATCAATCTCTATCACTTGTGATTTAGATTCTAGGGACTAAGGATAAGTTTACTTTGATACTAGAATTGTATAGGTTGCTCTCTCCCTGGGCTTGCAAAACCATAGGTAATGTTATAATTGTTAGGCCCTCATTTTTTAAACAAAGCTCCGACCACTAGTGTTTGTATTTTTAGAAATCATGGAGGCAAGATAAATATATGTTGAAAAAAGATAGTATGAATATGTTGAAAAAATTGTTCTATGGGGAATAAGTCAATAGCCTAAATGATTGTCGACGTTTTGTGTATGTGCCACAGTTTGACTCAATTTGTAGAAAAATCATGCAACATTTGTATTTCCAAATAAATTTATAAAAACTAGATTCAAAGATAGGGAGTTGCTATATCTCTTTCACAAGAAAAACAACCAAATTTCTTGCAATGCGTAGATCCTTAGATTATTCCAAGGGTTGTCATCAAGTGTTAGCTAGCACAATTTTTAAGAGACAATTAACAATTTTTTTTCTATGGAAAAGGGTGGTTCCTAGCACAAAGGACATTGATTTGAACAATTTTATTAAAGTAAACAAGAGACAATAAACAATATTTTTCTATTGCTAGGCCTTTGATTTGCAGGGACCTTGTTAGACCTAGGACTCGCATGGTTTTACGTGTCATAGGTTAATCGTCATGTCACAAGATTTTTTTTTTGAAAAATCTTTTGAAAGAGCGTAGGAAAATGGATATTTCAATGATACTAATTATATACCATTAATATTAATATTTTTTTAGATATTCAGTCAAAGTTATTTTTTCTTAGAAAGCGTAAACGATAAATTTAGGACGATACATATAACTTCATGACTTCATCATGATCAGCTTCTGTCAGCACATTCACACATTTGCATTCGGCTGTTGACCAAGACCAAATGCCAAGAAGGAGTTGTACTTACTCGGCACAGTCGGCAGGACCTCGTCGTTGTATAGGAGAATGTCTTTGTTGGGCCCCACCAGATTAAGAAGCGCTTCAATGCGGTAAAGTGTTGCTGTAACAGGCCATCCACTGAAGACACACACACACACAGGCAAGCAGGCTGCCATCTACGTGAAAATGGTAAAGTGAGTGAGAGAATAATTTGATGGCAACTTTCTGGTGCGCGGGCAGTTGAACTTTGCAAGTGAATGACCAACTATAGGGGCCAGGCCAGTGTTCAAAAAACACTTGACATGAGAGGTGGAGAGGGCAAGCAGCATAATGGTGAAGGTCGAGGAGGAGGAGGGGCAGCGCCCTTTTGGTTTAGATTAGAAAAATATATATATATATACTATACGAGTTGTGGTAGTACCAAACTATACCAATGCGCTGCACAAGCCCTGCTTGCAGATGGCTTAACATATGATAATACTACCATGTGGACGGACAGCAGGTGCAAAAGCATGGTGTTTGCCATATATACATATATTCCTTCTCCCTTTCTCCACGGCGGCCATCATCCTCCTCGTAGTGCTTTTCATGGCTGGAAGATTCTTGGTTTCGTGATGATGGCGGCCGGAGATATGGCATCTCAGTCTCAGAGCTAGAAGAGCGATAGCTAGCCAAAAAGGAAATCGAGATCGGTCTACAGAGATGACGGATATCACGAATAATAAAATAAATAATCTCCATTCCAAATTCTATATAGTTTGTCTTTTTTATCTTTATCATCCTGAATCGAATTTCTCTAACTTTAGTTAAATCTACTATAGAAAAAAAATATGCCATCTCTTAGTTTCAGTAAATTCCTCATTAAATATGTATTGAAAGTGCATTTGTCCAAATATGTGTTGATAGTCTATTTATTATGTTAATATATTTTCTAAAGAAAAACTTGACCAAAAATAGAGAAATTGACTTACACAAAGTTCAATGGAACTATAATTTTTTAGAACGGTGGAGCATAAGGCCTAAAGGGCGCTGGACGATGAGCCAACCAGAAAAAAAAATGACTGTTACCGTGTACCCTGAAGATAGATCAGCACAGCATTGTATGCTCTCCCACATGATGAACTGATCTAGCATGCACTCGTACAAAACCAATTAACCAACTGTAGAACAATGTGATCACTAATGAATGAATGATGCAAACTGCAATAAAAAAAAAAAAAAAAACCCAAGAATAGAGGTTTAAACAACATAAAAATACATTGTATATGACTAGCAAACTTGTGTGCTATCAAGGCTCAGTAAGTAAGTCAAAACTACGTAGGTACGGTGTGATTTAACTTATAACACTATCAGAGCTCTTGAATTAATACATTCTCTACATGCATGCGATGCACACAGCAATGACACATGATTCACAGCTTGCTCCTCAATTGGATTACACAATCAGAAACAAGAGATCGATTGGCTAAGAGAAGCTGTAAATCACCACCTTAACAATCTGTATATCCTGCTGTGTTAGCCCCCAAAGTCGATTGACACACACGAACACCAAGAACCGAAAAAAAAAATAGAAAGGCAAACAACCAGAGAGAGATCAAACGCCATATGTGAACACTAATCACCTCCACCCTCTTATTAACTCGGATCCTTGTCTCTATCCCCTATCTCCTCCACATGCTGACAACAGCGCGTGCATGAGCCATGCATGGCGCGCCGCCTTACCAAGGGCCTCCGCCGCCATTGCTGCTGCCATTCCCGATCATGCTATTGCTCCAGAATCCTGCGGTCTCGTGGCCACCGGTGACGCCGCTGGCCCCGCTGCCGCCGTCGCCTGCAGCTTGATCTTTGCTGTGCTCGTACTGATGATGATCGGCTCCGTTGCTTGCACCGCCGCCGCCAGCTCCGTTCACCGCCGGCTTCAGGTCCTCGAAGGGGAAGAGCAACCTGCCAGCCGCGCTGTCCTGCAACCCTGCGCTGTAACCCCCGTGCCGTGCGTGTCCAGGGAGAACCCGAGCAGGCTCTGAGACTGCGGCGGCGGGGGGCATGCGGAACTCGCCCAGCGCGAACCCCGCGGCCGCGTACTCGGCGGGCATCCCAAGCTGAACGTGCTGCAGCGGGACGTAGCAGCCGGTGCTCCTGAGCAGCTCCATCGCCGAGCGCGCCCATGCCCCTGCCGGCGACGCCGTTGCCCACCATGCCCGCCGCTCCGGGGTTGCACACGCTGCTGCTCTCCAGGCTCGGGAACGCCGGGAACTCCGGTGGCTGCAGAGCGCGGCCGTTGTGGTGAGGGAACGCCAGGTTGAGGTCGTGCGCGCCCTCGTGCATCAGCTTGGGGTTCTTGGCCGGGAGCCCCACGGAGACGGTGCCGGACATCGCCGCGGAGGTGGAGGCCGCAGCCGCCGACGACACGGCCGAGGACGAGCGCTTGTTCTTCCTGGAGCCGCCGCCCACTGGGACGTTGCGGAGCGAGCCGCCCTCGGTCCAGTAGCGGCGGCACGTCTTGCAGAAGTAGCGCGGCTGCTGCAGGCTGTAGTTGTTGTAATAGCAGAACTTGGTGTTGGTGGAGTTGCACCGCGGGCAGTTGAGCGCCTTCTCCTTCTGCGGCCGCGCCCGCCGCTCCGGGCCGGCGGCCCCGGCACCTCCGGTCGCGCCAGCGCTAGGCGCTGCACCCGCAGCGGGCGCGCCGCCAGCCCTCTGCTGGGCGCCGGGAGCCGAGGGCGCAGCCGGTGGCGGGTTTGGATTCTGGTTTGGATTTGCGTTTCCAGCCATGAGCATCTCCTCCATGGGCTTCCCTAGCCCTAGCCCCTGGTGACGGACACATATTGCTCATCGTTAGAACTGCAAACCTGAATGATGAATGTTAAGGTGAATAACAACTACTCCTACGAAGCAAGCAAGAACATGTCGTATGGGAGAATGAAGAGATGAATAGCAGCACATAGTAGCAGGGGGGGTAGGTCTTTGGATTCTTATTAATGGTGCAACTGCAGTGTAGTGCAACAAAGAACCAAGCAAATGGATACAAAGTGAGATTAAAGAGAAGGGGGGTAAAGGCAGGCAAATAAAAAGGTGAAAAAAAGGCAAGGAAAAGATGAGAGAGAAACAAAAGCATCACATAAAACTCAACTCTTGTAGGGTTGCGTTTGTAGCACTTGCTACTTACTCCATCACCTCACCCCCAAGACATGGCTGCTCTTTTGATGCAAACAAGGTGAGCTAGGTGTGGGAGGGGAGAGAAAAAGGGAAGGGATAAAAGGGATGAGAGCTTGGAAAGGAGGATAAGATAGAAAGAAAGGCAGGAACAAAGGAAAATAAAGGCGGTCGTGTGCTCCTTTCAAGGGATTAAAAGGAGGAGACACGGGAGAATTAAAGGCCCCAAGGCCCTCAGCTCGAAGCCAATGGAGAAGAGACGGCAGGCAGGCACGCACACAGAGAGCAGATGACGACGACGATACATAGATCTACTACACAAAGAATAAAAGGTTCGCCATGGCGGTATCCAAGAAGAACAAAGCCTGCCGCCGCTGCTGGAGAAGTAGATCATCATGCCCGGCCGGCCACATATACGCTACTCCCTATAAGGACCAAGGCCAAGGCTGCAGCAGCAGGCCAGAGACGAAGAAGAACCAATATAGAGCAGTTACCAAGAACAAGAAGACACACTAGGCATCAAGATCCAAGCCGGCAGGTGAGAGATCTCGTGCTCATGGCCCCCGATGCATGCTGAAGCAAGCTTAGCGCCTGGTTCGATCGAGATGCATGGCTGTGCAGATTAGTAGCAGATAGCTTATTACCTGATGCCACTGCGCCGCATCCATGCATGCAAGGATCCCAATTCCGCTCCTCGCCAGCGATTCCTCGACGACGGAAGGCGACGACGGGGGGGAGGAGCGAGGAGGAGAGGAGCCGACCTGCTGGATGGGACGGCCGGGCGAGGGAGGAGGAAGGAATGTCCTGTGGAGTAGTGAATTGTTCCCGGCCCCTTCTCTAGTCTTCTCCTTGATATGTCATGAGAATGAGATAGTGCGATTCTTTTTCGCAATTTTTTTAATGCGTGTATAGGCTAGGCTGGAGAGGCTGCTGGAGCGAGCGAGCCAAGGGAGAATTAGGAACGAAGAGCAAAGCTGGGAAATGAAATTAAAATTGGTGCCCCGGCAATTAATTTTTGGAAATGCGTCGAATTTCGTCCACGTGGGTTTCGAAATGCGTTTTGTGCGTGTAAAATAGCGAGTTTTTGGGCCGGTCTGGAGCTACAGAAAACCAGTCGGTGACAGCACAGTGAACACAGTGAGGGTCTGCTAAAAAAAGAGAGGGGCACTTGCACTACCGGCGCAGCCCTGAGAAGAATGATGGTCCATGGGGCCACGCACGTGCGTAGGGAACCGTGCCACGTGCCAGCAACTAACCGGGGTGTTTCTAGTGTTTGAACACATCTGGTTTCTGAATTCAAGAACGATGAACTCGCTCACGATCAATGCTACTGTCATTTGTGTGTTCATTAAAATGTACTCTCTGTTTTAAATTATAAGTTATTTTGATTTTTTTATTCATCATTTTTTTGCGATGTATCTACACATATTGTTATATCTAAATGCATGATAAAACAAATCTACCAAAAAAAAGTCAAAGTGACTTTTTACCTTTTTTATTCATTCATTATCTAAATGTATAATAAAATAGATGTACCAAAATAGTTAAAGTGACTTGTAATTTTGAGCGGGAGTATTATTTTTGTCGCTTTTGCAATTTCTTTTAAAAACACGCGACCAGAGGAACAACCCACTCATGCTTCGTTAGGAGGAAAGTCACAACTTTCGCCTGCGTAAAAACCATGCCAGAGCTTCTTAGGGCCTCAATAATGTTGCATCATCATTTATTCGTGAACTTTGCTGTTTCAGGGCATGTAGACAGATGAGTTCTGAGCTATCAGAATGAAATTGCTTCCTATTATGATTTCTTTTTATCAATAGTTGTGAACATGCAATGACCTTGTCATATATGTGGTTGGCAATGACCTGATGCCTTAGTAGTGAGTTTATGTTGTTGTTGTGGCTAATGGGATTCAGACTGTGGAAGTGGGTTACAATGCATGAATAGACTTTGAGAATGCCTGACAAGGAATTAATCGAATACAGATGTAGCGCTCTAGTCGTCACAATGACGTTGTTTAATGGATCTATATCCCAATAAGTTAAAAGACACATCACATTATTTGGGGAAGATTTTTCTCAAAAAATGTTGGGGAAGAGCACCGCCATCTGCTAAAAGAATGCTTGTGATAAAAGGTGGATAAGACAATTGAAAGTGATGCACGCTCGTTTTGTAACCATTATATGTATGGTATGTAGAGAGGCACGAGCACCAGCACGCAACAAACTACACTTCGTTAAGCACAAGAACCAGCACACAGGAGAGACAGAGAGGGAGATGGTTGCGCCGGCAACATCGGCGATGGATATGAATAAAGATCAAGACCAGGGGCAGAGCTAGCGGTGGGTCAGGGGGGCTCGAGTCCCCCTATCGCCAACAAACCTATGGAGCCCTCCTAGAGGCGGTTGTAACTCGCCGCTGCTATTGCTGCTCGCACCGAGGCAGTCGAGCACCGCCTCATCCGGTAGGACACAACCGCAACGGTGTGTGGGGGTGGCAGACGCTACCGAGCTTGATGTCGTCCGGCTGTAGGCGGCAACACCTACCGAAGCCCCGAATGCAACAGACAACCAACTAGTACACGCCATTGCTTATACTGTAGTAGTAAATTTTAATATCTTCATCCCATATGTGCTTCCTAAAGTCTATATGCTCACCGCTCATGTTCTTCTTTATTTTTGTATCTGTCATATTTGTAGTGCATGTTTTAGATTCATAATTTCTTTGTCTAGCTTCTAGTTGCATCCTAATCTTCTAACCTTCACCAATTCTAAGTTCTCTCTACATTATCTTCTTTACTACATTCTTTTCTCATCCATATCCATAGTTAAGTTTTCTTTCCATGGTAGCCCTCGTGTATTTTCAATACACTTTGACTTTAACCATTAGCATAAACTACGGAGGTTGGTGTTGTTGACCATATAGTGTGATGCCATGAACCTAAGTTTTCAACCAGGGTAAGGTTTTGGTTTCGAAGCCATTAATTATCATGTTTATTTGGTTGGATCTCGAGTTTTGCAGAGGGGATCGTACACATTGGAGGCATTGGTGGTCATGAACTTACGGGTCCGCATAAGGTGGGCATCACTATCGGTGTTGCCACATTCGTCATCATCGCGCTAGTGGTCTGCGTTGTCCGATGTCTCCGCACACCGTCGCTGCCAACAGCCAGAGGGCATAGAGCTCAGTGTCGTCTGCTACTCCCAGCCGTCGGACAACCCCGAGATCGATGTCGTCCGCTGCCTCAGCATCCAGACGACACCAAGATCGGGTTCGTCCGCCGCCCCCCACACATTATCGCGGCGGTGTCTTGCCGGATGACGTGGTGTTCAGTGAAGTCTGCTTCTTTGCGAGCAGCAACAACGAGGAAGACAACATGGCCAGGACTGAAGATAGCCCGTCAAGGAGTGGCAAGAGTGCATGTGAGGACATTCATCGATCACAACTCGCCGTCGTGGCCAAGTACCAAATTTGCCGGGTAGTGCGACCGACTATGAGGCTGAACTACTTCCAAATGGTTGTTGTCTTTAATTTAGTGCGTGATGGGCTACGATGCATATGATGAAAGATCGAGACCAAGAGACGACGCTAGCGGTGCGGAAGGGGGGCTTGAGCCCCCCTACAACCGGTGAACCCATGGAGCCCTCCCGGAGGCCCATGAAGTCCCGATGAATTGTGCCATTTTTTATGCATATTCTCATACGTACTTCATGAAAGCACAAAATCAAATAACTCATCCTCATCAGAAGCTCAGTGTTGGATCTAAAAGGAGTCTAGCGTCTATTCTCATTAACACGACAACATATCAAAATAAATTGCCATTAAAATTTTGTGCGGAGTGACCCAAAATATATGTGCTACTTGACGCAAAAAAAAAAAACAAAACAATGGTGTTACTACAATTTGGATGATTGTCAAGCCATGTGCCCTGGTTATGATCCCATCTGTTCGCCTGTCCCTTCACCATCTACATGATCTACTGGTCTTAAACTTTTCGTTACACATCTAAATAATGCATTGAAAATTGATAATGCTAAGGGAGTCATATCCCAGGTGAGCCTTCTCAAAGCTTTCTTAGTGTGCAACATTTCCCTATATACCTATCAAGCCATGGGATTTGGGATTTTTATTGTGCAACACCCGGGATTTAAAACCCATGA
The DNA here is from genome assembly GCA_015847255.1 of Hyparrhenia diplandra. Taxonomy (NCBI): domain Eukaryota; kingdom Viridiplantae; phylum Streptophyta; class Magnoliopsida; order Poales; family Poaceae; genus Hyparrhenia; species Hyparrhenia diplandra. Next base: position 76,080 of record JADLZK010008647.1, read on the forward strand.
GTGAACTAGAAATCCTACCGCGTAGTAGCTACAAGCTCGATCATGTACGTTGTCACAATCTTTTTTAGATCTATTTCTAGATATTACGTCTATTCCTTTCGTTCTAAAATAATTCCACATATTATTTTTTATAAGATTTTATTTATTTATTTATTTTAAAAAAATAGAATTTGGAAGTACCCAATCGCACTTATCTACCAGTAGCGGATACATTCATCCATATATGAGCGACCCTGTTTTCTGAATCACCAACAGTAGGGTCGCTTGCATTGCATGTTACAGCAGAGACGCCACGTACAATGCCTACCATAGGTTGGTTGGAGTCTGGAGAAGGTTCAAATGCCTAGTAGTAGCAGTCTAGGGTGTTGCCGGGTCGGTCGGGCATGAGAACAGTGGAACCGGAGGACATGTCAGCAGGCTAGTGTTGCTGTTTGGCAGTGCAGCATATTAGATGCAAGGGCATAGCAGGCGCGAGCATGTGAACGATCGAGCTCGAAGGGTTCAACATAAAAGCTAAAAAAAAATTCCTAAAAAGCCACAATGAGGAGCTTTACTAAATTTGGTGTGGAGTGGAGGTCAACATTGCAAGTCTTTCTGATTTTCTCTTTTTTCAAACTTAATATATATACTACTCAAATACCAAAACAAATTCTGTATAGCTTTGATTCAACATTTTTAAGAAACGAACTACGGCGAGGTACGATACGGAGAGTACGGATCCTGTACACATTCCTTTGAACCGAGGACATGTCTAGTGTTCTGTGGCAGTTCAGCACCCCAAGCATCGGCACCTGGTCGTTTCAGAAGCCGTAGTGGTTCCGATCGATCCTCTGCGCGCTGACCCTAATACCAAAAACGTCTGTATGCTTTGATTCAGCATTAAGAAACGAACTACGGCGAGGTACGATACGGAGCGTACGGAATGTTTCCTTTGCACGCGCTAATCGTGTTCACATCCCAAGCATCGGCACCTGGTCGTTTCCGGGTTCCGATCAATCCGCTGCGCGCTGACCCGGCTTCTCGCACGTACCAGCGTTTGTCAAAAGGCCTCGCGAAACCCCGCGGCTGCTACTGGTGGCGCGCGCCGGTGCCGGGTGGTGTGGTGAGGAAGGCGCGCGCCGGACACCGCGCAGGCAGGCAGTGGAACGGAGGGCCCGCCGCGGCAGCTCCCAACCCCAACCCCAACCCCAACCATCTGCGGACAGCGGACGACGGACGGACGCCACCACGCGGCGGTGCAACCAACCAGGACAACGCGGCAGATGGCATCGCACTCACCCAGGAACCCAGGGGCGGGTCCCTCCGCCCCCGACAAGAGCAAAAGTGGCCGCGCACGCCGGCGCGCTGCGTGGCCCCGCGTCCGTCCGCCCGCTAGTGCGCGCGCGCGCGCGGTGGGTCGGGTCGGGTGCGGGCGGTGGGACTGACTGGCAACTGCTCCTCCTCCGTCCGTCCGGCGTCCGGTGGTCAGGCCACGCTTGCTGCTGCTCCCCGCGCGCGAGGGAGGGGGCGGCCGCCTGGCCGCTGCGGCCGCCGAACGAACGAGCGATGGGTGGGGGCGTGGGGCGCATGATGGGCACGTACCACTACTAGTGTCGGGCCGCGCGCGGCTGCCAACGACGACGGCGCTCCATCCATCCATCCAAATTCCTTTGCCGTGTCCCCATTCGCCTTCACCTACAACCGCATCCATCTGCATCATCCGGACTCCGGAGAGCCCCCGCCCCGACGCACATTTTGCTTTGCAGTCGTAGGCTTCCGGCGTCCGTTAATCTCTCTATCTATATCTATCTGACTGATCGCGCTTGCTTCATAAAGCACGGCCTTGTGTTCTAGTCCTCGGCAGCGTGGGGAAGGAAACCTCGAAAAGGCAGGCTCTCCGGATCGAAAAAAGACACGGCAGGGTAAAGACAGGAAAATAAACCAGCTTTGGCGCTATGGATCATCATCTCGGTTCAGTTTCTGCGCGCCCCCTTTCGTCTCTCTCTTTTCGCTGTCTTTTCTGGGAGCTCCCATCCATCACTACGATTCCTTCCGTCCGTCCGCTTTGTCAGCCAGCCGCGCACGTCGTCGATCGGCGCAGAACGCGCCGACCGGAACAAAACGCGAGGCAAAGCGAACAGTCGTCGTAATTTATCAGCCGCGCGCACCGCTGCGCTTCCAGACAAGTACGAGGGTGATCGATGGATCGATCGAGTCGCGGTCATTAACAACCTAACCAAAAAACACCCACCCTGCTGCTTTTGTCAAAAGCTAGATCGAAGGCGAGCAGAAACCGCGAGCTTTTGCAGAATTAACGATCGCAGGTTATCCCCGATCGCTCGCTTTCGAGATCGACGGATTCTCGACTCATCGCCAGCATGCAATTGCATGCATGCGCTCAGTGGCACAGCCCCATCAGAGTCACATACTTTTAACATAATCTAATCTTTTTGTTCGAGTGAACGACAAATATAATCCAAGTAGGAGGAGTATTATATGGGATGATGCAGCGGCATGCGTGAGTTTAGTCGCAAAGGTGGTGACTGGTCTGAAGGGAATAAAGCTGCCGCCGATTACGCGCTTGTTGCTTTGGTGACTTGACCCCGCCTCTGTAGAGAGGATAAGCTACATTTAAACCCCTCAACCCCGGCACTCGTTCCCTCCGTAATCATGACTTGTGCCGTCTATTTACGCAGGACGGTTCTCCTTTTGGAGTAGATAGCTTGATCGAGTCTATAGGGTTAGGTCATCGAGTAGTTCATATACAGTAACTTAATACAAACAAGTATAAATAAACCTCGCCACTTTTCCTGCGTTGAAAATTCCTCTACGTACGTCGCCCAAATACGTATTGCGGCCGTTCCATTCCGGTTCCGGTCCCAACAACTCCCAATAACCCGAAATTCGAATAACTTTGCCGGGTTTGTTTAGCGTTTCGCCTTTCGCGTCTGCGGAAGTCGCACCGTAAAGATTGCACGGCGATCCATCTTTGTCATTGTGGTGCTCGCAAGTCGCTGATGAACTTGCCATCAGCCATCATTGTGTTGTTGCGTTTGGATTAATAAGTGAATGGATTGGATGGATTGAACGGGTGGTGAAAGCGCACCACGTTCGTTCGTTTGTTCATGCCGTACGTACTACACCTGACCTGACCATCACTGAGGCAGGCAGTGACCACCCATAGTATGATGCTCTCCTCCTGACCTGACCTGACCTCCTCGGGCGCGCGTGGACGGCGTGGAAAGCAAAAGGGCATCGCGTCGCAGTGCGTGTGCTCCGCCCCGTCGCGGCAACAACAGCAACCGACAAGGCTGGCGAGCTTTCCTGCCCACCCACCAGACAATACGCTGTGTACGCGCGCGAGGTAATTGTGCTGCCCTTGGTAGCAACGACGGAGTACTGTATGCTGTGCCGCCGGCCGCCGCCCGGTGTGCTTTTATGACCGCCGGAGGGAGCAGCCGGCAGTGTCCCCCGACACCGCTGCAAGGCTGCTGCGACCGCCACGGCCACGGCCACCGCCAAAGCCATGGCTGCCACTGCCAGGACAGGAGGGAATGGATCATGCATGCATGGCGCAAAGCTCCGGCACCGGCCGGCAGGGCATGCATGCACTGAATTCCACTATGCCGGGGCAGAGGGGGATCGGATCGGGCCATCGTCGCGTCGCAAGCGCTGACATCTTTACGAATTCAATGAAGCCTGCCGCCACGCGAGCCAAAAGCTTCTCGTCCTTTATTACAACTCTCTACTAGCCTGCCCTAGGACGGCCGTCGGCCTGCAGGCTATCATCGCGCCACGACCGAGCCGCCGATAGTGGCCTACCGGGGCTACTCTGCCTGTGGCTACGCGACGCGAGCGCGCGGCGTGTCGCTGTGCGCCTGTGTCTGCGGAGTGCGGACCTGTCGCAGCTCTGGTGGATCCTCGTCCACAGCTCTGGTGGATCCTCGTCCACCCAGCGGCGGAGCGGCGTGCATACGTGGTACTGTACTGCGCTTTGAGAGGGTTCAGGCGCGTGCATGGCTCAGGTCGGCATCGTTTGCCGAAGGCTAGACGACAACAGTACGTGCACCCACTTTGGCCTGCTAGGTAGCGAGTAGGCTTAGGACCGCGGTGGCTAGAGGGTTTTAGCTTTTAAGTGGCGTCGGCTGGTCCAACTTGTGCGTCATATGAAGAGTGTACCCAGGTTACCATGGATATGGATTCAAGTACCTGGCATGATTATTCTGATCAAACCAAATAATCCGCTTATATATAATTTCATCATAAAATAGTATATTTATAGTTGGTACACACCTATTGGTCAAACATTTCAAATTTGTGAATTTTCAAAATGAATTTGATTAGACATATCCTGGTCATAGGATGTGCTTAACATTGTAGCTGCGCTTCACTGTCAGCTATAAATGAGTGCAGACAAACAGAGTCATAGTACAACTTTTTTTTTTTTTTTTGAACGCGAGTTGAACATTTATTCATCTACACTAAGGGCCCTGGTTGAATCTAACTTACATCAAGAACCCCGAGAGAGAAATAAAGTTATGTGTATGTCCTTCCACCTCTTGAAAACTTATGTCAGGAACCCTGAGGCAGAAACAAAATTGTGTTTATGCCCTTCTACCTCTTCTAACACATACTGATGCGCCGTGAATGCCAAACGTCGTAGAGCGCGTATTTTTGCGCGCACAGGGCCTGATTTGCCAACGCTCACTAATTTGTCAACTCCAAATACCAAACTGTTGGAAGAAGTTTTTTGAGCTTTTTGGGAAAAATTGAGAATGACAACTCCAAATGCCAAACTGTTGGAGTTGCTAACATTCTCAACCATGGCCTCAATCAGTTTTCTCTTGTCCCGCAAAGCCATGGTTTTAATGTGGCATTTGCCAAATTTGTCAATTCATGGAAACATCACAGCAACTGCAAGCAACCCATCAGGCTACACGTACTCAATATTCTCTCAACTAGTGCTTCAAAGAAACATTGTGTGGCTGCACTGGACTCGAATCAATAAGACACCACATATATGCTGGAGTCAAGTAATGCCATCCATGACCACATGTCACTTCCACATATCAAGAAGGGTATTTTTATCCAAATGATTGCCTCATGTATCATCAAACCTATTGTTTTGTGTCGTCATCAACCCTTGCATTAGTGTGCCTCGTCTCTAGAGTGATATTTTTGTAATTACAAAATAGATAGGTATGACCAAAATCTAAGGGGATGTTTGGATCACCGTCACAGTTTGCCTCGTCGTGCTTTGGCAGGCCACGCTGTGGTGTGGCGGTGGTGGCCGAAAGCTCGGCACACCCAAAGCACACTCGCGCCACGCAAAACGATGAGAAAGCAAAGCAACAACACGACAAACCGAAAAAGCCGTGGCGGCCAAACATAAAGCATCAACCAAGCAGCTACCAACCTACAAAGTGGCACGCCGCAACTTTGGCAAAAGTGCATCGTGGCGCGATCCAAACACCCCCTAAGGGTGCAATTGCTCCAGAATTTCATGAACATGGCACTCACCACACTCAACTACGACCTCGATATATAGTTTCTTTCTTGCATTCTACCTTGCTAATTGACGGCTTCAAGGTGTCAAATGCCAAATGTGTTGAGTCAAATCCTCGGCAACGACACAATTGTGTCTTATACTCGCTTGTTTTTTTGAAAGTCGCGAACACATGGTTGATTTAGGCCACATGTGTTTAGTTTTGTGATGGAGTGATTGTCAACAAATCAACATTCTTTCTCTATTTTCATTTTATCTTTTTATGCTTCGGCTATGTTCACCGGCATACGTGGAGTGTGTCGAAGACGTATCTCTTGGTTCGTGGTTGTGCGGGTGTGGAGCTCGGAGATGGTAGCCGACGGCGCAGGTGAAGGGGCCAAGGAGGACGTCGCGGGCCGACGGACCGCTGAGGTGAAAGGACGGACGTGAGGCTTGGACCGAGGGACTGGATCGCCGGGCGGCTAGCCATGATGGTCGCGATATCCGGGACATCGACGGATGCAAGAGGACGGGCAGACCGTGTCGTCGGGTCAAGACGGCGAGCGCGGTGCGAGGGGAGCTCGGATGACTTGACGACTCGGGCGGTCAAGACGGCGATGACACGTGTCGAGGAGGTTTGGTGGTTTGCCCTCAAAACCATCGGGCGCTGGTTTGATGGTTTGGGCCTCAAAACCATCGGCGGCGGCGGGGTTTCGCGGGTTTGGGCCTCAAAACCCGAGACGTTCCGGTGGACGGAAGGGACGGCACGTGGCGGCATCGGGGGAGGTTGCGTGGATGCAAGGCTACCGATGAGGGAGGCGCGGTGGTGGCCGTCGGATCAAAATATACCCGTAGTCGACCAAAATAGCCCTAGGGTTAGTGGTTTGGCTCATATGTATCGGAGGGCAAAATAGGGATGAGAAATAAGGACCATATATAGAGGATGGCAGCCATCCTCCCCTCTTTTGCCTCTTCCATTTTCGTTTTTATTTTCCCCAAATTTTAGGGTTCTTGTTTAGAGGTCCAAGAACAAATTTGTGGAGATTTTTGTGGTGATTTTCGTTGGGGAAGGGAGCCCCAATCCTCCCCCTGTCGTCTCCACGATTTGGATCAATCTTCTTCTTCTTTGTCTGTGATTTTTGTTGGAGATTTTGGATCTTGTTTGTGGATTTCGGTTTGGTATTTTCGTTCCTCGCTGTTTTGTTTGTGCGGGGAGGCGCAACCGGGCAGCGTTGCGGAGGCGTGCGGCGTAGGCTAGACCAAGCACCCGGCGGTGCTAGCTCTCGAGCCAGCCATCGAGAGGCGCTTCATCCTTCGGCTAAGCGCGACGGGGCCAGGGCAAGCAAGCGGCCAAGCGCTTAAGCGCGCCCGGCGGCGCTTCATGCGGATCAAAGGCTGCTGCGTCGACCAGCTCGAGATCGGCCGGCAAGCACCAGCTCGGGCGCTCGAGCCAGCTCGCCGGGTGCCAGCGACTTCGCGCTTAGCGCCAGCCGCCACCTTCCAGCTAGGAGAGCCTACCGGCTTTGCCCCGAGAGCGCTGGCCAAGAGCGCCGAGCTCCTCCTTGGAGCGCGCCGCGAGGGGCCACCGCCTGCCTCGGCAGCACCAAAGCCACGCGACGGACGGCGGTCAAGCACACGCTCAATTTCTTCGTCCCAAGGTCGATTCTTCTCTTCTTTGTGAATTGGCCTTCGAGCCAATCTTTCTCTTCTTGTGCGGGGGTAGCTAGATCGAACTTTGCTTGTGAAAATTTCGGCTTTTAATTCATCTCTTCTAGTTCTTGTTTTCTCGCGCCCCGTAGATGTTCGATGAAATGTCTAAGTAGTTGTTTCTCCTAGTTTTTTTCGTCATTTCTTTTGCTAGAATTGTTCTAGGCACTAGTTTTATTTCTTCTTGTTTTCCTGCAGTTTACTTTAGTCATAGACTTTTAGTTTTTGCAATCGATTTATTTTCTTGTCTTTTTAACTAAGTTCTTGTTAATTAAAAATCCAAAAAGATCAACTAAAATTTAGTTTTTAGTTTTTTATCTAGTCTAGTTTGCTCTCGTATTTCCTTCTAGCAATTTCCTCTTAGAGTTTTTAATCATTTGTTTTTGCTTTGCTCTATCTCGACTTGAGTGGATTTGCGTTGGATTTTCTTTTCTATCTTTTTTTATTCCGTGATTATTTCTTTCGAGCTCCGTTTTGCAATCCGTCTCTTGCAATGGAATTCTATCACGCCGAGGATTTTGTCTAGTTACTCTCGTCACAAGTTGGCGTTGGTAATCTAGTTAGGGAACCCGCTTCTTCTTGATAGAAGTTGGGAATCTCGCTTTTTATCTCTCTGTTGAGGTTGGGGGTTGAGCCGATGACCGAAATTGAAAAAGAAAAATCGAGGCTCCCATTCACCCCCCCCGTCGCCGTTTTCGGTCCTTCAATTGGTATCGAGCGGTTAAGGATCATATCCACCTTAATCGGTCCGTGATCCATGAGAAGGCGACATGGAGAGGTTTGGTCACTTTGGTGGCAAGCCTCCGGAGTTCGATGGCACCAACTATCCCTATTGGAAGATTAAGATGCAAGCACATCTTATGGGGATGGATTGGAGAGTGTGGGAGATTGTCGAGGATGAGAATTACCAAGTGCTAGCCGCCGAGTGGGTGAGGAACAAATAGCCCAACACAATGCCAACAACCGAGCGAGGAGTGTGTTGTTCTCTAGCCTCAAAGACACAGAGTTCGAGAGAGTTGCCACTTGTGAGACCGCCGTGAGGTGTGGAAGATACTTGAGAGCTACCACGAGGGAACCCCACAAGTCAAGGCCCGCCTATACGAGACCTACAAGAGAGAGTACAACAACCTAATCCAACTTGATGGCGAGTCCATCGATTCTCTCTTTGCTAGGTTTCGGACGATCCGCAACAAGCCGGGCAAACAAGCCGCCGAGAGGCTTGACGAGCACGAGAAGGCGATGCGGCTCTTGTACGCCGGATCGGAAGGTGTGGGATGTGAAGGTGTCCGCGATCATGGAGTCCGCCAACTACGACACCCTCACACCCGACGAGCTCTACAAAGAAGCTCAAGTCTTCCGAGATCGAGGCTCGGATCCAGGCGCGGCCGAAGAACCCATCTCTGCCGAATGTTGCTCTCGCCTCGTAAGGGCGGTTCCAGTTCTTCTCGCTAACCCATCACGCATTTGCTTTGCCTTGTCTTCCTTGGTGTCTGCGTGATGCAGGAGCAGATGGAGAGCCTTGGGGATGATGAGCTTGCACTAGTCATCACCGATTCTCACGGTTCCACAACAACCGCTTGAACCGCCGGCGTGGCGGCCCATCCAAGGGCGGATGCTTCGAAAGCGGAGATCCGGACCACTTCGTCGCCGCATGCCCCAAGAAGAACAAGGACAAGTACTCCGGCGAGAAGTACTACTCCAACAAGTACGACCGACAAAGCGCAAGGACAAGCGCGAGTACACCTCCGGCAAGCACAAGTCCAAGAAGGGCTTCGACAAGGAGGCGATCAAGAAGAAGTACCTCAAGCGTGCCAAGGAGCACAAGCACGCCTTCCTTGCCTCCCTCGCCGACCTCGACAACGACTCTTCTGGACGGGCAATCTTCCTCAAGCGATGAGGAGTCCGGCGCAAGGTCGAGGACAAGCTAAATGGACTTTGCTTCTTCACCGACTCCAAGCTGGGGGCTTCGCACCATGGCCCTCGATGGAGCGGTGACCGACAAGCCGCCAAGCCACCACACGGCAACGACTCTTCTTCCCCCGAGGTACCTCCTACAATCGAATCTCTCTCCGATGAGGTTGACTCTTTGGGCGATGCGCTTTGTGTGTCAAGAGAAGTTGCTTAAGCGAGCCGCTAGGGAGAGAAAGGAGTACAAGGAGAAGTGGAAAATGGCTATGACGGAGATAGAGTTGCTTAGGAAGCCTGTTGATGTCTCTGATGAGACGGAGTGTGACGCTTGTGCCGTGCATATGTCTAGCATCATGTCTTTGCAATCCAAGTATTCTGCCTTGCTAGATGAGCACGTTGATCTGAAGGCTAAGCCTATGTTGTTGAGTGCATGCAAGTCTTGTCCGGACTTGCGATCCGAGTTGGCGAGAAGGCCGCCAAGCTTGCCGTGCTTGAGAAGGCCAACTTAGATAGCACCGCTTTGAAGTGTGCTAAGTGTGAAGCTTTGGAGTTGGAGCTCATGTCTTGTAGGCATGACAAGGGGAGAGTCGAAGAGGAGATCAAGTATCTTCGCCTCGGCCCCGAGTTGGGTGTCTTGTGGAGAGAGCAGCAGCTTGGCATGATGATGAGTCAGTTCAAGAGGGGACCGACACATCGGGTTTAGGCTTTGCTATAGGTGGGAAGGGAGAAGTCATTTATGGCAAGGTTGGTCAAGGTAGTGGTTTGAGCTCGAGTGAGAAACCAACCAACACTCCCAAATTGACCAAGATCACTCCACCGAGCCTACCAAGCCCATTGTGCAAGATGGCATTCTCCAAGAACCAACTAAGACTCCACCTCCCAAACAAGTGTGGCTTCCCCAAACCGAACCACCTCAAGAACCCACTTGACACTTTGCCCGGGATCCTCGAGAAAACCCTTCCTAAGGCCAAGACCACAACAAGAGTGAACCATCCACCCAAGAGAGTGAACCAACCACCACCCAAGAGAGAGGTGAGGTATCACCGTGAGTATTGCCGAGAGATGGTCACTTGGTTGAGTTTTGCTTTAGGAGGAAGAGGGATGCTAGGCGTCGAGTGGAGTTTGAGAACCGTGACATGTATCACCCACCACTTGGCATGTATGAGAGGGGTGTGCGGTCGGTTCAGAGGCGCTTTGCTAGGCCTGAAGGTAGGAGGTCTCGAGAGGTTTGGGCCACGGTTTGTGAGACCGTTTGGTGGTCGTGTTCGCGAGTGGATGTAGATCCTCGCTTTGGGAGCTTTGAGGTTGATAAGAGGAGTGCATCACGCTTTGTTGTGCGTGGTAAGCGCTTTGGTAAGATGGGGCGTGGGATGGTTGTTTTGCCTAATGCATATTTGGGGCAAGATGGTCAACACCGGTACTCTTCCAAGTTTACTAACTTGATGTTGTGCCATATGCTCATCCCATGTTCTATCGTTGATACAGCCGGAAGGCGGAGGACATGTGGCTCATTGACTCGGCCGTTTCTCGACACATGACCGTAACTCCAAGTGGTTCTCGGCCTCACCCCATGAAGACGAAAGAGTACATCACTTTCGGGACAAAGAACAGAGGGAAGATTCTATCTCGAGGGTCAATCGGGATCAATGACCACTTTGTGCTCAAAGATGTGGCGCTTCGTCTCCAAACCTTCACTTCAATCTCCCCGTCTCTCGGCTCATGGCATGGCAGACGGGTATGAGGTACGCTTCAAGGTTGGGTGTTCTCGAAGTTTTGGACTCTCGCGATGATCTCATTTGCCGGATTCTCGCCATTTGGGCAAGTCTTTCGCTTGATTTTTCTCGAGGCTTTGGCACATCTTGTTGCTTGTTGGCCGGGTCCTCCGCGATTTGTGGAAGTGGCATAGGAGACTAGGTCACTTGAGCTTCGACCTCCTCGCGAGGTTGAGTTCAATGGATCTCGATCCGAGGATTGCCTAAACTCAAATTTGAGAAGGATTTGGTTTGCCACCCCCCGCCGCCACGGGAAGATGGTATCCGCTTCCCACCACCCGATTCTTTCGATTATGACCTCGAGACCGGGAGAGATCCTTCACATGGACACAGCTTGGTCCATCTCGTGAGGTCGGTCGGTGGGAAGTGGTATTGTCTAGTGATCGTTGACGCATTTTTTTCGAGATACTCTTGGGTCTTTTTTCATGGAGGGCAAAGATGAGGCTTTTGGTTTTGCTCGTGATCTGATTTTGAGACCGAGAACCGAAGTTACCGTGAGACAGCCATTCGAGCGATTCGGCAGTTGACAATGGCACGTAATTCAAGAACTCTCGATTCGAAGTCTCTTTGTGCTAACTTGGGTGTCGAGCACCGGTTTTCTAGCCCTTATGTTCCCAGCCAGAGAACGGGATTGTTGAGCGGAAGAACCAGGGACGCTTTTGGAGATGGCAAGGACCATGCTCGATGAACACAAGACTCGAGGAAGTATTGGGCCGAGGCAATCAACACGGCAGTGCCATGTTTCCAACCGCATTTTCCTTCGTGCTTTTACCAAGAAGACATCATATGAGCCGCGGTTTGGGAGATTGCCCAAGGTGAGTCACTTCCGTGTGTTTGGATGCAGGTGTTTCATTCTCAAGCAAGGTAATCTCGACAAGTTTGAGTCTCGATCACCGATGGCATTTTCCTTGATATGCTTTGCACTCACATGCTTACAGAGTTCTAAATCTTGAGACTAACCGCGTTGTAGAGACATGTGAGGTTACTTTCGATGAGATAATTGCGCCTTGTTCCTCTTCTCGTGTTTGAGTGTGCGGGGAAAGGATGAGATGGAGCGAGCATCTTTTGTGGAGGAGGAGCAGGGAAGACGTTGGTCGGGTGATCCCGGCGACTCCACCGCTTGCCCCGGGGCCGACCCGTGGACGGCGGCGATCGCCACGGACCGCACCCTACTACCACTACTTCCACGGGGGTCCCGTGGAGCAGCCCCCGTGGCGAGACACCGCACGAGGAGGTTCCCACTCCGCCGAGGGGAGGCGACATCTTCGCCAAGACGGCGCCAAAGACATTCAGGCGCCGCCACCCCCGTGAGACCATGATTGGAGGACTTAATCGGAGGGTAACTCGTTCCAAAGCTTATGCCATGTGTCATTTCGCTCATTTCTCGCATTTGTTTCCACTCTTGAGCCCAAAGATGTTAACACCGCCTTATCGGACTCGGGATCGGGTCAATGCCATGCATGAGGAGTTGCGTAACTTTGAGAGGAACCAAGTTTGGGTGTTAGTCCCACCTCCTCGGCCGAAAGTGTCATCCCATAGGTACTAAGTGGGTGTTCAAAAACAAACAGAGTGAGGATGGTGTGGTGGTGAGAAACAAAGCCGATTAGTTGCCCGTGGGTTTTGTCGAAAAGAGGGAATAGACTACTTAAGAAACCTTCGCCTCCTCAGAGCCCGCATAGAAGCTATTAGGATTTTGCTTGCCTTTGCAGCTTCGAAGGGCTTTAAGCTCTTCCGGATGGATGTCAAGAGTGCTTTCCTAAATGGGTTCATAGAGGAGGAGGTGTATGTGAGGCTGACCCGGGGTTTGAGAATCCTAAACACCTGCACTATGTGTACAAGTTGTACAAGGCCTTGTACGGCCCGAAACAAGCCCCCGTGAGCGTGGTACGAGAGGTTGAAAGCTTTTCTCTTAGCTAAGGGTTTTGTGATGGGGGTCTGTAGACAAGACTTTGTTTCTCGCTTAGAAAAGGCAATGACATACTCCTAGTCCGGATATATGTGGATGATATCATCTTTGGTGGCTCTTCACATGCTATGGTATCGAAGTTTTTGCGAGATTATGAGCAGGGAGTTCGAGATGAGCATGATGGGCGAGCTGACCTACTTCCTTGGACTTCAAATCAAGCAAACCAAGGGACGGATCTTCGCACACGGGGCAAGTACACACGAAGGACATCATCCTTAAAGTTTCGCATGGGTGAGGCCAAGCCTCTTTTCGACGCCCATGTCGACGACGCACGCCCCGGACGAGGACAAGGATGGAGAAGTGTGGACCAAAGGGAGTACTGAAGCATGATCGGTTATTTGTTGTACGACGGCGACGCGCCCCGACATCCGGTTTGCGGTGTGCCTCTCGCAAGACGTTTTCGATATTCGCCAAGCAAGACCTCTCACTTTCAGCCGTGAAGAGGATCTTCGTGTACTTGCGGTTTACCCCCGACTTTGGCCTATGGTTTTCGGCCTCTTCCACCCTCTCCTCGACCGGTTATTCGGACTCGATTATCTTCGGTGATCGTATGCATAGAAAGTCTACCCGGTACCCGGGTTTCTTGGTACTTCTCTTGTGTCTTGGTCGCCTCTATAAGCGCCTCGGTGTCATTTCGGTCGACTGTTGAGGCAGAGTATGTTTCGCCGGCCGCTTGTTGTTTCCACCGCCGTGGATGGTTGCCACTTTGAGAGACTTTGGCCCGAGTTTTTCTCGTGTACCCTTGTTGTGTGATAGCATGGGAGCCGTGAGTGTTGCCAAAAACCCGTCCCCTTCACTCCCAGACCAAACACATAGAGGTGAGGTACCACTTCCCCGAGAGATCACCGGGAGAAAGGGGACATAGATGTACAAAGATGTGTACACGGAGCAACAGACAAGGACATTTTTACGAAACCACTAGATCAAGTCCGTTTTGCCCGCCTTCGTGGAGAGTTGGGCGTGTGCTATCCCTTTTGAGGGGTAGCTTTGTAGTTGATGTACAGATGTAGTTTTAGGTTTGTTTTTGCTTTTTGTATCATACTTGCATATCATGAGCTTCACTTTTATATGGATTTGAATGAGGTTGTGCTCTTAGTAGTATGAGTATGATGGTGCTTCTAGCTTGAGCTCTTTTTAATCATGTGATGTATGTTATGAGCTGAGCAACCTTTTCCAAATGTGAACTTGATTAATGGATGATGAAATTAAATCTTGGTTCACCTTTGAGCTAGCTTCTATCATGAGTAGAGTGTTGAGAACCTTTGAGCTTTTATGTGTATGCTTGGTAGCTATGTCTCATGCTTTGATTCATTCACTTGCTTAGATTTTCATGATAATACCATGCTAAAACATGAAGTCTAAAGCTAAAGTGATGAAAAGATCGAGTGGGTCCATTTTGCCACACTTTGAAGTTCAAGACTGCTTTCACTTGCACTCTTGAATGAACTTGACTTCATTGTGTTTGACCCGGATCATTATCTTAAGCTAATCATTGCTCTCACGATAGGCTTGACATGGTTGATTAGTAAGGCAAGGCAAATGTGGATAACCACTCGCATGCTCTCTTGTAACTTGTGAACCGCCGCAACTCGAATTAAAATGAACACAAGTTTATGCCATAATGTCTAGCATGATGTCTCGAACGCCGCTTGGGGGGTAGTTCACCCGGTTTACATGTTTGAGCACTTAGTTGATCTCCTATCTACTTGTGCTAGGTGCTATGTTTGATGGTGAACCTCCTTTTGCAAGATACTAAAATTTGCTCAAAATGCTTTGTGCCATATTTCATATCATCTCGATTAACTTGAGCTCTGGCTAGCACTTGTAATTTGTTGCTATGGTACCACTTTGAGCACTCTCTCATTCGTTTGAATATAATCTTGAAGCTTGGCATTGTGACATATTGCATTTCATAGCTTGATTAGTGCATGTGCCAACAAGGGGGGAGAAAGATACAAAGACAGTGACTGCATTTGTCTAGGGGGAGTAGCACCTTGAGCTAGAAGTGTTGAGCCTGTTTGCCTCTGTCTTGAGGGTCTAGCTGTTTGTGTGTGTGAAAGAAATTGGTTTGGAGCTGTGCTAGTGGTGTTGAGCCTGTTCTACCTCTTCTTGAGGACTAGCTGCCTATTTAGCTTGGTTGTGTCGAGCCTTTTGCCCATGTCTTTGGGAACCAAGTTTTTGCTTCACGTTTGCTATCCGGTGACTTTGTCTTAACTTTAGTTTAGCTTTTGTTCACCTGGATGTGCTTTCTTCTACCTTCTCTGTCTTTGTGTTGAATGTTGACAATGCACTCATCAAGGGGGAGATTGCGAACACATGGTTGATTTAGGCCACATGTGTTTAGTTTTGTGATGGAGTGATTGTCAACAATCAACATTCTTTCTCTATTTTCATTTTATCTTTTATGCTTCGGCTATGTTCACCGGCATACGTGGAGTGTGTCGAAGACGTATCTCTTGGTTCGTGTTGTGCAGGTGTGGAGCTCGGAGATGGTAGCTGACGGCGAGGTGAAGGGGCCAAGGAGGACGTGCCGGGCCGACGGACCGCGGAGGTGAAGGACGGACGTGAGGCTTGGACCGAGGGACTGGATCGCCGGGCGGCTAGCCATGATGGCTGACATCTGGGACATCGACGGATGCAAGAGGACGTGGCAGGACCGTGTCGATCGGGTCAAGACGGCGAGCGTGCAGGCAGAGCGGGGAGCTCGGATGACTTGACGACTCGGGCGGTCAAGACGGCGATGACACGTGTCGAGGAGGTTTGGTGGTTTGCCCTCAAAACCATCGGCGCTGGTTTGATGGTTTGGGCCTCAAAACCATCGGCGGCGTGGTTTCGCGGGTTTGGGCCTCAAAACCCGAGACGTTCCGGTGGGACGGAAGGACGGCACGCGGCGCATCGGGGGAGGTTGCGTGGATGCAAGGCTACCGATGAGGAGGCGCGGTGGCCGCCGGATCAAAAAAATATACCCGAGTCGACCAAAATAGCCCTAGGGTTAGTGGTTTGGCTCATATGTATCGGAGGGCAAAATAGGGATGAGAAATAAGGACCATATATAGAGGATGGCAGCCATCCTCCCCTCTTTGCCTCTTCCATTTTCGTTTTTATTTTCCCCAAATTTTAGGGTTCTTGTTTAGAGGTCCAAGAACAAATTTGTGGAGATTTTGTGGTGATTTTCGTTGGGGAAGGGGAGCCCCAATCCTCCCTGTCGTCTCCGACGATTTGGATCAATCTTCTTCTTCTTTGCTGTGATTTTTGTTGGAGATTTTGGATCTTGTTTGTGGATTTCGGTTTGGTATTTTTCGTTCCTCTGTTTTGTTTGTGCAGGGGAGCGCAAGCGGGGCACAGCTGCAGGCCGCGTGCAGCAGCAGCTAGACCAAGCACCGAGCGGTGCTAGCTCTCCAGGCCAGGCCACCGAGAGCTGCTTCATCCTTCAGCTAGCGCACGGGACGGGGCAAGCAGCGGCCAAGCAGCTTAGCGCCAGCAGCGCCGCACAGCGGATCAAGGCAGCGGCGTCGACCGGCTCAGTTTTCTGCTGACCGGCAAGCACCAGGCTCAGCGCTCGGCAGCCCCATGAAGGCGGCTTGGCGCGCCAGCCGGCCACGCGGCGGGAGCCCCGCGGCCTGTCCCCGTGAGCGCTGGCCAAGAGCGCGAGCTCCTCCTTGAGCGCGTGCTGGGAGGCCACCGCTGCTCCTCGGCAAAGACCCGGGGCCACGCACGGACAGCGGTCAAGCACACGCTCAATTTCTTTGTCCAAGGTCGATTCTTTCTTCTTGTCGTGAATTGGCCTTCGAGCCAATCTTTCTCTTCTTGTGCAGGGTAGCTAGATCGAACTTTGCTTGTGAAAATTCCCAGCTTTAATTCATCTCTTCTAGTTCTTGTTTTCTGCGCCCCGTAGATGTTCGATGAAATGTCTAAGTAGTTGTTTCTCCTAGTTTTTTTCGTCATTTCTTTTTGCTAGAATTGTTCTAGGCACTAGTTTTATTTCTTCTTGTTTTCCTGCAGTTTATTTTAGTCATAGACTTTTAGTTTTTGCAATCGATTTATTTTCTTGTCTTTTTAACTAAGTTCTTGTTAATTAAAAATCCAAAAAGATCAACTAAAATTTAGTTTTTAGTTTTTTATCTAGTCTAGTTTGCTCTCGTATTTCCTTCTAGCAATTTCCTCTTAGAGTTTTTAATCATTTGTTTTTGCTTTGCTCTATCTCGACTTGAGTGGATTTGCGTTGGATTTTCTTTCTATCTTTTTATTCCGTGATTATTTCTTTCGAGCTCCGTTTTGCAATCCGTCTCTTGCAATGGAATTCTATCACGCCGAGGATTTTGTCTAGTTACTCTCGCCACAAGTTGGCGTTGGTAATCTAGTTCGGGAACCCGCTTCTTCTTGATAGAAGTTGGGAATCTCGCTTTTTGTCTCTCTGTTGAGGTTGGGGGTTGAGCCGATGACCCGAAATTGAAAAGAAAAATCGAGGCTCCCATTCACCCCCCCTCTGGTCGCCGTTTCGGTCCTTCAAAAGCACTCTACCATGGATGCGCACTCTATTCTCTCCTCACGCATACAAATGTGAAAAGAACGAGTATTTTTTTTTCCTTATCAACAGGATCGTTGCAACCAGTAACAACACATGCATAAAACCATTTCTTGAAGTATGTGGCCGGAAAGCCCAAAGTATCGATAGTTAGCTGACCATTTCTTGAAGTATGTGCCCGAAAGCCCAAAGTATCGATAGTTAGCTATCTCCAGGTCTTCCTGTTAAAAAACAACGTCTATGAAGGTGTGTAGATTCATGTCCTTATTCTGTGTCTTGTATTTAATCATTAACTCTTATCCATCATAGCTATGTGTTTTGTTGATGGCACAAAACCATGTGTTTTGTTGTATATTTGGTGTTTAGTGTACAGAACAACCTCGTGACAGTTGTGTTGTACTCGAGTCAAAGTACGTGCTACTTTAGAGCTATTGTCTCATCCTAATCTTTCACTGATTTCGGCTTATTCATCTGCCATCAAAACACATGGAATTTTCACTTTTAATGGCTTTCAGTTTCATCAATGATTACTGCGGAAGAAATCCATCAATGAAGGTAGTACTACTAGGCTTTTATTTGCCTCTTGCCTTTATGCTATCACGTCAATCAATGAATAAGCCGTGGAGCTTTTGTGGCAACCAGCAGGAATGCGGTGGTTTTGCCATTTCCAGGTCGGAGTGAGAGTGAGTGCTGCTTCTGCTTCTTGACTTAAAACTCGCGGCTTTGTAGCCTAGTGCATGCCCAAGTCAACCTATTTACAGGTGTTTTCTCGTGTGGGACAACGAGAGGTTCGGCTGTCTTGTTTGTGCGCTTTGTTAGGTCGGGAGAGGACGGAGAGTACTCGAGGCGACGGTGTGGGTGACTCGGTGGAATGGAATGGACCACAGAGGACCAGGTAAGCTGCTGTGCTCGCCACCATCCTGATTCCTTTCCACAAATCGTCCAAACGCATAGATTTCGATCGAAAACGTCTTCCCAAGCCGGTTTTGTCACTGGTCGGTGCCCATGCTAGTAGTTCTCTTGCATTGGAGTATTTCTTTCTCACTTTACTAGAATGGAAGAAATCAACAGCGTCTAAGCTAGAATGACCAGTCGACGGTGAGATGTCGTGTGGAGGGATCGGCGTCTGCTCCTCGGTTTCACTTTCACTTTCACCACGGCACTACACCGTCCCGTGTCGTTCACGTTCACGCGGCAGCCGTCGGGCGGGTGGATCCGGCCCGCGACGAAATCCGAGGAGGGTCCCAGGTGTTGTCTAATCCCGCGGCACCTCGACGTGAGGTGCACGCTTCCACCGAGTCCCTGCGCTAGTGGATTCTCGCATCACCCCCCCCCGAATCCCTGCCCTTTCTTTCACCTCAGCCTGTGCTTGTCTGCAGGCAGGCCAACTGCCACTTTCACCTTATCAGTTTTTTAACACTTGCTCGTAGTCATCGCCACCTTAGATGCATGTTACATCAGTGTTTGTACAGTATTATACTCCGCGTCACTGTAATTGTCAGCTAGTTCTTCGTTTTTCTTCCGTGCTCTCTGGAGTTGTCTTGTTGCTGTTTGGGTCCTTGCAAGGCCTGATCATGGCGAAAGGATGGGGAACAGCGAAAGGACAAGAGTGGTTGCTGGGAAAATAGTGGTTGGTCAAACGTGACCGTCGGCGCAGAGGTCAAGCAGGCCTAAACAAAGGTCAATCAACTTCACCCAAGTTGTCTCCTACCCTGAACTGCAGATTAACATGCTTACGAGTAGTAGTTTATAAGAGAGAGATAATGGAATGATGGAAAGTTTGTACAGAAGCAGGAACAAACTATCTTCGCTAGGCAGAGGCGGATCGAATCTTAACTCTGGATCTCATGGGCTGATTGACCGACTGACTGCTAGAACAAGGGTGTCCAAAGGTCAAAAGCAGCGAGACATCCAGAGGTGGGCGATAGTCGATGGCTCAAAATATTCAGCGAATCGCTTCGATCGACGGCATGTCAATCCCTAGATTGCAAACGAACATTGACAGCACAAGCGCTACCACTGTTTTTCTTCTGTGCATGCACGCAGTGGCTTGGCGCGTCAAACATGATCAGAAAAAAGGACACGAGCAAACACCGATCGAGGACGCGGAAAATATGGCCAAAACACTGTCGCAACGTTGCCTGGTCCAAAAGCCTTTTCAGCTGTCGAATCAGGAAGAACACATGCATATGAGCATATGAGCTCGTATATCTGCTTTGGAATACGTGCCACAAAGTGTTTGAACATACTTTGAACCGAAAAAGGCCTACTGATGGTACTCACTCCTTAATTACCGTTCTAGCAAAAGACACGTGTTTGAATGAAATAACAAAGAATCCGCTGAAGGCCTTTTCTCGTCCATCTTTGTCTTTTGGGAGTCCTGTCTTTTGAACTCTGAAAGCCGAAGCGGTTTCAGTTTCCAAATAAAGCGCAACGCGACACCGAAAATCCTGCGATCGAATGTGGTACACCTGGTACGGAAGCAAGTACTGCCAAAATCTAGTGAACTTTCTTAGTAAACTTTCCAAATAAAAGCTTTCCTATGGTGTGTGGTTGCTGTTGCTGCATGCTGGGAAAGAAGTTATTTGGTAGTTTGAGCAAAAGATGCATATATAGGAGTATGGTGTATCATCATTTTACTTGCTTTATAAGTAGTATGCTATGATCCTCCTTTGCAACTCCTTCATCTTTTTGGGAGGAGATGGATGGATGGACTGATGACGCATGCAATTTCGCGTGTCTGTTAATTCCACTTGTAAAGCTACCTAGAGAGAAAGAGAACCGACGATCGAGTTGGTTGATACATGCGGTAGCTTCGTGGATACGTTACGCTGCATTGCCTACTTTTGGTCGGGAGAAATAGATCGATGGAAGCAGACTTGCACCTTCAAAAAGCTAGCCATACATGTGCGTGGTCTCTCTCGATCATCCGTATACTCCAACGCAATAAAAATCCTTCTACGTTCAGACGCAAACGGTTCAGATAAGGTACTGCGGCTGCTAGGACAAGGTAAAAACCCGGCAAACTCTCCTACTAGTCTAACCGCATCAATCAGGCATATATATACTTCTGTTTATTATGCTAAAAAAAGTCAAATTAAACAAGCATGTTGCACCAATGTAATATAGACAAGTAGATGTGCAAGAAGAGTTTTTCTCGACAATGCAAGCACACGAAGCTTCCTTTTGGATTCCGCTATCAAAGCAAAGGCGCTATACCATAGTATTTTATTTTAACCTTTATTACCGTTGTTGGTGGAATGAATCGCAAGAAATTTGGCCGAAACTGAGCTCGACAGCAGCAGGCGCGGCATCCCAATTCCCAAGCGAGTTCCAACACGAGTCTCCGAGTGTCACCTTCATCTCCTCCTCATTCCTCACCATCCCCACTACTCATGTTATTTTATCTTATAGTTAAACTCGGTCCTGAGAGGAGCATCAGAAAGGAATTTATGACACACACACACACAGCCGGCGTGCCCAGCCCAGAGAGCTGCAAGAGCGCGCTAGGTCAAATCAAATCGCGCTAGCATATCTGGCTCACCTAACACGCATACCTAGTGGCATAATCCATCATTACAAGCACTCATAACCTCCTCTCGTAATCAGCTCTCATAACATGCGTATGAACAGGCTTGCGTTATCCCAACCCAATGCAAGCCTCTTCTAGTTCTAGTGTTGCTAGGGCAGCAGCGCAGCTGCTCTACTAGCTGATCAGCGGCGATCCAATCGTCTCTATCTGTGCGTGGATGCAGTTACACCAACTTGTGATTTGACCACTGATCTTTCAACTACACATGCATGTGATTGGCCATTGATCTTGCAACTGGCAAAGCTTGTTATCAAGTTATTGGAAAGTTTTAGTTGTCCAAAACCAAAAGAGAGAGCATGTGGGAATGAAGCAGGTAGCTGTTACATTAGTTTATCGTTCAGCCCGGCCCGGATTTCCTTTTTCTCTTCTAAAGGCTAAAGCTGTTGTTGATGCATGATGGACAAAATAATTCCAACCTCTCTCGTGTTTGCTAAGGTGCAGCCAAATGAGAAAAACCAAACGAGCCATCACTGTCACCGGGTGTATACATCAAGCATAAATCTCAGTGGAGGGTGGGCCTGGCACCGTCATCCACGAGGCAGCTACCTATGGGATCATGAATACTGCTGCTTTCATTCCAATGTGTGAAATAATGATAGATCATTCTGATAGCTAACAAAACAAAATTTAAAACTCAATGCACGCCAACCATGCACAATATATGCAGGCAGAGAGATCAGAGACGTACGTTCGAATTATGTGTAGTAGTACCAGGCCAGACAGATCAATCATCAATATAATGGCCTCTCTCTCTCTATATATGCATGTATATATATACAACTTCAGGTACGGTGTGCAGCTACCATGCATATCTATTATATTGTACACAGAAAAATGAAATAGTTTTTGGACTACACGAGGATGATGACTAAAATGAGGGGTGCTGTAGTTGTCTTCCTTCCACTGTTCCACAGAGTGCAAAGTGAAGCATGACCTAAAGAGGTCAAGGACGATGTTGACATGGTTTCAGTAGGTCCAATATAGACTCACATGCACAGCTCGAAACCTCCAACTCCACAAGCGGCTGGGGGCCCATGCAACACACCCATATATGTCACTGTCCACAGGCCCTGTCTCGAAGTCAAGGGCCCTAAAATGTGTCCGGAACCACAGGCCATCCGCTCCGCAAACCAATCGAGGGCCCTATTTTAACAGTGCCTCTCCTCTTAGTCAAAAGCACATACCAGCGACTGTAAACCCCGTTTGGAGCACGGAAGTTCTCACATGATTCGGATGCCAACATGCAGTGACTAGAGCACATAATGAGTACGGACAAAGTTGTTACGAGCATCGTTATATATCAGATCTAGGTTTGGAATGAAGTTGGTTGGGTGGATGGAGGACCATTGCATAATGTGTCTGCGGTTGACTTAGGGCAGATTACTGAGATGTGGACAAGACAGCAGCAAGAGGACTCTGTAGTCGCTGACCTGCCGAAGAAGTCATGCATCAGGACAACAGGTGGTGGTCGATCTCGTGCCCTGTTGAAAATGCCGGTCAGCAACCTAACCGAAAGTCAAGATCGAGCCCAACTCCTGAATGTTAACTGTTACTGTAGTTATTAAGGAAGATGACAGACACACGCCGACATGGCATATGCAATGGCCATTTATATATTCGGACGGAGAGACCGACACTACCTACAGCACCTTTTAGAACCATTGCTGCTAATTTTGTTCGTGGGCATGATTCAGACCGTGAATGAAGTGACCCGTACAAATAGCATTATAGCGCATCATTCAGACCGTCGTGCCTTTGGATTGCATCAATTTTTCCCCAAATCTTGTGTTTTTCCTACGTTCCAAAGAAGCTTCTTTCATAGTAGTAACATTTTTTTTTATGAAAGTAGTAACATTTTTTTCGGGAGTTCTTATACGCATGAGTGTGATTGTCCTCCCTCTTGGTCTTGGCATCCGATCTACATTCTCACGACTTCAAATATCTATCGATCCTCCAACATTTCCTTGTTGAAAACTATTTCGTCTTCCTATTATTCTTTCCTCTCATATGGTTGTGCAAGTTATGTATGAGATCAAAAGCAAATAGTTTTTGTTGATGCATCATATTTAATTGGTTAGAGCTTTCGGGGTCGAATTTTAGGCCGGTGGGAATGAATTTAATTGCTTTCTTGTTGATGAAATATGGTGGGGGCTCTCCCCTCTGATCGCATTTTTTTCTTTCTCATGGCTCTAAACTCCCTATTGATGATATTTAAGCCAATCGCCAATAGGAATCATATATTTACACTAGCGGGTCTCATAGAACTATTGTGACGCCTGTAAAAAAAGGTTGGTTTTCATTGGCCTTTCACTCTGATGGTAGAAAAACACAATACAAAACATCAAAGTTGTGGAACGCTTCTAGAAAAGATTAAAGATGCAATCTCATTCGACAAACATTATTGTATATATCTGCTTAAAAATGTCTCGGGTGGGATTCTAACCTTAAACATTGTTTGGCCATTAATTATCATTTCTCTGCAGTTTGTATGATTCAAGCAGGTGACACATATTTGTCGGCAATTCTTGGAGCTCTTCTCTATGATCCCGTAGATCATTGTCATGCTTCTAGCCGGTATGCAATAGGTGTTAGTTTCAACTTTCAATTTAGTTCTTCCTTGCTCAAATAATACGTAATGTTCCTATGTTAAGCCATACTCTTTTCTAAGAAATGTTAAGCCCTACTCTTGGCATATTTCTACATTCTTGTTTTTTTTTAAATGTACTTTGCCTTTTTTTATTTTACTAGAAAAAAAATTGTGCGTCGCAATGGGATGCATGTATATTATTATGTTATAGTTGTTATGAAAAAATAGATTTGAGATTTTTATATGAAAAGAATAAAATATAAATATGTAACATACTCAAGTCTCCATTTCTACTTACTTAGCTCCATTTCTGTTGTTGCTAGTAATTATATTATATATGATAGCTAATTTTTTTTTAGGTGTATGGTTTTGCGTATATGTATTTATAGGGATGGGTGTGTGTGTGTTGACGCGTCTATGTTGTAGCTATATAATACTACCTCCATTCCAAATTATAAGACTTTACGGCTTTTCTCGAATACATTTTATTTACTTTGTATCTAGACATGGCGTATAACTAGATGCATAGTAAAGGAAATGCATCTAGAAAAGCTAGAAAGTCTAATAATTTAGAATGTAGGGAATACCTAATTTTTTTGAGGGGAATATATAATAGCTTTTTAAAAGGAAAAAGTCCACATTTCCTCCCCCAACTATCACGAAGTTCACTTTTCCTCCCTCAACTCCAAAACCCAGGACAAATCGGCTCCCTCAACTTTTCAAACCATGCATTTTACCTCCCTCGGGCGGTTTCGAAGGTGGTTTTGCTACAGTAACCACGGGTTTGCTACAGCGTATGTGGTTTTGCTACAGTACAGGTGCCTTTGTCTTTTCTTTTTTTTTTAAATTCCGGTTGAATCTTTGAAAAATCATAGTAAATCATAGAAAAATCATAAAATGAAAAATCCAGTTTTGTTGGACTCCACATGAGTAGATCTACATAGTAAATATATAATATAATATGCTTTAGTATAAAGTTTTTTTGCTACGAAGGTTTTGTCTTTTTCTTTTTATTTATTTATTTGAATATTTGAAAAATCATAGTAAATCACAGAAAAATCATAAAATAGAAAATCTAATTTTGTTAGACTCCACATGAGTAGATCTACATAGTGAATATATAATATGATATGCTTTAGTACAAAGTTCTGCACAGTGAATATATAATTAATTGAAATAATTCGTAGCTGCAACTTCTATAATTATTTTGTTGAACTAAAGTATACCATATTATATATTCACTGTGTAGATCTACTCATGTGGAGTCTAACAAAATTGGATTTTTTATTTTATGATTTTTCTATGATTTACTATGATTTTTCAAAGATTCAACCGGATTTTTTTTAAAAAAAGAAAAGACAAAGGCACCTGGACTGTAGCAAAACCCACAGACGCTGTAGCAAACCCGCGGTTCTTGTAGTAAAAACCGCCTTCAAAACCGCCCGAGGGAGGTAAAATGCATGGTTTGAAAAGTTGAGGGAGGTGATTTGTCCGGTTTTGGAGTTGAGGGAGGAAAAGTGAACTTCTGTGATAGTTGGGGGAGGGAATGTGGACTTTTTCCTTTTTAAAAAATAGGAAAAAGTCTACTTTTGGTCCCTCAACTTTTTGCGAAAGTCCGATTTTGGTCCCTCAACTTCAAAACCGGATAAAAGCGGGTCCCTCAACTTTTGAAACCGTGCAGATTTCGTCCCTCGGCGGTTTTGGACGGTGGTTTTCGCTTCTGATAACCGGTTTTGCTACGATGGACCGTGGTTTCGTTTTTTTTTTTTTTTTTTATTTTTATTTGAATCTTTCAAAAATCATAATAAATCACAGAAAATTCATAAAATAGAAAATCCAATTTTGTTGGACTCCACATGAGTAGAGCTACATAATGAATATATAATATGATATACTTTTATACAAAGTTTTTTGCTAGAAGGTTTTGCCTTTTTTTTTTTTATTTCGGCTCAATCTTTTAAAAAATCATAGTAAATTACAGAAAAATTATAAAATAAGAAATTCAATTTTGTTGGACTCCGCATGAGGCGCGCAATAACACGATGCGTGAATTCTTGTGGCTCTTTAAACTGGGTTAGGTTAGCTAGGTTTCTTTGTCTTTGATCCACACGTACGCTGATTG
Source organism: Hyparrhenia diplandra (assembly GCA_015847255.1). Lineage (NCBI taxonomy): Eukaryota > Viridiplantae > Streptophyta > Magnoliopsida > Poales > Poaceae > Hyparrhenia > Hyparrhenia diplandra. The sequence goes on from JADLZK010008647.1 coordinate 101,723, forward strand.
TAAACCTTTGATGGATCCCTGGCCAATAAATTAAATAGTACACCTATATATCTTTATTGTGTAAATATGCTCATGTGGAGTCTAGCAAAATTATTTTTTCAATTTTATGATTTTTTATAATTTATTATGATTTTTAAATATTGAGTGAAATAAATAAAAAAGAAAAGGCAAAACCTTCATAGCAAAAATTTTATATTAAAGTATACCATATTATATATATTCATTGTGTAGCTCTACTCATGTGGAGTCCAACAAAATTGATTTTCTATTTTATGAATTTTCTGTGATTTACTATGATTTTGAAAGATTCGGCGAAATAAATAAAAAAGAAAAACGAAACCACGGTCACTGTAGCAAAACCGAAGTTACTGTAGCGAAACCACCGTCCAAAACCGCCGAGGGACGAAATCTGCACGGTTTCAAAAGTTGAGGACCCGTTTTGTCGGTTTTGTAGTTGAGGGACCAAAATCGGACTTTTCATGAAAAGTTGGGGGACCGAAAGTAGACTTTTTCCTAAAAAAAATACCCTGTGATTACCTGGGCCACACGACCAAGCCCATGATCATCATAAGATTACCTGGGCCAGATCGACCACCAAGCCCATGATCATCATAAGATTACCTGGCCAGATCGGCCCGCAAGCCCATGATCATCATAAGACTACCTGGGCCAGATAGACAACCAAGCCCATAATCATCACAACGTGAACGAAGGAAGAGCCCAGCCAGGCAGCTCTATGCAAAATACGGGCCTATGTGGTGGGCGGACGTGACGGTGCAAAGACGAGACCAAAGACGTACTAGGTCGGTTGACGTGTTGGTATTTGGTAGTACCACATCGCCTTTGATTGCCAATTTTACGAAACGAGGTGAAACATAAAAGGAGGCTGCGGGCGAGCGTTGGGAACTCGAGACCTTGCGCTTGGGGCAATGACGCAGCTAGTGAGGTTATACCGAGGCGCGTCCATTGCTGGTTGAAAACTATTTCCAAACCCCTCTGTCGCCCAGGCTTCAGAGAATTTCTGGAAGGGTTGTCCTCTAACCAGGATTATTTCCCTACAAATCAAAATGAAATTTATATAATAATGAATGTTGTATGCTCAGCCGAACGGCCCCACAGTTTTTTTTAGAAAAGGGCAAAACACGGTTGGACCGTGGGCCTCACACTACATTTGGGCTGGCTTTCCTCAGCCCAATGAACGCAAAACACGGTTGCCTGTATGGGCTTCCTGGGTCCTGCGTTTCCAGCAGGCCTGGCTTTCTCAACCATCCAGGAAAGCCTGCCGGTGTGAGAAGATCGCGCTGTTCGATCGATCGTTCAGCGGCATCAATCATGTCACAGATTCCTCACATGGCCCCAGCCGTGGATTTTCATGCCAACGAATATCCAGTTCATTTTCCAGTAGAAAAATAAATCCTGCCGGTGCCCGAGACTATTTATGCCGCGGATACGATACAATACTACGATAGAGATTTTTTGTCTCATTTTTCGAGGATCAGTAGTTTTTTTGGGGGTAAAAAAGTTTGCGTCCGACGGCGTCCGTTCAAGGCGTGGAGGATCATGTCGATCCGGGGACGAGTATAGTATGCGCGAGTAGGGCCCGCCTCTGTAATCAGCGTTCTTAATTTTGGGTGTATATGATGACTTTTGATGAGTAGGTTTGTATTAACGCGCCTGCATTTTTTATCCCGGCACTACTTGGGTTTCTCCGCTTGCTTTTGTTTGTTTTTTAATAAAAAAAAAGCTGATGGTGTATTTCTCAGGCAAAGATGAAAGCAGACGCCGTCTCTTGTTGCTTCATTTGTTTATTATTATTGTAGCGTGCTGCCATCTTTCTCTTGTTTTCTCCTCCGCGTCGGTGAAAGGAATTCGCGCGTACAGTGACGTCTCATCTACACCGGCGCATCGACAAAAGCCAGAGTCGATGATCTCAGCGACCAGCGATCCACGATAGAGAGATAGTGAAATGGCAGTTGGGCTTCAACTGCGTTAGCGTCAAGGGGATATTTTTATAGAAATTATTTGGTGCGGCTTCAGGCCATCAATTCAATTTTGCACTACGTACTTTGGCACGAAAGAAATTGCTGTTATAAAAGGAAAAGGTACTTTTGTTTGCTACCTCCCTTCTAAATTATAACTCTGTTTGGCTTTTTAGTGTAGTACTAGTATATAATAATAATAACAGGGGCCTATTTGGTTGCAAGCTAAATTCTTGCCGAGCTGATTTTAGAGCAAGCCAAAAATATGAGTATTCTGATATTAGTACAATCCAATATTTCGGTAAGACAACGAAGATTGATATTTGATTTGCTAAATATTGCCTTGCAAAAATTTTGAAAAATAATGCTATTTTGACACCAAACCAATTGCGTGTCAAATCGTCCAAATTGTACTTTGGCAAAGATTAGCTTGCAACCAAGCCGGCCTATAGCTTTTGTGATGCACCTAGATACAGTAGAACTGTGTATATCTAGAAAAACAAAAGCAAACTACTAAATGACATCGTAGCCCATTTGATGTTGCGGACGAAAAATTTTAAGTAAACAAGGAGCCAATTTGAAATCATTTTGACATTTTCCGATCTTAAAAACATGAACCATGTCTAGTCAAATCTGTGTAGAAATTATTATCTTTTGCAAATAGAACACACATGAAAAACAAGGCAGAATTCAGTAAAAAAAATATGGATAGCTGTCGGTACTGAGCTACTCCTCATTGGAGTTCGTCGTTTTTGACTTTTGAACTTTCGTGTTTGACCATCCGTCTTATTTAAAATATTTATGCAAATCATAAAATAAATTAATCAATATTCAAGTATCTTCATTGATAAAATAAGTCTGTAACAAAATAAATTATATTTATGCAAAAAAATTTGAATAAGGCGAAGCATCAAATAAGATTCGCGGAATCAGGGGTGACAAACTAGGTGGGATGGAGGGAGTAGTAGTCAATACAATATTGTACCATTCAAGCATTCAAAAGATACACAAGCCATTTCTTCTACTCATCATTATATAATCGATGAGTACCGTCCTATAAAAAGAACCCATAATGGAGCAGCAGTATGTTCTTTCGTAGGGGCATTATTTTTCTCTGCTGATGCTGTTCCAGTAGCCTTCTAGTTCTAGTGCGTGCACGGTGGCCACACGTTCTAGTATTTTTTCCCTGTCGGTGCAATTGTCCCCTAGAGTAGTTAACTGGGTTCCCTAGAGTAATTAACTGGGTTCCAGGACGGCTTTGACTCGCATGTCGTTGGGTTTGTGGTCTCCTGGACAGCTGCGTGCGGCACCGTGTTCCCTCACCACGACAAGATACGGCCTAGTACGCTTTTACCCCCGGATTCCGATGCCAGATCAACGTGCACGTTCTTCAGTTTCTTGCACCTGGCTCCTTGTCCTCTCGACCCAATTGCAACCAGTTTAATGCGCTTGGAGGATCTCCAGTAGTAATGTACGGGGTACTAATCAGCAATTAGCCAGGAATTCCAGTTCGTCTGGCGTCTATATTTTTTCCTCTGTTAGGCCTCAATGGAGAGTTTCTCCAAGATATGAAATTTTAATATAAAAATAAACATTTTTCACAATGCAAAGTTTCATCTTAGGCTTCATTAATTATTTTACTATTTTATAAGTCTCACCTGCCCTATCATCTCTCTTCCTGTTACTCCCTCCGTCTCAGGATATAAGGCGTAACTGCCTCGAGTTCAAAGACCAAGAAACACCTTTAATTCTCTCTTTCAGCACTAGTACTAGTGTATTGATATGTGCCTCTCGAGAGAGCACGTCTTATATCATGGGACAAGAATAAAAATTAGTTATGCCTTATATCTTGGGACGGAGGGAGTATTAGTTAATGAGGGATGAAACCCAATCTTTTCTCAATGAGGATTTCACACGGTTTTCAAGTCATTGGAAACAACGCTCAAAAGTTTCACCATGGTGAAACTTTTTCCTTCTCTCTGTTTAGGGCGTCCGTAATGGTAATAGCTAGTGCTAGCTACGTAGTCGCGCGATGTGGAGGTGACAGACAACAACAAAGACTATTTTATATTATTGAACCCACATGCTCTCCTCACATGTTCTTGTCTACATGAAATAGTCTAGCAATTTGCATGTAGCGAGTGACTACTCTCTCTCCATTTTTTTTCTTGCCACGTCACATCTAGATAGCAAAATAGCTAATCATTGCGGACGACCTTTAGAGTTTCATGAAAAAGTGAGTTTTGCGATGACATGACACCCTATTTAATGTGCTAAAATCCCCGTAAAACTCCCATTGAGACTAGCCTTATGACCGAAGCACTTTGCCCGAATGAAAACGACCATGTTTATGTGGCCATGTTAGGGGCTAAGGACAGTCCAAGCCATAAAAATATTAGAATAAATTTCCATACTTCCCCCTTGCCAAAATAAGTGATGTTGTGATTTTGTCCTAAGTCCAATAACTAATTTTAAGTTTAACTAAATTTATTGGAAAGAACATTAGTATTTATGACACCAACTTTTCAAGAAAAAAATGTTTAATGCACCGAGTAGGTAGAGTATGAAAATATATCTTTATGATAAATCTAACAATAGTTACTTAGTAAACAATAGCTTTTTAAAATAAAAAAAGGTTGGTCAAAAATTGAAATCATTTGACTTAACATAAACCTAAAATATCACTTATTTTGGGGATGGAGGGAGTATATTTAGTAATTAATGTAGATGTGAGCTATTGAAACTATTTCAAATAATAGTTTGTATAAATAAAATTATTCTCTAATCATCTATCACGTATCTCATAGATAATCTATCTATCACAAATTCACAACTCTTTCTGCTTTTTATTCTCATGTAGACATAGTTTCGATATAAATAAACATCTCCATTTCTTTATCTGTCCTAACTCAATCTTCAATCAACTCCAATACCTGCTATAATGTGCCGTGGACGCTTCTTCCGGTATACAGTTAGAAGATTTACCAGAGACGCTGGGAAGCTTCAAACTGTGAGGGTTTTCTTGTGAAATCACCTGGAACCTTGGTCCTTTTTGGCCTCTTTTTTTTTCACTCGCCGCTGCTGGGTTCACAAGAGACACCGGCGTACTACAACTCTGTAAAAGCGAGGAGGCCTGGCCAGAACTGGAGGAGTGGAAAAGAAGCAAAGCAGAGCAGGTGGCGTCTTTTTCCACGGTCACCCTCTGTCTGCTTGCTCGGCCAGGTCACTGGTGGTTAGAGAGGAGGGATGGGGGCCAACAGCTGCAAGCTCAAGCAAAGCAAAGCGTGCTCCCCTGAATAACCCTGTCACTGACTAGCACACAAGCAATGCGTGATCTTATTCCCCCCTCTCTCTGCTAAAGCATGATTGCCACTATTAGTTTAGAGCTTCTAAACAGGCTCCAAGCCCTGCCTTTCTCTCCAGCGTCCACCCTAATGATGTGAGATCCGTATACACTAGTGAGCTGAGCTGTTCATGACGCCGATGCTGGTGATCAGATTCTATTCCTCCCCTTCCCCCTATAGCTGCCACCACCACCACCACCACGGCGACCGACACACCGACTGCTTCTTCCCCCCCAATCCCAGCCATGTGCTGAGGCCACCCACCGTCCGTCCGTCCCGGTTCCGAGCTGAAGAGACGGCGGCCTGCTGCCCTCCTTGTGCTCTGCTGTTGGGAACTCATCACAGTGACCAACACCGACACGCCGTCTTCTTCTCTCTCCCAAGTCCCAATTCCCAACCCTGTGCTAGCTAGCTGAGGCCACCCACCGTTCCAGTTCGGAGCTTCACAGACCACCTGCGGCAGCCATCTCTAGCAATGCTGGGAGCGAGATCGAAGTAAGCATCCGTCTGTTTAGCTTTGGCTCTGCGTGACAATTCTTTTTCCCCCAGCTGCTGATCCTGGTAGGTCGTGTGGTCCGATTCTTGATCTGAGCAACGAAATTGGTTTTGGAACGCAGATCTGCGGCGGCAGAGAGCAAGGGCGGCAAGACCACGCCTCCGACGCCCAAGGGCGGCAAGACCACGCCACCGACGCCCAAAGGCGGCAGGCCGAGCAAGCCGGGCCTCGCAAAGCCTGCCAATGGCGGCACTCCGCCGCAGCCGCTGCATGCTGCTGATAAGTCCCCAGCTGGGTCGACGGACAAGACGCCTAAGGTTTTCGCTCGCCTCAGCACGCCTTCTGCAGAGGTATGTGTCTCTGATTCTCGAGTGGTGCTTGATCATGGTGCCGTCTGTGGTGTTTGGCTGTGACGCATCCTGTCCTGTTGGAATGGCTGCAGAAGCGAAGCAGCAACGTGAAGCAGTCGCACGAGCTGCAGCTCGCCGCGGTTCAGGAGGAGCTGAAGAGGGCCAAGGAGCAGCTGGCGGAGAAGGAGAAGGAGAAGGGCAAGGTCCTTGAGGAGCTGGAGGATGCCAAGCGGCTGGCCGACGAGGCCAATGCGAACCTGCTGGTGGCGCTCGCCGAGCGGAAGAAGGCGGAGGAGGCCTCCGAGACCCAGATGTTCCGCGCGGTCGAGCTGGAGCAGACGAGCATCGAGTCCATGCAGAGGAAGGAGGAGGAGCTGCAGAGGAAGCTGGAGAGCATGCGGAGCCAGCAGGAGTCGGATGCTGCCGCGCTGCGGTCCACAGTGGAGCAGCTCGAGAAGGCGAGGTATGAACTCGCTGATGCGATCGATGCCAAGAACTTGGCGCTCAATCAGGTGGACGATGCTGTCCGGCTCAGTGAAGTGAATGCTCACAAGGTGGAGCTCTTGGACGCAGAGGTTGCTCACCTGAAAGAATTGCTTGATGCCCTGGAGAGCAAAAGAGACAAGGTGCTGAGCAGATCGTGAGGCTTGAGGCGGAGGTCTCTGCACTCAAGATTGAACTCCAGAAGGCAAAGGATGCTGAAGAGAAGGTAGCTGAATTGGGGGACGTGATTGAAGGGCTGAGAGTTGATGCCGCCAATGCTACCAAGGCCAGAGCAGAGGCAGAGGAGCTAGCGGATGAATGGAAGGAAAAGGCTGAAATTCTGGAGATCAAATTGGAGGCAGCCAACCAGTCTTACTTGTCCAAGGTTGATTCCTTGAACTCTGTGATTAAAGAATTGGATGCAGCAAGCACCTTGCTTTCGGAGAAAGAGTCTGAACTTTCTGACCTTCAGAACAAGTTGCAGGCCTTGGAAGATGAGGTAGCTAGGCAAAACGAAGATATTACTGCGTCTAATGGCGTCTCGATGTTGCTGAGAAGGAAGCGTTTGAACTGAGGGAAAGAGATCAGTGAGCTTCAGTCAAAGCTCCAAGCACTGGAAGAAGAGAAGATGGATGCTATCAACAATGACAACAATGCAAGTTCACAAATTGAGTCAATATCTGAAGAGAAGGAGAGGCTGGCTAAGGAACTAGAAACTAGCAAAGATGAATATGAGAAAGTTAAGAAGGCCATGGAAGATCTAGCCTCAGCGTTGCATGAAATGTCCGGTGAGGCAAGAGAGGCACGGGAGAGGTACCTGAACAAACAAGAAGAGATTGAGCGTGCCAAGGCACAAATCGAGGAGCTCAACATGAATCTCAAGAACACCCAGGAGAACTATGAAGTGATGCTTGATGAAGCAAACTATGAGAGAGTCTGCTTGAAGAAGGCGGTGGAGCGAATGGAGGCAGAAGCGAAGAATACATCTGAGGAGTGGCAATCCAAAGAGGTCAGCTTTGTGAGCTCAATCAAAAAGTCAGAAGAAGAAATTGGTACAATGAGAGTTGAGATGGATAGGGTGGTAGAGAAGGTGCAAGACTGTGAAAATAGAAATGCTGAGTTGGAGGAGAAGCTGAAGGAGCTGGAAGCACAGGTGGAGGAGGCAAACAGAGCCAAGGATGAAGCCAAAGCTGAAGCTTTGAGTTGGAAAGAAAAGCTATTAGACAAAGAGAATGAATTGCGGAACATAAAACAAGAGAATGATGAGCTACAGGTCAAAGAGTCGAATGCTTCAGAGAAGTTGAAGGAGCTATCTTCCGTGCTTGGAAATGCTAAAGATAGAGTGCTAAATGGAACAGGTACAAAAGATGAGAATGGCAAGGGAAATACAAAGGATGATGATCCTGTAGTGGTCACTACAAAGATGTGGGAGAACAGCAAGGTCACTGACTATGATTTATCTACAGAAAAGGAGAAAGACGGTGAATCAGAAGTTGATCTGAGTCCAACAAGGGAGACACTGCCTCTGACGGCCACAGGCCGTCCATAGACTACCGGATGAACAACAACACGAAGCTGGCAATCAAGCAGCAGCAACCGAAGAGGCCTTTGATGAAGAAATTTGGTGGTTTGTTGAAGAAGAAAAGTCAACATTAGTACAAATCGATCCATCTCAAAGGAAAAAAAAAATATCGATGTATGCTATGGATGACTAGCTTCACCTTCAGTTTGGTTCAGCAGAACTGCAGGGTTCGCCGTAAAGATAATAGTATAAGAAGTTTCAGAAGAGAACAGAAGGATGATGTATTTGCTTCCGTTTTTCTGTCTATTTTCTTATATTGTGCATGTTTTGAGGATCATTGGTATCAATACTCTAGTTCATGTATTTGTTCACCTGCTGGGGTAATGTTAATGTAAAGGGACGTGTGATTTTGATTCATTTGTTCCCGTATATACTTCACAACATTTGTGTGTAAAATATCTGTAGCTGAACCAAGATGGAGTTGGACTTCCTCTGTCTTGATGACTTGAATTGAGTACAGTGTGAAGGTCTGTAAATGGTGGATGTCAATGTACTTGAGCTATTTACTGTGTCTTGCGAATCTCTCTTCTTTCTGACCTGAATGGGAGGTCTGTACAGCCTGCAGTTCGTCGGCAATCCGGCATCACTGCATATTTATGCATAAATTTATGTGATCTTTTGAAATTTTGTAGCTTGTAAGCATTTGGGTATACCTGTTCTGTGATATAGAGTGGCTTGAACTCAATGTCGGATGAACAAGCAACCTCAACCTGAGGTGTGTCCTTTCCCACAGCCCTTATTTTAAAACCTAATGGCTCTAGTGAATTTGTTTGGGGTCTTCTGATGGTAATATTTACTTACAGGTTCGTGGATTCAATCACACTGTACCACTTTTTCTCAAGCTTTGCTCAACTGGTCATCTCACTCCATGCTCATGTATGGATAATTTCATACAACTAATTATTGTTCGAAATATTTTTATATATGTTCTGTTTCATTTTAGTTTGGATGATCTGAACTGCTGTTATCCTGCAGATAATATGAATGGGCTCTGTTCTTTCTGTGCCATTGAAGAACTTGGTGAATCAATTCGATGGTCTGGATCTGTTATAGTGCGAACAAAGTTCAGAGATAGTTTAAGAAGTATCCTTTCCTCCTGAACTTTTGCTGAGCCCGTTTAATTTGCTCATTATAACTGCTGTTTGCATATATGTTTTTTTCCTGTTAATTCATGTCCTTCCACTTCCTTTCAGCATTCAGTTCACCTTACTCTTCACCTAAGTATTGCTCTACTGCATCCTTTCAATTGTTGCCAGCTTGCTGTAGTCTCTGAGATTTCTTAACAATATTTTCAAGAGTTATCTTTGGATTTTAGTCCAGGACAGCGAGAAGATGCACATGAGTTCACCGGACTACTGCGCATCAAGTCGTGTGCACGGTCGGTGGCCAGCCGGTGCCGGTGAACCGAGGCTCCGAAACGAACCAGAACCAGGCGATTCCCATGACCCCGCCACATACCACGGCACCATTGCAGGCAGCAGTGCTCTGATTGGGTTCTGGCCTCTGGAGTCCATACGACCATAGCACATAGGCAGTGTGTGATCACCACACCAGTCGATGTATGTGGGCACTGCCCCGGTCCCGGTGAGTGGCATCAATCGTGTCCGGGCTGTAGCAACAACAAATAATTCCTCATCATGTCCCCCTGGCCGTGGCTTTCCATGCCAACCAAGATCCAGTTCATTTTCCGTCAGAAAAAAGAAATCCTGACGGTGCCCGAGACTATTTGGGCCACGTCCGTTCGTGGCGTGGATCATGTCGATCCGGGGACGAGTATAGTATGCCTGAGTAGGGCCCGCCTCTGTAATCAGCGTTCTTAATTTTGGGTCTATATGATGACTTGATGAGTAGATTTGTATTAACGCGCCTGTATTTTTCTCCCGGCACTTGGGTTTCTCCGCTTGCTTTTGTTTGTTTTTATAACCAAAAAAAGAGGCAAAGATGAAAGCAGGCGCTGTCTCTTGCTTTATTTGTTTTGTTGTAGTCTGCTGCCATCTTTTTAACTCAGTTTGGCCTTTTTGGTAAAGCAATGAAGGTTGGTATTTGGTTTGTTACTAACTGATAACATAACAAAAGAGAAAAAATGTTGCCTTACTATAATTTGGAAAGTCTTACCAAAGTGATGGCACCAAATCAATTGTGTGGTCAAATCTTTTGAACTTGACCATATTTTTGCTTGCAAAAGATTAGCCTGCCTGCAACCAAGCAGGCTTATAGCACCTAGATACATATATATATGTAATTGTTGAACTGTATCTAGAAAAATAAAAACAAGGTGACATAATAGCCCATTTAAAATACTTTTGAGAATTTTAAATAACCATTTTAATACCTTTTTTTTTTATATGGTGGGGGTAAGGTAGTATTAGCTCTCAACCTATGAAATAATCATTAAAAAATATGATATATCTTAACCTAGAGTTGTATGTTAGCGGCTATGATTGAAAATTTGTACATAAAACACAACTTATACGGTGGAAAAGAAAGAAACTACAGAATTTATCAATGTTTAAATGAACCTTTTCAGGTTGAAAGACTGAAAGAGAGTATGATTCTTCCAAATGCTTCAAGAATTGGTAAAGTTAAATTTACAGTTCCTATCTTATGCAGTGTCGCCGTCAGAAAAGGCTTTTCTTTTACCTATACTTACTGAAATGATGTGACATGTTTCAGTCTTAGACTCTGTCCGGTTAGAGGGAATTTTTTTAAATTGAGAAAAAAAAGTCTATTTTAATATCTATAAAAAACCAAACAGGAGGGCCTTGGAACTTTTCAAAGTCCCTAAAAGCTCCTCCTTAAGAGTCTTTTTTTTTTACAAATCCATAGGACTAAAAGTTTCTAGAACTACTAAACCAAACAGGGCCTTAAGCTTCTTTGTTGCTACAGACGAAAAATTACCTGAACAAGAAGGCAGTTTGGAATCATTTTGACATTTTCTGATTTTCTTCGGGTGATATTACGAGGGAAAAACACATGAACCATGTCTAGTCATATCAGTGCAGAATTTATCATCTTTTCTTTTTCAAATAGAACACACACGAAAAACAAGGTAAGAATTGGAGTATTCTGAACCACATATTTTTTTAGAAAGGGCGGCAAAAAGCTTTGCCGCGATTTCTATTAGACGAATAAATGAAAAAGGCAAGTGCCAGCCCAGTTTTTGACCGAAAACCGGGCCGGAAAAACCATACAAATGTGGAGGGTACCCTACTCCACCTGCACACCTAGGTACCAAATCAACTCAACTCACGCCACTAGTGGCGCCCACTCAACTCAACTTAGGGGAGACATTCCCTCCCCTACCACTTGTTACAGCAACACCACTCGGATGGGAGAAAAATAACATGAAGGTCCATTTCGGTTGGATTGGGTCATCAACACGAGCCTCCATCCACAACGATCGGTCGGATTGGGACATCGACACAACAACACACACAACACAAACTACACCACCACCACACGGGAGAGGAGTTGAAAGCAGGTCGTCGAAACCGCGCCGTCGTTTCCAACGCCGCTGCCGCGCGCCAGCTGCAGCCCGAGCGGCTACCATCACTCCTCCACCACGGGACCATCGCCCCCAAGCCGCACACGCATGATCGTCGATCCCCCTGCTCCAGCGATGCATCGGCGAACAATCCCGTCACGACACCATCGAAAACCATTGATCCTGGCTACTGTGTGGGGGCATCGCCTCACCCACCGACTCACACTCCACTAGATCCACTTCCCAGGACTCAGATAACTGAAACCGCTCCGAGAAGACACCACCTCCGCCCAGCCATCACCGAGATCACCACTGCACCAAGCGCACCAGCCCAAGGCCACTAGCACCCATGGGCCCTCTGTACCTTGCCGCCAACACCAAGACCATGGCGCACCTCCTATGCCGCTGCGCACGGGCCAACCAATCCAACTCCCGCACTGCCACAAGCTGAGATGAGTCTCGAGAAGCGCCGCCTCCAAGGAGAACGCGACGCCGAAGGCGCCGCCGTCGCTCGTCCAGAAAACTGGGTCGGGTTTTCACCCCAAGACTCCATGCTTCAGAACACGATGCCCCATAATGGTGTCCCCAACGGGAAGAACGACGCTCCAAGAACGCCGCCACCATTACCACCAGCAAGAATCGGTGAAGGCTTTCGCCCGGAAGGCCATCGCCCCTTATGCACGCTCACAGACAAGCAACCAGGACTCCCCACTGCCTCCGCACTCACCGGCCAAGGAGATGGTTCGGTACATCATTACAATGCCGCCACGGCGCCGCGAGGACATACCTGGCCACCCAGCCCCGCCACCGAGGCGACGCTAAAACCGCAACCGACGAGGAAGAAGAGGGGGAGCACCACCAGTTGACCGCCGCCCCAACGCCCGCACGCGAAGACTGCCGGCGCCCGTCTCCGACCACCATGGCGAGAAACGGTCGGCAACCGGGCCCCCCACAGGGGCCTCCCGTGGTCTTGAGACGCCGTGCAGTGCGCACCTTGCAGGCCGCTGCCACCTTTGCCACCGCCGTCCCGTGCGGGGCCACACCGGCACGCCCGCGGCCCTCGTGTCGCCGGCCGTCTCGCTGCAGCCACGCCGACCACCAGCCACCGCTACTCGACCACCACGGGGGGCACACACGGTCCACCGTCGTCCCGCTGCTCTAGAACCCCGCCGCTGCCCACCTCCCCCAACGCGGGGGCAAGAGCGAGGAGCACGAAGACGCCACGAGAGCGCTGCTCCGCCCCGTCCCCATCCGGCACCTCCACCTTCGGGCGCCTTCAACCGTCGTCCCCGCTCCTAGGTGCCCAATCCGGACACCGTGGCGGCGAATTCCACCAACAACCGCACCACCGCCACCTCCACCACCACTTCGCCCGGACACCGGCGCCGACCGCCGCCGCCGGACCTCCCTCGCCGCCGCTGGATCGTGGGCTGCCGCTGCCGGCCTGTCCCCACCACCGCGCCAATCCCTCGCGGATCCGGCCGATGGAAAGCGAGGATCCGGCCGGAGGGAGGCGGATCCCGCCGCCGCGGCGAAATCGCCGCCGCCGCCCGCCAAGGCGTGCCGCGGCAGCCCCCGCCGCGGGATGCCCGCCATGCGAGAAGTGCCTCGCCGCCACCATCCTAGGAGGCCGCGCGGGCCTCCCGGCAACCTCCTCCGGCAGCGGCGAGGAGGGGAGAGTGGCGGGGAAGGGCGCTGAGGCGGCGCTAGGGTTCGCCCCGTGCCGCCCGTGGGGTGCGGCGCGGGCCTGAACCACATATTCTACACAGTAAAAATTATGGATTGCTGTCGGTACTGAGTACTTTAGCCAACACAATACCATTCAGGCAAAAGATACACAAGCCTTTTCTTCTACTCATCATTGTATAATAAATAAATCGTTGGGTACCGTAGGCTCTTTTCGTAGGGGCATTATTTTTTTTCTCTGATGCTGTTCCAGTAGGCTTCTACTAGTGCGTGCACGATGGCCACAAAATCTAATATTTTCCCTGTCGGCGCAATAGTCCCTTGACGCGCATGTCGTTAGACCACTTGGGTTTCTAGTCTCCCGGACAGCATCTGCATCGCTGCGTGCGGCACCGTGCTCTCCCCCTCTAGCCCTCACAGTCACCGCGACACGATACGGCCTACGCTTTTACCCCCCGGATTCCGAGGCCAGATCACCGTGCACGTTCTTCAGTTACTTGCACCGGGCTCCTTGTCCTCTCGAGCCAGTTGCAACCAGTTTATTGCGCTCCCAGGATCTCAAATCCATCACTAGTCATGTACGGAATACGGAGTACTAATCAGGAATTAGCCAGGAATTCCGACTCGTCTGGTGTGCACATCTAGGTTCCCCGGACACAGAGGTGGACGGCATGGACGGCATCGGCGCATGTGGCTGGAGTCCGGAGCACGTTGCCCAGACAAGTACCTTTGTGCCCGGATGAAAATGACATTGTTATTATTATTATTTTTTTTTTTTGAAACCGAAAATGACACTGTTATACTATGTGGCAAATGTTCGGGGCCTAAGGACACATCTATCCGTACATGGGAATCTACGTAGCCTGGCTCAGCGGCAAATGCTCGCCTAGTCGCGTGGGCCTTGGCTTGGGGCATTACGTGGGCTGTGACTCAATCACTGCTACTTAAAAAAAAACTTGGTCGGAAGGCTGCTGGATGACTTTTATTGTAGTGTGGGCCTAAAAATGCAATTGGACCGTCCAATCTTAGCCCAATCAATGCATTTGGGTCTACCCTTAGCTCAATCAAGAAACCAACTCGCTCTTGCTAAAAAAAAACAACTCACTCGAAATATCACAAAGATCATAAGATGGGTCATCTTTATTATTTTTTGACTGAAATACATTTTTTAAGTGGTCATTTGAAGTGTGAGTACAGATCCATAATTAGACCTAGAGTGTTAAAAGTTCAGAGACCTAATTTTTTTTTTAAAAAAAAGACCCACGATACATTTTACTTTTACTTTTCTATTTCATTCCTGCAGGCAGCAGCCCTTCTCTCATTTGCTGGGGGTGTATTGAGACATATCTGATCAAGTGTTTCATCGATCAAAGAAGAAAGGAAAGGTTTCATTGTACTTGTACACAACAATAATAAGCTCACCATATCAAAAAGAAAAGCTCAGAAATGTTTCGAGCTTTCGAGATCTTCGGACCAGTCATAAGCAGACATAGAAAGTGTTTTTTTTTTTTTTTTTTTTTTTTTGAGATAAGCATTTAGGCATAGTTTCAACTTCAGATCCTCCTATGAAGAGGCATGTTGAGCAAGCTGTTTCTCCAGCAAATGTATTACCACCTTCGCTCCTGGATAAACCATCTTTCGAATTTTCTCAATTTTTGATTTTTTGTTAATTCTTTACAAAAAGAGTACTAACATCTATGACACTAGAAAAAAAAAAAGTATAGCATGTAAATATATTTCATATTGTATCTAACTATATTAATTTTGTTTCATAAATGTTAGTTTTTATAGAACTCCTTGAAAGTTTAAAAAGCTGATTTCAAATAACTCTATAAGATAATTTATTCAGGAACAGGCCGTACTAGGCCCAGGACTTG
This sequence comes from Hyparrhenia diplandra, assembly GCA_015847255.1. Taxonomy (NCBI): domain Eukaryota; kingdom Viridiplantae; phylum Streptophyta; class Magnoliopsida; order Poales; family Poaceae; genus Hyparrhenia; species Hyparrhenia diplandra. The sequence goes on from JADLZK010008647.1 coordinate 117,004, forward strand.
TTATGGCCGCTGATATTTATGAAACACACACGAAAACACACAAATAAACAAGCACAAGAAAAGAATGGATCTTACGTTCGTAGACAGGAAGTTCATTGAGTTTATTCTGAGTTTGATCTGCTAGGTTGTTCAGGAGTTTGTCAAAAACCTACAGATCAAGCAAACAGGAACGTGGTCTAAAATAAAGGAGCCATCCACATTTTCTAAATCCATTTAATCACCTTTGAATTATTTATGCTAGATCCTGCAACGAAATCGTAGCAAACAGCTAACAAGTCAATTAGCTGCTAGACAGTTAGCAACATAGCATCATGCTGATTAGAAGAACAACATTGGCGCAAGACGGAAACACTCGCTGTTTCAGAAGACAAACAGGAGATCACTTTTGCAATCAACTGTTCAGAAAGTGTGTCCACATCGCTGACGCTATCTATCTATGTTGATGCACGCACGATCCAATTGGTTCGCGTTTCTCGCAATCCCAGAGGCAAGTGCATGACAAAGCTATAAGCTAAGGTCATATAACATGCTCATATATCTCGTACTCTCTTGTCTCATATCACAATTCACAAAGCTCATCAGCACGGCCGTGATCATATATTTATATATAATACTACACATCTGCCGTCCAACGGAAACAAGTGACCGAACGCGAACATTTCCACCTTGCACAATACCAAAGGCAAGTGCGTGCGACAGGGGCTTCACCTTCACCAACCTGCAGCTGGATCGACGGTCCCGTGGCGGCGCGCGTCTTTTGCCTCGCGTCGGCGCGCTGCGGCCGGCCCCGGTCGGTTGGACTCCACGGCGCTGTCAGGCGGTGGCCGATCGAGCGGGAGCGGGAGCGGGGCCGGGGCCAGGACCAGCTGGCCACGCCCGCCTTCGGCCTGCGGCGCCGGCCGGCTGCCGAGCCTACGGGACGCCTGGCGCACGTCGCTGCCGCCGAGCACCTGCTTGACGAAGGAGAGCTCCATGCGGTCGAGGAACGCCGCGTGCCGCTCCTCTGTCCACCCCTCGGCGCGCGCTAGCGCCGCCAGATCGTCCATGCGGATGGATGGATCGGCTGAAGCTCGCACGCACGACGCCCGGCCGAGGGTGTGGATCACGGCACGGTTTCGCCGCTTGTTCTTTGCGCTGCCGCCGCTGGCCGAAATATCTGTAGCGATGATGATGATGAAGCTTAGGCTAGCTGGGTGGCTACCTTATATAACGCCGTCACCGTGTAACTAACTACGACCCTGCTAACGGATCGACGCGTCAAAGTGACTCGGTCACGTCAGTTCAGGGTGATAAGATCAGAGCACTGCAGAGATATTTTTTCGTACGAAAGTGGATCAAAAGCGCCCGCGCTTTTTACTGACTTCAGCGCACGCTAGTGTTGGTGGTGCGAGGGCATGAGGCAGCTCCAACTTTCAGAGGGCCAGAGAAATATCTGGCCGGGCCAATCCAGCGAGGATCAAAGCTGGTGCGCCGTGCGGCCCATGCTGTGTCCACTGTCCGTCCAGTCGCATTCCGTTCTTTCGGCTGACGGCGGCGCAATTAGCAGTGCGCAAGGGCAGTCCATTCCGGGGAAATTCCGTGCTGTGAGCTTGGCCGGAAGCTGTACCATCAAAATATCTAGCACTGTTCTGTTCAGAGCTGAAAGAGCTTCGCTAACTACTGCTTCGGATATCCCACAGCTGATTGTCATGTCAGCGTGCATAGTTAGCTTCCCTACTGGGGCATCTCGAATGGGAGGCACTATCTTGGAAGGTTTATGCCACAATTTAGGTAAATTCTACACAATGGATATCTTGGTGTATGGTTCGTGACATAGGTGGAAGACCAATCTAATTTGGGACATCCATGAATTTTTGACAAATGACGCAGAAATTCAAATTTTGGTGGGGGGACCATCTCTTCCTAGTTCATTTTTTTAAAAAGAGGGTATCCATTGGACATCCATGGACATCCAACTTCCACACAGAGTTCGTGACGAGCTCGCCCAACGACGTTCTGAACCGGGCGCCTAGAAAATTTCTGGTCCGTCAAATGCCATGCACGATCGCGTAGATAGCTTGACCTAGGCACCGACATGAAGAGCAGGAGATACGAAAATCACAAGGCGCACTCGACATGGGCGACATTTTGGTCCGTCGTCTCCTTGCTCCTCTTTCCCTTCTGGTCCTCAATGTCACCTGCAGACACGGCACAGGGCCATCTTTGTCGTGAAACATCACCGCCGGTGCGCAAGCATCCACCCTGCTTAGTGGGATGGTCCAAGACAGGAAATATGCAGATAGCTTCATCGCTAGACGCAGGCACCACAGGTAGACGTGGACTGCCAGCGAGCTAACGTGAAAGCTCCGAGCTGCACATACAACTTCGGTTTTGGATTAGAAAGCAGAATTTTGTGGATTTTTTTATCGTGACACAAGTTTGATAAATCTTTGCAGGCTCAAGCATTTGGAATCTACTCCATCACCAGTCAAGTGGGCGCCTGACCCGAAGGTGCATGACACCACAATAAACATGATGCATATATATATTCTGCTACAAGCCTACGTATAACTCAACTGCTTCAGTTACTTGCTTTCACCATCAATTGGCCAGAACGGACGGAGCAAAAACATGTATTGCTAGTATGATTATTATAAAACATTAGTAGACTACACAAACAAGTACTGGGAAGGACCCTGCTCTACAGAAATTCCAAAACACATACACAACAAAAACAACTGCACGAGAAAAGTTGACACATAATATCACTATGGCGTATTAAGAATACAAGAATTTACATGGATCATTTTCTTAATTAAACTAGCACAGATATGAATGCACACTCATGGGATTCTGGGATAAAAGATTACCAGCGAGAAGCCAGAACTTTTGGGTGCAATTCTCAATATTCTTATATAGAGATTTATACTTCCTCGCTGCCACTGCTGCTAGTGTTTTTTCGAACATTGTACTTGCATAGCGGGCATGTGGCATTGATGTGCAGCCATTTATCGGCGCTTAAACACAATGAAAATGGTGGCCACAAAGGGAGTTCACGGAGCTCTGCACCATCATCATAAGCTGAGATGCAAATGCAGCACTCCTGCATAAACCAAGAACAACGAATTCATTAGCAGTAGAATACTGTTCACAAATGAACATACAACTGAAACAAGGTCATCAGAATTAAGAGATGTCATATGATGGAACCTTGTTACATGGAAATCTATGATGAGTTCGCAACAAGTTTGCCGGGTACCATCATAGAGTGATAGCTACAGTTTTGGCCATGAACAAGTACAGGAATAACAAAGTATAGCTACTATCAGTTCTTTCAGACATTCCTTCTCCATTATGATGTTTTTTACTTGATCTAACACATCACCTATATCAATATTTTGTAAAACCTATTTTATAAAACTTCTTTAACTTCAACAAATAATTCAGAATCTCTGTCTCCCTAATTCAATAAGTTAATAAAGAATTAGAGAATCTACCGCATCTTCAGCTGCAAGTACTTTTTCAATAGGTTGATTAGTGCCACATTCTATCATTATTCCACCAGAAGATTCAGGCACACTAACAGACTCCTTTTCAGGCTCTTCCATCTTCCGAAATTTGTATTTTGGAATTTGGCGAATGTCATCTTCAGATGCTCCCTCCTGTTTTCAATCATATGGACAGAATGTAATCATTTCTAAAATCATGCTAACAGATTATATGTGCAATAAAAGTTATAAAGAAAGAGGAGCAATAAAACAGAACACGTGATCTACAAGACAAAGAAAACAAAAAAGTAAATTCAAACATAGAAACACATGTAATTTTACTATGTCCCTCATCACAGTAAATCTAGCACAACAGGCTCATACATTGGAAGTTCTTGTTGGAAATAATCTTGTCATAAGAAATGTGTAGATGCATCTACATGCATCTATGGCATGAGTTGTTCAAGTCAAAAAAGAAATTGACTTGTTCTTTGTGCTAATGCTTAGCTAGCATTAGGTAGTAAAGTTGGATTTGGCTATGTAGTGTCAATGAGTTGTTGCTAGCTAGTGATTAGCTAGAGATGAGTTGTGTACTCTTATGACGGTTTGCAAAGTCTATATAAGGACTTGCATACCTCCTTTGTAAGGTGAAGCTAGTTTGCCAAAAATGTAGAGATGAGAGGTGATGTAGAATATGAGAGGTGATGTAGAATATAAGAGGTGATGTAGGATATGTAGGGGCTTGATTGGGAAGATCAAGGGCTTGGTTGTGAAAAAACCAAGTTCGTGTCGTGAGTGCATAAGTTAGTTTGATTAGAGTGCATGCCGGCAGTCCGTAGGTGCTCACTGGCTTGACGATGTGCGCCAAGTCCAGTGAAGTGCGGATGCATGGTGTGAAGAGTGGATCAACTAGCTAATAGTGAGTTGTCATTGTGTATGTAACCTTTGTGAGTGAATAAAGTTCATCTTTGTTAGATCCATTGGTTCCTCTCCTTTCATTGAGTGAGTAAGGGAGAGTTGTGCGTAAGTAAGTGCACAGGCCAACAGTTCTCAAAGTTTGTTGTATACTCCATCCGTCTCAAAATAATTCATCATGTTGACTTTAAGAGGTCATGTTTGACCGCTCGTCTTATTCAAAATTTTTATATAAACATCATCCATTTTGATGTGACTTATTTTATTATTAGAGATACTTTAATAATATAAATTATTTATTTCCTAAATTGTATAAATAATTTGAATAAGACGGCGGTCAAACATGATGTCTTAAGTCAACATGGTGAATTATTTTGAGACGGAGGGAGTACACCATGTTTTGAAAACCAGACTGGAATTGGAAAGTTCACAAAACAGAAAATGGTATTCCATCAATCAGAATCACCACAGGCTAGTGTATATGTGGTAAGTTGGCAATTGAGCTTCCAGTGTTTGCATGGCCTACTCATATAGGGGAAAAAGACACTACTATGAGGTGAGACAACTTTCCTACTGGGAAAGTGTCCATGTCTCCAACCGGATCAACCAAGTTAGGTGGCAGTGCTAAATATTTTTCATTTCCACTAGACATTGGTTTCAATCATCACAACTGGCATACATAATCAATCAATATTTCAATTGAGCAATTTTGTAGGTGCAATTGACAATTCAACAACATAGCAGTAACATGACTTACTCAAAATTTCAATTTCATGATTTGCAAGATACACATGAAACATGAGTTTTGGAAACTTTACAATGACTGGAACATGTAAAAACAGACACAGCAATTGGTAGATGTTTACCAGCCTAGCCTGATGATTATTTAGCTATAAGACCTGATAGTTTATTAACCATTCAGAAAGATTACGAATATTCCTCATACGTAGTGAATTACACAGCCCAACCAGCTTGATTTGAAGAACCTTTACCGCACTTATTTACTGACCACTGTGGCATACTGAAGCTTATATTATAAGAGATAAACTACGTAAGGTTATGCCACAAAAGTAAATGTGGACACAACAAGTAAACCAATTTACCACGCCATACATAAAAAAACTAACAAACTTTAGTAGTGAATGAAAACTTCTATAAACATATATTTGAGAAGATGTACCTGATCTGACACTGCATATAAAATTGCTATGATACAAGGAAGGCAGCAACAAACAGCAATACCAATGATGCAGGCCAAAGCCACACAAAAGGCGACAAAGAAAACATCAAATGCCAAAAATACGATGCAAAGCCTGCAAAAGAAATTATAAAGAAGCATTACTGTAATGGACACAAATGATGATCCTTATAAACAGTGACTATATTTTCAAGGATTTTTGTATACAATTATCTAAACAGAGAACTATGTGTACCAGTAAAGTTGAGGAGCATCACGGGTAAGAACTTCTCCACCAGCAGATACCCAATAAAATCCAATTATCCACCATACAAATGAGAACATTGTGTTAGCAGACTCCAGATGTTTAGCTATACTGCAAGACAGCAAAAGAATACATAGTTAGCAGTTTACATGTTAGAAATATTAACAAAACAATTAGCCATTAAATGGGATTAGGAAATAGAAAACAATATGTGGGATGAATTCAGCAGGCAGCAGAGAATTCAAAAGTGGAGTACGGAGCTTATAGATGAGACTCTTTTTTTTTGGATTCAACGAAAATTAAATGTGGACACTGGCATATGAAGCGGAACAATGTAGTCTGAGCAATGCATAATAAAAAATACGAAAAGCTAACCACCAAGTTAGCCCCATATATAACTAAATATGCAGAATATATCAAAAGCAACAGTTAGCCTTCCGTAGGTGGCTTACCTGCAAATGCAGATTTAAAATGCAATGCAGGTGCCTATCTGACTAAGTCTATCAAAACCACATATATGTCGAAAAAACGTTTTTAAAGTTCAAATTATACGGCAAAATCAAGTGAACAGTGACATTCATTAGTCCCACATGTTTGAATTTTGAACATCATCATGGTTCTATGCACCAGTAAGCGCCAATGGCAAAGGTCATTGGTTGTGGGGCTCCCACCCAGGGTTCAAATCCGGGCGCGACACTTTATCCCGGGTTTATTCGGGATTTTCCGGCGCTGCGCATTAAGTGGTAGGCGGCGTCCCCCGTCGGCAAATGGCGCTGTGGTGACTTCGTGAACTTCAAGACTGCCGGCTCGGTCCTTCGGAGGTGCTCATAGGGGTAGGATTTGCGCGACGTGTGTTCATAGGGGTGAGTGTGCGTGCGTCTTGAGTGTCTGCGTTGTCTTGTGTAATCAAAAAAAAAAAAAAAAAAAAAACTTGTACTTTTTGTGTGATCAAGTGGATGGAGATCTCAGAACAAAAATAACTAGAGTGCGCAGTACAAGAAATAATTGTAGTAATCTCATCACATAGGCTTCACAGACGCGGTATGTGGTACTTGTTGAAAAGTTGCTGCTCTCCATTGAATCTGGAACTAATTCGCCTCAACATAAGTTCCACTCAGCTTTTAGAGTTACCTCACAGACCCCTCTCCATATGATCTAGCTTTTCAATGCACAATAAGAAAAACTACTTGCACAGCACTCTCACCAAAGGGTTTTGCCCCTGTGTCAGCATTTTTTTTTGTCTGGATTACAAAACTAGCATTGCCTTCCACCCTCAGCTTGCTCCTTCTGTCACTGCACCATTGGACCGCACTTCCATCCATCCCAATGTCAACAGCTGCCTAAACCCTTTCCCCATCGCTGGTCTGCTTGCTCACTAGCAGCAGAGTCCATGGCCACCATTGTATGCCAGCCCCACTTTCAGGGCTACAATCCCCTTGCTTAGCAGCGTCCAGATCCAGACCACCCAGCAACTTTCCTCAGTATCAATCCCCAGCTAGACTGGTACTGCTAGTCAATATCTCTGCATCAGCTTCTACTACGATGGAAGCAGGCCAACATCATTAGCTGGCTCACTATGGGGGCTCTGTCCTTGCTGCTAAAGGTGGTGGCAATGACGGGATCACCAAGGAACGCGGTACTAACATATTGGAAAAAAGCAATCCGAAGAAAAATAGTTGCACGGGAGGAAATCCCTTCAGCAGGAGTGCTATGAGAATAATTTTCCTTATATGCACATGGTAAGTGAGTGAAAAATGTGCCTATATTTTGCAAAACTGGGCAGAAATTTTGGACTGGGAGACAGAACAAATCACAACCAGATCAAATGCACTATTACCAGTCTCCCCTTGATATATTGTTCTGCCTGCACTCACCAGAATAAGGAATACTAAACCGAAAGTAAGAATCTCTAAGCTATAAGTACAAACATGAAAATCACTCTAACTACTGACCGACAATCTATTTTTAACTTTTAAGAGAATGAAATGAAATGGTAATGACTACACATCTCTCGCCACGTACTCCAATTACCTGAGGCAGTCGCCACTTCGGCCACGGGAGCCGTGTTCCCTATCTTCGTCGTCGCTGGAGGAGGACGATGTACCACTTCCGCTCTCCTCGTCGGCTGGAATTGGGGACCCGCCGCGCTGGCCGTATCGCATACGATACTCGATGGCGACGCAGACCATGTGGACGACGCACTGGGCGGCGTACCCAGCGATCCAGAAACGGAGCGGCATGGAGGGGCTCTCGTCGTGGCTGAGCACGAGCACCACGGCGGAGACGAGGATGAAGGCGAGGTTCCAGAGGAAGTCGAGCGCCACCACGGGGCGGGAGTAGGCCCAGTCCGCCTGCCGCTCCTCCAGCTGCTCCGCCGCGGCCTCCCGCACCAGCAGCGACGGCTCCCGCATCGCTCGGCGCCCGCCCCTCCGCAGCAGCCGCGCCGCGCCCCGGAGCGACGGCCGGCGCAGCGCGCCCCCGCGGCGCCGCCCGACACCGCCGAGGAGCGGCGCCGAGTCAAGGCGCGCGTCGCCGCGGGGGCTCGGGGAACGGGGTGTCGCCATCGCGGGAACCCTAGCGAGATCGCGGGGAAGGTAAGAAGGTGAGCGCGTGTTTCTCCCCTGCGGAAAGGGAACCCTGAAGAAGCAGCCAAAGCAGAGATGACGAGTGTCTGAGACTCTGAGTCGAGATTTTCCTCCAAGATTTGTTTTTTTTTTTCCTCAAAATTTAGTATATTCTTACCATACAGTACCGACGTCCGACATGCTTACGGTAATAAGATGGTTATTGCAAGGCTTTTTTTGTGTCAATTCGAAAAAAGGCTTTTTTTTGCGTTTGCAATCTCCACAAATTGCTAAATCAACGCCATAGATTTGCATAATTTCATTGGCACAATTGGCGTTCAACCTAAATAAAATATAAATGTTTTTGAGAATTAAAAATATAAATGTTTTGACTACTTGGATTGTCAAAACTTGTCTACTATTTCAAATTAGAATGACTCTTCCTATCTACACGATAATTTGGATCTCGTGTCGCCCGGCCCAATTAGCAAGTTTGGGACCTGGGTCCCCATTTGAAAGTTCAAGATCTAGATTGAAATTTTAGTAAGGGTCTGTTTGTTTCCTAAGGGATTAGGGACTAGAGACTAATTTTTTTAGCGCTTTTTATTTAGTCTCTAAATTACCAAAAACATAAGGATTAACAAAACAAAGTAATTTTTAGTCCCATTTAATTCATATTTTAATAGAATTTTTGAAAGGGACTAGAGACTAATTTTTCATTTAGTCCCTAATCCCTACTCCGTGAAAAGCAAACAGGGCCTAAGTTTTGATGACATGGATATGAAAATTTTGAAACTCTTGAGGCCCATTTAGTAATTTTGAGGACATAGATATGCAATTTTTAAAGTTTAAAACCTACATGGCATTGTAATGCAACTTTGGGTAGTGGCCCCCGACATGTCAGATAAATATCAGCACTGTGTCAACATATCATGGGTGTTGAATCAGGAACATTGATACATGGATCAGGTTAAAACCTTTTTTGTACTAGTATTGGAGCCTAAGATAACCCTAATAAAGACCCAAAAAGGGAAAGTGAAAGTTAATATAGGACCTAGATGACACTGCATCCCTCTATTTTACTCTCGATAGAATGTGTAGATAATATTTTGAACTGGACTTAAACTGAACGGTCCCTGTTTTGATGACAAACTCTTCAAATAATTAATATAAAATATAGACACCAACCTCTTTTTTTATGTGTAATACTAATTAAATTATATAACAAAAATGGAAAAATGAAGGTCAATACTAGTTGGAGCCAATGAACTAACAATGACCCCATGCTATCACTATCGAGGAGAGACATGTGCCCCCACAATTATCCTTTTAATACGATTGTCAGACTCGACAGAGATACAAAACTTTCACTATTGGGTATAAAATTGTCATTGATAGGCAAGGTCTATCATTGTTGTTGTCTCGACAATTGACCTCTACCGAGTCAATCCCGACAACGAAGTTTAGACCCAACCGCGATCCATGGTTCAAAGTGGTGTAAATTCTTAGAACCACTAACTTATGTATTTGTAAGTGATTCGTCCCCCTAAAACTTAGGTTACTTCCATTTCACTACTACAGTACTACTTAAAAAGAACTTCAGTGGCAGGCAAAAACCATTAACCGTGGCGGTTTTTGAGCCCGCCATGGCCAAAAGCAATGAAGTCTTTACCGCGGAGGTTTTTCAGCCCCACGAATGCGCGACACGGTAAACCATGAAAAAAAACAAAAAAACAGATAAATCCTAGATCTAGCCTAACGGGCCGGATGCGCTCAACCCGGCCTGGATCTGGGTGCTGCCGCCGCTAGGGTTTCTTGGAGCGCCGTCGGCTAGATCGACCTCACCGAGACCAAATCCAGGTTCACCGACACCGAATCCTTGAGGTGGAGTATTTCAAACCTTAAGGCTCGTATATATACTTGGAGCTCGGAAATGGGCCTTTGGACTGGTGAGTTGGGCCTGATTAATGGCGGTTATGTTAAAATGACCACCACGGATAATCAATTTTTTTTTGAAGGATCACAGATAATCAATTTTGCGTGGTGGTTTTTATAACCGCCACGGTTAATGAAATGGAAACGCCTTATAAAATAATTTTTTGTAGTATTGTTTGTGATATACTCAATGGATTAGTATATGTGGACACTCAAACTTCAAACCAAACCAAGCAACTTGTATATACCAGAGAACTGCTGAAACATTGCATGCATGATGCATGCCAAAACATAGCGCTAAGCGCTTGTACATGACAGATTTAAACTACATGATACACCATATGGGGTAGACCGTATAGAGACCACTAACCACACGGGAAACAAAAGGAGAGATCCCAAAGTACAAACACCCCTATATGTTTGGATCAGGACCTAAATATATACTTTGAGTATAGTACACTAACAAAGAGGTACCCTACAATGACCTCAAGTATGTATAAGGTTGCTTCATCACCTAGATAGATATGCTATATATATTTTTTCTACTTATTTCTGTATATGCTTGCAAGCAAGCAACCACATTAACCTGACGTAACACACCGCGTATTCGTAAATCAGGACACAAGAAGGTGTCAGTTCTTAGGTAACAGCTGAACATGATAGCCATCGGGAAGCTGAGCCCGGGGTACGGACTATGTTCCCTCCTTTGATTGTCCTCCAACCGCAAATCGTCAATGAGCTTATTTGAAATTTAATTTTCAGAAGAATTTTGTAACCAGGGCGAAAGAACTGGTACCTGTATTTTGTAACCAGCAAGTGGATGAAGGTTGCCATCAAAACCTTGCTGAGATCTGTGCCAACACAGAAGCGGAGCCCCCACCGAAGGCCATGAAGTGCCGGCCCCACGGTGATTTCCACCTTGTCCTGCTCATGCAAGTGCCAACCCACAAGAGAATTGTTTAGAATTCAGAGAGACTCGGTGAGTCAAGAACTGAATATGTTCCATAGCGTTTTTCATGTCCATTTGCTTTCGTCTTTCGAGTTATGAATCCATGCATGCATGGAGGCTTCTAGCTATGATAGACATATCTTATTACAAGTTGATGCATCTTTTTGCTTGATGCCAACAATGTACTGTCTCAATTGTTATGGCTTTAAGATTGCTTCATTTCTTTTATACGTACGTGTCTCTTTTCAGTGGAACAGCGCAAATTAAGTAGCTTTTATTTGACTATATGCTGTTCCTTAAGCTGACTTGACCATTCTCTCATGTAGACATATCACGTAGCAATCTACAAACAAACAACTGAGCTTACTACTGCAAATCCAGGTTCATATCCCCTTGGTATAGGGGGCAAGATAGAATTGTTTACTCCTGCGTCATGTCCCCTTGACATATTTCTTTTCCTACTTTTCACTGGGACTATGTGATACGGAGTATAGATGTAGCACATGGTTCACCTGCACCCCATTGAGAAAATGTCAGGCTATAGAACCCTAAAACCGAGACATGCTAGGGCAAGTGGTCAGAATCCCATGCAATTTGTTGCAATATATTAGTACTCTTCCAAGGCGATTGGTGCACTTGTTTGCCAATATAGGTCCACGCTCGTTTCATCATGCATGTGTGTGTGTAAGTCTTTTTTATCCGATTTTCTTACTCTCCCAGAACCCTAATGATAACTTTGAGTAGCAACGAATAAATATGGATAGCGTTTATTTCGGTTTTGCACAAATAGAAAAGGGCACAAACCTGCCACCTCCACGGATTAAACTCCAATGGATCTTCATAGATTTCGGGGTTTAAGTGCACTGCTGGAGGACACACCATCACTCCCCAGCCTGCCGGAATGGTGTAGCCTGCATCCAGAGGTCCGGACATACGATAAATATATCTGAGAATATTTTTTGAAGTCTTAGTACCAAGGTAGTATATATTCTCTGTTCAAACAGGTCATGGTGTCTTACTATTTCTGCAGATATGCATTATCGTATATACCTTTGAACTCAATGTCTTGCAGGGCCTTCCGGAAAATACCCGGCACGATGTTTGCCAGTCGTACAATCTCGAGCGTAACCTGCTTCGTCAACACCGAAGAAAGAACGAACAACGTCATTTACAAAAATTGCATTTCCTGTTTCTCTCAAATCCGTTTTGCCTTACTCGTTCTTTCTAGTGATCCGCATGCACGTACACATGCATATTTGTCCTAGATTTAGTTACATATATTAACAGGGGTGATATTAAGCTAAGTACAGTATCTTATTCCTCGTAGACCGTGCACATGCACGAAACCCTGACCATTGCACAATCGTCATTTTTCTGTCAAAGCGCCATTTGTTACCGTGGCTGTAACTGCAAGATACAACTATATATGCATGCCGAGCTATCCTTGTTTAACGGTGTTGCAGTCAGCAATCCGTGGCGTATCTAGGTACATCTAGACCCGGTTAGGCTCACCTGAGATGTGAAGGTCATGGACTTGTACTCGGCCCACGTGAGCCCGGCATCCCTGTCCTTCCTGTTGCTGACAATCGCCTCATGCTCCTCCTGACCACACACAACACACACACCACAGAGCATCAGCTGGTCAATTGTTTCCGGCACAAGCCAGGCCCTGTTGCCTGCGGGCGCCTACGTCGATGCACGTAAACAATTGCGTTCAATTCGCAGCTACTAGCTGCGGCCGCAGCACGCACTGCAGACTAACCGTTAGCGCCCGGAGCACCCTGGGGTTGTCGGCCAGGAGCTTGACGCCCAGCGTGAGCGCCAGCGCCGTCGTCTCGAAGCTGGCGAAGAGGAGCACGAACATGAGGTCCAGCGCCACGGCCTCCGTCATGACGGGCTTCTCCCTCCTCAGCTCCTCGATCAGCACGTCGAAGAAGTCCGCGCTCTGCCTCCCCGGATCCGCCATCCGCTCCCGCATCATCGTCCTCAGCACCTTCATCGCCTTCCTCCTCCCCTGCACACATGCATATAGAGGAAGCCTTAGCGGAAGGAAGGGATTCGACTCTAGAACCATTGACCGTGATCGATGAGGTAGCTTGCTTGCATGTGATGTGAGTGGTCGTATGTTTGACTGGATGCATGTGCTGTCTTGCTCACTACGTTCCATCGCGTTCTTCGCATGCGTGTGCGGGATAGCTATAGCTAGCATATTAGTTACCTGCATGCACTCATGGTAGGCTGTGCCGGGAATGTCCACCGGGAACGATATGAGGCCGCGAATGAAGGCCACGAAGTTCTTCCTCAGATCCTCCGACGACCTGGACGGCTCGTAGCTGATCAGCTTCTTCGCGGTAAGATCGAATATCATCTGCACGTAAGACGTACGTAAGCACGCAGGAAAATTCAATCGATTTTTCATTTTCATTTCATTTCATCGGCTGCAAGAGATCATTATCAGAGATGCATGCTGATCGATCTGAATTTAAGCAGCAGGTTCTTACGGTGGAGATGGCGTCCTTGAGCTCAACGACGCCGCTGGGCCGGCTCGCCCAGGATCCGAGGCTGGCGCGGCAGGCGCGGTGGGCGTCGGCGAGGAGCACGGCCCTGAGGTTCTCCTGGCCGTAGAGGCGGAGCACGAGCGTCTTGAGGTACTTGTAAATGAAGCCGTGGAGGGAGCCGACGTTGTCGCGGCCGAAGATCTCGGTGAAGGTGTCCGGGTACCAGCTCTCGAACAGCTTCCCTTCCTGCTGGAACACGTAGTAGTTCAGCTCTGGGTCCGTCGACACCACCACCGACCGTCCCACGATGCTCGTCTTGAAGATGTTGCCGTACCTATATACACACACATCCATCCGATCGATTTGTTCCATCACCAATGCAATATGAAATGCAGAGAGTTAAATCATTCATCGATCTGCTGCTTGGTTTGCACACTGATGACGACTGCTGGTTAATTACCTGTCCAGTCTCTTCTTCACGAATGGGGAGACGTCACAGGTAGGATTGGGCGCGAAGAACTGCAAGGTCTCGCCGAGGAGAGGGAAGCCGAGGGAGCCCGGAGGCAGCTGCCCGTTAGCTTTCGGGTGGCTCCACCTGTATGCCCACAGGATGGAAGCCATGGCCACGGCCAAGGTCACAGCCCACACTGCTACGCAGACCGCTGATTCCATGGCCGGCCTTCGTCAAAGTCGCTAGCTAGCCACGAAAGAGAAAGCTAAGGCCCGGCGATCGAGTGGTGACCACTCGTAGTGATGCCAATGGCGTTGCAGGGAGATGCAGGAGAAGCTAGTGCAAGATATGGTTGCACAACCGAGAGCCGCGTGCTTGTTATATATAGCAGGCGAGGCGAGGTACGGTTGCTTCGTTCGCTAGAGGTTTCAGCCTTGAAGCATGCTTAAGTAGACAGAAACATAATTATTATAAAGAAAAAAAAAGCTAATTGAGGAGGAATTGTTGCCACAGAATCGCTGCCAGTGTTTATCCTTTTGGCGGAAAGAATCCACCAGGAAGCTCGACCTGGGTTGTTCTGTTCTGAAGAATGTGGTAGTACATGCCACAGGAAATAGGCTGTTCTGCAGTGAGCTTTTCTCGGCGTGGTTGCCTGTTTAAGATTGGCTGGCCTGGCTCTGTGTGGTTTAGCAATAGACGACATGTTACATGTACAGCGATGGCCTGCCGGCGATTCTCCGGACCAGGGATTGTTCCAGTCTCCCAGTTAGATTATGCCATTAGCAGAAACAGGGGCTACTTTTGGCTGTTTGTTCTAGCTAGTTTCATATGTGAGGGCATATTCTTGTTTGGCTGTACCTGCACATATTATACGAGTACAAAAGCTGATCAAACAATAGACTTGATCAATTAGTTTGACAAATGAAAAATATCAAAATTTGCAGAATGAAGTGATCGATGGGCCTCAAAAGGAACCATTTCAAAACATTACTCCCTGCAAAATCCAAAATTATAGTTTTATTGGAGAGTCAAAACATCTCAGATTAACTAAACTTATATAGTAAAATAATAATATTTATGATACCTATAAAATATTGTTATGTTTTTATTAATTTATTTTTCATAGTACACATATTTGATGTCATAAATCTTTATATTCATGTTTATAGTTTGGTTAAACTTTAGATATTTTGACTCTCATAGAAAGTTGGAATGAATTATAATTTGGGAGAGATGGAATATTGAATATATTTTCATATCTTTGACCATCAATATTTAAATGAACACAATATAGAGTGTAATACAAAAACACGGATGGATTATTCGGTTGTATAAACGTTATATTTGCTTGACGGTGATATATCTTGAGGGGGGGAGGCCTCGGCATCCCACTGGGGAGGTTGGGGAAGAGGAGGAAGGGAGGGAGGAGGTGGTGGTGCGGTGGCGGTTGGCATACGTCATCAACATGCCCCACATATGGAGCAGGCATAATAACCGGAATTATTCTTAATTCTTTGAACCAAAAATAAATCAAACCCTTTACTATATATAGCTCTTCATGGGACTTTATTTTAATAAATCCTTTAAAACAAGATTATAAAGTTAGAATATTTTGCACACCAAAAGTCCTAATTTAACTCAAACTTGATGACAAAAAGAAAAAAGAAAATGATGATGAAGTGGTGGGGAAAAAGAATAGGAGGGTGATAGTAATATTGCGGTTAGGCTGCCTAGCCCGCTCCCGTTCAGGCCTCCTTCGCAAGTGACAGTAACACAAAACACACATTGTTATTCCTATTTTAAAATGATGAAGAGCATATCAACATAGCATTAGGCTTAAATATTTCAAATGGAAATTAATAAATACTACCTCCATCTCTACAAAAAAAAAAAGTAATTATAGATTTGAGACAAGACAAACCTTTCTTAAGTTGACCAAGTTTGTAGAAAATATCAATATTTATATTTTCAATTTAATTTGTAATGACACTTATTCACCATAACAAATAATAATTTTTTTTCATATAAATTTGATCAAACTGAAAGTTGTTACCTTGAAAATAAATAAATAAAATATTTTCATAGCAGAATATATGAACAGAAGGTTTTAGGTCCCTTTTGCAATTCTATTTTAGTAGGAAAATCAGTCATTTATTTGAAAACTAGATTTGCTTTTATCTTTGTTCGTTTTATTAAGCTTTTGTTCAATATATAGTTATATACCGTGTAAACAAGTTTCAACCTATAAAATCCATTTTTATTAAGCTTTTGTTGGATATATATATGTCAGTTTATTTAATGTTAGTAAAATTCCACTAAGAGAGGTTCTATCAGTCTGAGACACGGCAGGGGAATGTACAATAAATAAAAGAATTGAATATGCACCGTCACACTTGTGTATAACTGTAAAGTCGAAGTAGTGGCGCCGAGTTCAAGTTTTGAGTTGTAGTTTAATTCTTGTTGATCTGTGTTCGGCCACGTAGTACGTCACTTTGGCTTTTGATCAAGTAGGACGTCACCATCGCAGGTGCGGTAGACCCGGCCGGCCCCGGCTTAATTAGCCAGCAGGGCGTAGTTCTCTATCGCATCCCAGCCCTTATTGTGTTGTATTTATCTGCTCGTGCTAACTTGAATCCAGCGTGCATGACAACGCATCGAAGGAGTACGAGGCAACAGATGAGGCGGATTAGATCGCCGAATCTTCCAGGAACGTACTAGCAGATGATATCATCCTACGCCAGACATGCACGCCGTCCAGGTCCGGCCGGGCACCATGTATATCGTTGCTCCTGGCGCCGGCGATCAGGCGATGCATCGTCTAGCTTGTCCGCATGC
Organism: Hyparrhenia diplandra; assembly: GCA_015847255.1. Lineage (NCBI taxonomy): Eukaryota > Viridiplantae > Streptophyta > Magnoliopsida > Poales > Poaceae > Hyparrhenia > Hyparrhenia diplandra. The sequence goes on from JADLZK010008647.1 coordinate 134,060, forward strand.
ATGTCTGACGGTCGCGGTCGTGCTCGTGCGTTCGTTCTTGGGATTGGATCGATGTTGTTGTTCATGCATGCACCTAGACCGCAATCAATCCATACGCGCACGTACGTGTCGTCATTAGTTATATCTGTCCCCGGATAGACATTGATTGCGTCGCACCGCCCCGGCATGCATGATCCATGAGCGTCTAGCTCTACTGCACCTGCACGTCGTATGAAGCCGCGGCCGGCCGTCGGAGCTTCTTGCTTTTGATCGATGATGACAATTCGTAGGATTATCAATCTACTCATGCATTCTTCGTATGAGAAAGTGATGGATGGTCCTGCATGCCATTGCCACGGGCCCTCTTCTGCCGACTGACGACGGTGAATAGGTTTATCCTCCAAGACATGCACTGGACTTGGAGACGACGACCACGACCAGCCGCAGCATGCCGACGCCCGGGAGACCAATCGAACTGAAACACTGCACACACGCGACTCTGAATGTGAAAGGCGCTGCTACTTCACCAGCAGAGGATGCAATGCACCCGTCGATCATTCGCGTGGGGAGTTTATTAGCGCCGGCCGAGGAGTTTAAACCACGAGCTGTAGATTTCGTCAAGATACGCATATGGCCTAATCGGCGATAAGCCGGCGGAGTCTGCTCCCCAACTACCGTCTGATCGTAACAGAAAAGCCCGCAAACACACATCTTAAGATCACGACAGATATATTGGATTCACGAACTAGCTGGTACGATATATTCGAGATCTTTAGCTGATGCTGACGCTGACGCTGACGCTGATCAATCGATGAGCTTCGCCACCAGGCACCACATCCCAACCGATCAATCGATGCCACTGGAGATAACATCTTACACAAGGTGTGCGTGCGCGACTGGTTGGTGCATCACACGGGTGAGATGCACGTGTTGCCACCACATAGCTTCCTAGCGATCTAAGCGGTAGGTTAGCTCATCGATCTAGCGGTAGTCGCCGTCATGGCCCTGCTACCTCCGATTAAAATACTTGACATGTGGTTTTGTATGAAGAATTCATAACTATATGAATACAAACTGGTTTGTTTGTGAGAATTCATAACTATATGAAGTACAAACGTTTTAGATTAAATAAAATTACTAGGATTCAACGAGATTTACACTTCATAGTTGCAACTTTCATTATGAGTAAATTTAGATGTACTTAAATATTCAATACTTAAAGTTATATCGAACATGTTAAATCATGTATGAATAAAGAAAGCTAAAATTAAAGTTGTGGAGTATGTATTGCATACAATGAGACCAAAGTACTGAATTATTGCACTGATACCCACAAGCAGTTAGTACTCTAATATCTCTACGTCGTGGCCCATGCAAGAACACTGAGGCCCGGCAGCATTGACCGCTCCTATAGTCGTGTTTAGTCAATCGGCTGACAGAAAGTGAAAACCCATAAAACACTGGGTGGTTTGTGCGGCTGACTCAGTGATTGTGCAGTTTCAGTTGTGAAACGAAAATGGTGTATCATGGCTGATATGCTGCTGCAAATGAATAGGGCCTCTAGCAGGCCATTTAGGGCATGGACACGTATCAATAGACTGTCGCGAGTAATTAGCATAGGGTAGCTCCATGCATGGATTGAACAAAACGATGAGAGAGGAAAAGAGGAGAATACAAATCGCTTTTCAGAACACATTGGTGACTTTTGTGAGGCTTCGTTCCTGTTGTGTCCGGTAGGCTTAGGCAGCACTGCACGGCACACTAAAGTATTGATGCGCTTTCGACGGCTAAGCTCTAGTTTGTTGGATTCTTCCGAAAGGTTTGCGCGTTTTGACCAAAAGTTCATGATGATTTGGCGTGAAGGAACCATGCGCATGCAAAAGGAAACGCAGCATGGAAAGGGTTTCTCCGAGTGTTTGACTATGTAGAATTGTTTTGATCAAACAGCTAATTAGATTAGGAAATAGTTAAAGTACTTGTACGCAGCTGTACTAGACCTTGCATAGATGGCCCGGCAAGCAAATGAAAAGTTCTGGACGAGTGTGCAGCTAGTCAAACAAAGATGACTCAGAGCGGCGTCTCTGAAGTACGGAATGCACTACAACTGTTGATGGAGTTTGCATGCAGCTTTGGGACTTGCGTTGCAGTAGCTCAAAGTGACAGGTGTGCACACACAAGCGAAGCCACCCCCACTGACGCTGAGTCCGGTTGCCAGTGGAACACTAGAACATACTACTGATGGCCTGTTGGAAGCTGTCACTTGTGACTTGTACAGCTGAGACAGGGTAGACAACTGATTCCTGTGGCGACTGTTCGATTGCTGTCATTCGCTCAGGATCGAAGGCACTAAGACGTCACCAGCATGCACCATTCAAAAGTGAACATGCCAGCAGGCTAGTTGCTCCTTGCACATGCCAGCACTGATGCATCAGTATCTAAGTGGCGAGATAACGAACCCACGCCTGCGATAGGTGCGGTGCGTGCATGCCTCTCCATACAAAACTGCCATTCTTCTCTGTACATTACGTTGGCACAGCAACGCAAATTTGAGACTCAGTGACATCATATAAAAGTAGGAAGCATCTTCGAAGTATTGTCTCCCCATTTTAAGTGACGTTGGTCTCATGATCGATCGCTGTGCAAGTGCGCAGAGGATCAAGATTTATATGGTTGGGGATGATGTTGCATGTGCATATTTGTTTGCAAGAGATTCAGTCTTGAGGAACACCGGACATGCATGCCAATGACCAGCCTCGGTAGCACGACAAACTAACACAATTTCACTTGCACCTGCGTTGTCGCCACTTTTCCACCAATTTGACACATTTGAGCCTGAGAATTGCGCTTGTCGCTTAGGATCCCTTCACGTATGCCGCCGCCATTACCAGACTGCGAGGTGCAGACACCAGTGCGATCCAGTCGACTGAGCGCATACGAGCGGCCGGAGCAGCATTTGTTATCGATCGAAGTAAGGGTGGCGAAAGGTTCAGTAATGGAACCAACTTCAGCGGATGTTTCGCGGCAATTTGAAG